>OX638297.1:37206973-37806973 GCA_951812265.1 Taphrorychus bicolor
ATTAATAAATTTTTTTTACAAAAGTCAAATAATGACGCATTTTACGCTTTCATTAGACAAACGTAAACCTAACCTTTTTTGAGGATCAGAATGTGAGTTTACTTTTCCGCGCGTTGCCCAGGACAGCAAGCGATAATAGCTATTTATGTAACCAGTTACGAAAAGTCCGATTTTGTGTAACGAATGAATATTTGCGGGACGAGCGCAGCGAGTTCACGCAATTTGAATGAGATACACAAAAAAGGTTTTTCGTCACGTGTTTCATACAAGATTTTTTCTAATTGTGGCTACAAATACCTACTTAGAGAGAGAATTATTATTATTAAACTTCAATATTTACTTTTAAACCACTTTGTATCTACTTAATACCGTAAAACTATAGCAACGGTGTGCCACAGCCGAAACCTGCAACTGGTGGTGACACCAACTTTTCATCACTAGTTACGAAAGATTTTACTTTTCGTAACTAGTTACGAAAAGTAGGACGTTACGTCACTGTCATCAGTATTGAAAAGTGCCACTTTATATGTCAAAATTAGAAAAAGATTTTATCGCTTGCTGTCAATAGCAACTACCACCACTCAACCAAATATTAAAAACGTTATTGTCACTTTGATTTAAATTTTCAGATTGTGTCTTCAGTTATGCTCAATGGTGATTCACATTATTTGAAATTGATCGTTTGCAGAAAAAACGTTGTATGCATTACGACCAAAAAGAAATTTTTTTGCTCTCGAGTGATTGCCACTCTCCGCTCAAAAAAGTTGTACTTTTCGCTCTTAATGCATAAATAGCTATTTTCTACAACAGTCAAAATATGACACGGCTCGCGCATTACTCCAGTATGCAAACTAACACATGTTTTCATTGTTATCTATCTCTCACGTCGGCCATAGCAGAGTAAAAACAAGTTACTGGTTGCCATAAGACACGTGCGACAAAGTCTTTCGCGTACGCCGTCAATACAGGGGTAGCAGAAGAGATCTGTGAAGCTAAATCATTTATAAAATCATTAAACATGTTCCATATTAGTGGCAGCTGGACTTTATACTGTTGTAGAAAAATTGTTGTTCCTAATTCTTGAGCAAAGTGTCTTTCGCGCACTTGACTGCTGCCCGAACTCCGCTTCGCGTCGTTAGGGCAACAGCAGTCGCGTGCGCGAAAGTATTACTTGGACGCACTTGTTAGGAAAATAACTATTTCCTACGAACGTGCGGTAAAGTCTCTTTAGCGCACGCATTTTCGTGCGGAGAGTAGCATTGTACCGCACTCTACCACAATTTGAAGCTTTATTAATCTGAGCGTCTCTTTGCATACTTTTACTGTCCTTTTTGTTGTTGTTTTTTGTTGAGTTGAAATAAATTGATTGCGCTTCTCTATACTTATCTGAATGCTTTAGGGTTCAGAGGCCATTTTGCACTATTAATTAGGTAACTAATTAATCGTGCTAAATGTTTAATATAAAATATAAAAATAAAACAAAAATATAAAAGTTTAGTTACCTAATTAATAGTGCTAAATGTTTAATATAAAATATAAAAATATGAAATTCTTAATAAATAGTACTAAACCGTTAGCACTATTTATTAGTTACCTAATTAATAGTGCTAACCGTTAACGTGGGTTAACCTTTACCACACGTGGGTGCGTGTAGAGGTTAACCCACGATCACATTTTATTGAACTTACAGAAGACAACAAAGTTAACACATATGCGCTCGTGGGAAATTAACTATCCACGCCAGTATCATGCAAACAAATAAATTGGCAGGGATACATTGGCTTAAATTAGTTTGAGCAAGGCATACCTACTCTTTGCGCTAAAGAGACTTCATTCTGGCTCCGATTACCTGCGAGGTACGGAGCAATATGGACTGCTTCTCGAACGTAGAGGCATCTGCCATGCAGTATTATACCAAATACGCTGATGGATGTTGCCTCCTCCTGCTCTGTACAACATCTATCTCGGGAAAAGTTACCAGTGGGGAAAAGGGAACATTGGTAACTACATGCTATATAATTAATGCTGCCGGCCAAGCTCTGTCGTCGGCAATGATGTTTTCCCGCAAGAATTTCAAGTCCCACATGATAAAAGGAACCACTTCTGGAACACTGGGGTTAGTAGCGCCATCTGGTTGGATGAACAAGAAAATATTCCTTGACGTTGTTGATCATTTTATTAAACATTCGAACAGTACACCCAAAAATCAAAGTATTTTAATCGTGGACAACCATAAATCCAATCTCTTCATAGAAGCCTTGAATAGAGCAAAGTCCTCAAGAGTGACCATCCTTACCTTCCATCCTCATACCTCAACAAAATTACGGCCCTTGGATTTGGAATATTTGAGAGAAAAATGTGTTTTCCTTTATGTAACAGGCGATCGGGGGCAGGAGTTTTTGAATAATTCCGATGATCTCACTTATTATTGCATCTTATTATACACATTATCATTGTTTTATTGTGTAGATTCATTCAATCAGTAATTTTGAGCTGTAATTGCTCCTAAAAAAATCCAGAAACACCGTTTATTTATTAGTAATAAAATTCAAATTAATAAAAATTGTGTTCCACTTTATGTCCTAGAGTGATCGAGGGTAGGAGTTTTGGAATAATTTATATAATCTCACTTATTATTGTATCTTATTACCCAGATTATATACGTTTACAGCTTATATAGTAGTAGTACAACTGGGAATTTTGAGGCATAAATATGCCCGATAAAATTCGGAAACACAGCTCATTTATTAGTAATAAAATTTAAGTTAATAAAAATCGTGTTTCAATTTTTGTGCTAGATTGATCGAGGGAAGGAGTTTTCGATTAATTTTTATGATCTCACTTATTACTGTATCTTATTACGCAGATTATATTTGTTTACACCTTATGTAGTAGTAGTACAATTTTTAATTTAAAGCCATAATTATGCCCGATAAAATCCGGAAACACCGCTCATTTATTAGTAATAAAATTCAAACTAATTAAAATTGTTTCACTATATGTACTAGAGTGATCGAGGGTAGGAGTTTTCCAATAATTGTTTGTCTTTACGGAGCTAGACTATTTGCCAAGTTCGGTCATCTATAACCTCTATTCCATGTAATCGAGCCTGTAAAATTCAGCTTTCAGATTATGAAATAGATTCTATCGATCCAATTGCTTCTACATCAAGCTGTGTTGATCTGCGATTTGGTACACATGGTTGTGATTCCTGGTGTGAAAAATCAGGAGTCTCCGACAAAAACAAATTGATATAGTCGCATCGGTTCTTAACTGCCGGGTCCAAAGTCCACTAACCATATGAATCGAATCAGAGAACACAGTGACTACCAAAATGTTTCCTGATGTAACCAATTCGAGGTTAGCTTAGTCATAGCAATAAGTCGTTATATCAAATGACATTAAGCTTTTTCGGTAAATTGTTCGGATTAACTACTCGTAGAACTCGTAGAGTACCATATTACTTCTGGAATGTCCTCTTATTTCAGACTTAAAAGTATATCAGATATTAGAAGAATTTGGTCAGTTCTTGTTAGTTGTGGTTTGAAAAGAATCATGTCATATCGATTGAAAAGTGAACATTAGATACAAAACCAACTTTGAAGAAAAACTGGAAGAAATAGAAAACAATTAAAACAATATAGGATTCAAAAATAGGTTCTAAACGTTCCTAAGCAAAAAATTAGTATTTTCCAGAAAGCATTAAGTAAATTATTCATTAGCCATAGATGTTTTAAAGAAGAACAGATCTGAAACTCGGCTAAATTTATTAAATTTTAGATTGGGAATAAAAGATAAAGATGCTTTGTAATTATCAGGTACATTAATAGATGTTGCACAACACAGTTGCTTATAGCTGTTAACTAAAGATACAATTTTGTGTGAAGTGTGTTCCGGGCTTTGAAGCCGCGGTTCCATGGCATTTCTTCCTGACGGTTCGCCCATAACTACGTTGGACATTATCAATAGCGACGAGGCAATGGGCGAAATGATCTTCCTTGCATCTCGACCTTGACTGATTTTAGACCTAAACGCTCCGTGGTATTTTTACTGTCACCGCCATGCTGAAGTGGAAGGACTGGGGAAGGGTTACAGCACAGTTTTGTCACACATAACGTATATGTCGCAGAACTCACTTACGGTTTGAATTAGGGCCGAAATTTCCTCTTTCCTGTCGAAGTTGTTCTTGTGCTTGAAAATCTCAATTACTTTCCTTTTTAGTCTCGGATAGTAACGCTGCGTTTGATGTAAGATATCCACCTCGTTAAAAAGGATGTCGTATGGTAGACTAGAGACCAAACACCTTTTTCTTCATCACCACCCGTTGTTCTTATTTTGGCGACCAATATTTCTTGGATAAACTGCCTCTGCTGTAGAAATGAATGATTGGCGCTACTTCACAATTTAGTACTTTTTCTCTTTCCCACTAAACCTTTATTAGTTTTTTGGTATGTCATAAGGAATTTTTGCAGTACCTACTTTTACAGTAATGTATCCAATGCATCTTGCCGAACCTTTGCTATACATGCTCCGATTTAAGCTCATCATCTATACGCTTGTAGTAATACCCCATTGCTCCAGTCCATGTCAGTTCTATTGCGGTACACTTGAAAAACCATCATGTCCATGTTCGCACAATCTTTGGTCTGAGGCGTAGATTTTTGTTTTGTTTAGAAATCTGGCCACTGACAAAAGTTCCGATCAGTCATTTTTCACATCCAATTTTACTACTTTCGGTAAATTATGAGTCTTTGTTCTCTTCTTTTAATGTTCTGCGGTATTATACTGTACTTGGTTTCTAAGCACTTCCTCTCTGCATACTCCTTAAGAAAATTCCCAGTGTCTTCGATAGTTTCCTGGATATTGGTTAGTATAATAAATTTAACAATATTTGCTTGGATAAACAATACAAAAACCCGAAAGTTGCTTAGAATTATTAATTTTGCTTAATTAGACTGTCAGAGTGACATTTATAAATCAAAGTGACCGGAAAAAAACACGCATTTTGGTGACCACTTTCAGCCAGAGAGAAATATAAGTGTATCCTATTTTTTCTTGTCTAATGTTGTATATATCTGAAAAGAAACAAATATTTCAAAGTTTGTCGTTGATGAATCGTCGGACGCGCCAGTTAAGAACCCATGCGACTATGTCACCGTTTCAATTTAGAGACCAATTAAAAGCAGCGCCCCGGAAGAATACAAGAAAGTCTAGAAAACTTCCGTAGCAATAAAGCTACGGACACCCCCGAAAAATACGAAATTGAGGCGCAAAAACTAGCTGCACAAAGACGGAAGTCTTCAAGGAAATTACATATTCGTCATGTAATGTAGGTCTCTGAATCCGATGATGAGAGCGCCACGGTGCTTCAAGATAGTGACAACGATGATGATTGGTGGGAAGACAAAGACGAACAGAACGAAGAACGTTTAAAAAATCATCACATGTTAGAGCAGAATGTGCTAGCGAGAGGTCCTTAAGAAGGTGATTTTGTAATGGTTTTATTTTGTGGTGAGAAATAAAATATTTGTTATGTTTCAAAAATTCTAGGACTAGGAATGAAGACTTAGAATATCATTGCAACTTTTTGTGACTAAAGAATCAATAAACTTTTCCTAATTTTCCTGACTTATCATATGTCAACAAATATGATATAATAGCTAATTACATAACAAGCTAATAAAGTAACCCTTAACACACAAGAGTGAAATGTTGCCATGGTGCAATCACGCCAGTGTGTTAAGGGACTTTCTTGCGAGTTGTGTACAGTATTTTTCCCACGACCAGGTGTCATATACTACGAAGGCGTAGAAGGGCCAACGAGATTCTTTTTCTTAAATTCCTAGTTTAAAGTCGGAATTTAGTTAAATTCCAAATTTAAAGTCGGAATTTACTTAAATTCCGAGTTTTAAGTCGGAATTTAGTTAAATTCCGAGTTCAAAGTCGGAATTTAGTTAAATTTCGAGTTCAAAGCCGGAATTTAGTAAAATTTCCAGTTTAAAGTCTGAATTTAGTTAAATATGATTCACAAATCAGTGGCGTAGACGCAAGATTAATAAAACGTTTGTATTCCATGTTGTACAAGAACGGCAAAAAAATTTTTAAAAGACGGATCAATATTTTGTTAACTACGACGTCATGGTGGGTGTCCTAAGTTTAAGACTCCTCTAGTGATTACATTTAAGAGCTGTGATCGATATCTCGGGACGTTTTTTGCGGGTTTTTGTTTTTTTTTGTCGACAAGAACAGTTATGGGACGTTAACAAAAAGTTTTGCACTTTTCTATAAGTTACAGTGTTTTGCGGGAATACCCGCGCCAATAAAACTAATAGACTTTAAAAGTTCTTTGATTTGAAAATCATTGGCGTATCTTGACAGTTAATAATGACAAACAAATAAAATTGTAGAGATAATAAAATAAAAAAGTAAAGTGCTATGTAACATTGTGAAATTTATGCACTTACCTTATTTGGGGTAATTATGGTTTTCGCCCATTAGGTCAGAGTTTTATTGTGGACCTAGTTCAGTAATTTCCAATATCACCTTGGTTATCTGCCCTTTTTGACTGAGAATGTATTGCCTTCTATTACGTTCTGTTTCATGATGCCTGAGTTTACCTTTCTGGGTTGAAAAGAGTGTGGACAGCCCGGCATTAGCTCACATTGTTTTATAAGTGGAAGGTGTCGCCTGTTAGCTGGAATTTCAAGCTGAGTTTTCCCGTTTGGGGACCCTTTCATGAATGTGCCTACCTCTATTTTTATTGTTTTCCTGGACTTGGAGGATCGGAGGATTGTGGTGAAATTGCCATGGCCAATCGGCCAGGAGTGTGTTTCCATCGTTATTGTAGGTTTTCTGTAAATCTGGATTGGGGGTTCGTTTGCTTATGTTTATGTTACGATGTTTGGAAGTGGGGTTAAGTAATAAAATCGCCCGTGCAAAATTGCCAAATAGTGTCACTGTCACTTAGCCATCACTCATTAGTGACAATTGCGAAGTTCGGTAATTACATCCGAGCGCCCCGGACATAGACCATCTTCCCACATCTTAGCGAGCTAGAGCGAGAGAGACTCATATTCCGAGCGATATCGGCGAAGCTCCCGACAGCGTTCCCTTCGATGGATGGCGCCGTCTGTCATCGTCCAATTCTCCCATACCGTATTCTGACGTCACCAGAGTACTAAAAGGTACTTATTGTCAGTTTTGATTTCGTGGAGATTGATGTTACTTTCCTTGAGGTTGGACTAATTGGCCATTACTAATGGGATACTTCTTCCTGTTTTGCTGTTCCGCATTTCTTCTGTCTCCTTTTTTTTACTATTTTCAGCTGTTTGTTTTCGGCTACTCTTCGTGACGTCATCGTGGGTCGAGCATGTGCATATTTGTCTGTGGCATTTTGGGCATCATTGCGGAAGGGTTATGAAGGTCACTCGTGGGTATAAAAGGGCAGGACATTGACTTTTGATTTTTTGATTCTGACTTCTGGTGCGTGAGCCAGAATCCCGTCGTGCTGGCCGTGATTTGCAAATGTCCTCGTGGTCTACTTTGAGTGATTTTCATCTCAATACTCTTTGGAGGATCAAGACCAGGGCATATTCCAAATGGTAGTTGCTTTTTGAAGTTTTTCCGGATCCTCGTGGAGAGGATTATTGTCGATTTACCCCGCTCTACCTTTACCTCTTGGAGGGATAAAAAGCAAGCCACGCCCCCAACGTCATCACCTTGCCCCGTTTGTCAACCTTGCAGGTATGTGTAACTCCATTTAATGGAATATTCTGTAGTTTTCCGTGCTAATTCACGTGTTTCTATAGGGGTTTTATGGTTGTGACGGGCTTTTGCTACGTCCACGTTTTTTTGTATTAACGGGCTTCTACGTCCGACGTTCTTCCGCCGTCCACGTGCCTTGTCGGCGCATTTTTGGAACATCCACGCCGTTCCTGGAGGCCTGCTCCTCATCAGAGACCTTCGGATAGCTGCTCTTCAGGACCACCCTGATCCGCGATAAGGGGATAGTTTAGAGTGAGAGCTTTCCAATTTGTTAAGTTGTAAATGGGCGACGATAGTGGCTGAGCGTTGAACCGACTAACGTAACTTTTTCTATTTTATCAATTTTAATTATTAACTTTACTTCTTGCCGTCACCATAACAATTTAAAGTAGTATTTTTTTTTGATAGTATTGAGGCCCCAAGTAAGCGATTCTTGTTAATTTTTTTTTTGATCAATTTTTATGACAATTTACTGAGTAGTAAGTTCTCTCAGATCTTCAATTTGTTTGTGCTTCACACACTTTAATTTATTTATAGAGAATTAACTTTTGCTAGGTATTGGACAGCACTACGTCTGTACAGTTACGAATCTTTTATGTACCGCACCCTTTATGTCTTGTACCGTATTGTGTTGTGTAATTTTGGAGGACAGATATTGAGGGCTCGTGATTCCTCACTTTAGTATTTATCGTTATTAAGTAAATTTCAATTTTCAGGTATTTAAAGTTAGATTTGATCAGGTATTCAATAATCACTCTAACATTACAGCGTTAGTCATTAGTTGGTAAGCTACGGAAGCTACCCTGTGTAAGTTTATGGCCATAAACCCTGAGCACCGTCCCTAATTAGTTGATTATTGAGAGCCGTATTGATTTGTAATAATTCATATTCATTAATACATAAAGTTCCTTCACCATATATTCGAGAATATTGCAATTACCTTAAATTTTGTGTTTAATTGCTTTATAGCATTTCAAATTTTATTTGAATTGCCTTTCCTTAATTTGTTAACCAATCTATCAATAGAAACAGTGTTATTTGTCTTCAAACAATTTTGCTTTAATTTCATGCGGATTTTGACTGGTGCAGATAATTGAGATTTATAGTTTCTTATTTTCATTTTTTTATTAAAAGTAAATTTAAATCAGACTAGTTAGGAAAGTGGTAGTGAAAGAGGGATATACTTCGTGATTGGTATATTCCTGTATGGCATAACATCCTTCTCAGGACCTGGCGTCTTCCGGAAATCACGTGGCGCCTATCGGGATATAAAATAATACAACTAATATCGTATTGAACCTACCCCATCTTCACTGTTGCTGGCGGCCCGCTAGTGCTCCTGCTCGATTACTTACTATTCACCTCCTTTCGCTCTTTCTGAAGTAAGGTATTAAGTAACGATTTTCTTTTAGTAAGTTCCAAAGATTCCAATTAACAAACAAGAACTAATCAGTGCTTAACATTCCCAATAACCCTTGATAGTAAATTAATATTATAAAAGAAAGAAGCGTCACAGCTAACAAAAAAGATCGATACGATCTAATTTTTGGTAACTTTCAAGGCGTTTTATCTCAGAAATCATTTATGATAAATTCATAGTTTAAAAAGGCTCTGAAAGAACTTTTCTTCTAGAACTACCTGAACCAATCTTTAACTAGACCAATTTTATCATTGTGATACGGCGCAAAAATGCAAAATTTGAACTGATCGCATTATTTGATATCTACGGTAAATCTTAACTTTTCAACTTTGTCATGTCATTTTATAGGCTTGGTGGATATTTCGGGACATGTTCGACGGTTTTTTTTCTTATGCTCGAGAAAAAGTTACAGGGTATTTTCATAAAGTTTGAAGTATTTTTATTTTTTGCTCTGTATAGCAGTGTAGGTCATCTGATTTTAATGATATAAACTAAATTTAAAAGCTCACTAAGTACAAAATCAGTGACGTAGAACTCTCCTTCATACTGCTTCGGATGTTCTCGCAAAACTTTAATATTACTTCTGTGACATCATCACTCTTAATGATTTCCCATCTCCTTTGCTGTAACTTCAGAAGTGTACTATTAACTTAAGTGAAGGGTTATTTAATAGGTTTGATAAATATCGGAACGGTTTTGGGGATTTTGGTCTTTTGGTCTCGAATAAGATACGAGTGCAATTCAAAAAATTAATGAAGTAATTTAAATCTACGAATTTATGTACTTAATAATGTGTGGGCCCACCGAAAACTCGCATTACCTCAGCCGCCCCTCTTGGCATGGTCTCCACCAAATTTCTGATAAACTCCTGGGGAGTGGCTTTCCATTCCTCCCTAAGTGTCACTGCCAATTCATCCAAGTTTTGAAATTCTTGCTCGCTTTCTTTCAGTTTTAGTTTCATTCTGCTCCACACTTTATAACATTCATATCGGGCGACCTAGCAGGCCAATTCATGCCCTCGATGTCATTCTCTCTCAGAACTACATTAACAATTTGAGCCCGGTGTGGACATGCATTATCGTCAACTAAGATTAAACCGACTTCAAAGTTCTGAGTGAAGGGAATAACAATTTCATTCATACACAAATATCGATATCTAACTGCGTTCAGGTTAGTTCAGGTTAAAATTAAAACCAATCAAAACCACTAAGTCAGTCTTTCCATTTCCCATTTCCCATTACGCCCCCCCATACGCTGACACTTACACTCACCCCCAAATGGCTCTCAGGGTTCTATATTTTATTGCAGGTTTCGTTCATTCCGGCCTCTCAACACTAAAATACGTCCATCTGATGCATACAACAAAAATCTACATTCATTTGTAAAAATTAAATTATTGTTCCACTCTGCCATTCCCCAACGCCAATTAAATGGAGTGAGCTCAATTTTAAAGTTTTACACCGTATCACATTGATAAAACTGGTTTAATTAAAGATTGCCCAAGGTAGTTAGTTCTAGAAGAAACGTTATTTCAGAGCTTTTTTAAACTATGAATTTATCATAAGTGGTTTCTGAGACAAAAAGCTTTGAAAATTACGAAAAATTATGTCGTATCGTTCTTTTATGTTAGCAGTTTTCTTTTTTATTTTATTATCTCTACAATTTTATTTTTTTGTCATTATTAACTATCAATGATTTTAAAATCAATGAACTTTTAAAGCCTATGTGTTTTATTGGCGCGGGTATTCCCGCAAAACACTTATAGGAAGGTGCAAAACTTTTTCTAAACGCTCCGTAACTCTTCTTGTAGACCAAATAACAAAAAACCGCAAAAAACTTCCCGATATATCGATCATAGCTCTTAAAAGTAATCACAATAGGAGTCTTAAAGTTAGGACACCCGCCATGACGTCGTAGTTAACAAAATATTGATCCATTTCACAATAGTTATTTTCCTAACAAGTGCGCAAAGTAACACTTTCGCGCACGCGATTGCCGTTGCCCGAGCGACGCGAAGCGGAGATATTTTATTAACCTTGCGTCTACGCCGCTGACTTATCAATCATATATTCGGAATTTGACTAAATTCCGACTTTAAACTCAGAATTTAACTAAATTCCGACTTTAAACTCGGAATTTAACTAAATTCCGACTTTGAACTCAGAATTTAAGAAAAGAAATCTTGTTGGCCCTTCTACGCCTTCGTAATATGCAGGGTGAGCAACTATAATAGCACGGCTGTACTTTAAAAACTATAAATCGTAGCTGCTTCACACAAAAATTTAATTAAGGATGTTGACCAAGAAAAACGCTATAAAAATATTTTTTGATCCAGCGTTGCCAGTTCTACCAGAAAGTAGGAGGTTATCGAAATTTGAAAGGACAACTTTTACCCCTGGCCCTAATGCAATGTTTGGATGCAGCTTTAGTACCTAGCTATTCTTGTCATGTTATATTTATCCCTACAATTATCCATTATCTACTATACAACACAATATAATAATTATTACAAAGATATTGTCTTTTTCTCATTAAATCAAAATACTCGATATTTGACAAGTACAAACGGAAAACAAAAGAAAGCGCCAACCAATCAACGAAATTTTCTAGGCGTTATCTCTGTCATGGCACACTTCGATATATTTTAATGATTTATTTAAATATGTTCGACGATCGGCGAATGCAAAGCTTATTTTTTGTAAAACGATTTTCTATTTTATATCCTTCTGATATTTGTTGATTTCTGACCTTAATTTTGATCGGTGTAAGTATTTATAAGACTATAAATAAAATAAAATTAAGAAAAACTCTGCCGGATTGGGAATTGAACTCCAGACTTCGTGATTGAAGTTGCAAAATCTTGCCGCTAGGCTACGCTCTGCCGCATGAATCAAAGGACTAATGTCGGTTATTTTCATTATGTGAAATTGAGTGATTGTCACAATTTGCTAAATATCATCGTCGAAATTAAATTACTTGTTTTTGCTGCTTTTATCACCTTTTACATCCAAATAAGATAGGTATGCCCAGTTACGGCCAAAAATCGTGCGTGCGTTAGGAATCTCTAACGCGCGGCTGTGTGTTAGCATTAGTTTTCGAAGCTTCCATCTCAGAATGTTATGTTTGCTTTCGTAAAGGGTCGTGGGAAAAAATAATTTTACCGAAACCTAGTGTTGGTGGGAGCACTACAAGGCAACAATCCCACTTCATTAGGTAGATGGCAACGTTTTTTTTTATGTTGTTTTAACTTATATTTGTAGCGATTATGTATTTTTGTATTTAATAAGTCTAACACGTGGCTGTAAGAGATGAATTCTAAAACTTTTCTTTCATAATTTTATTTTGTCTGTTGTTGGTGAAGTTAGCAGGATTGGGACAAATAATGCACCTCTTCTTTATTCGATAATGGCCGACGTTTCGACTATTTATTTAGTCTTCTTCAGGGCTATTCTCACTTAGAGAGGGTAGTCAGTTAAAAATCTATTCACGATGGTTAAAATAGCAAACTCCATTCGATTATTCGGTGACCCTGGTATCTTAGGCTCGACCAACTACACGTCCGCTGCATAAGGTACAAAATTTGCGAATTATTTGCAAGTTTTGCCTAATAATATTTTTTGCTAATAATAAATTTTGCCTAATAAGACTTAATAAATATTCGAAACGTCGGCCATTTTCGAATAAAGAAGAAATGCATTATTTGTCCCAATCCTGCTAACTTCTCCAACAACTTACAACTTAAGGACGTTAATTACAACAATTTATTTTGTCTGTTATAATCAATAAGTCTGACTCGTAAGACTCTTAGATAGAGGAGAAATTTAATTTTAGTTGGCACTGTATACTTAACGGCGATTTAGCACTCTATACTTAGCGGCGCTTCACTGTTGCCACTTCTATACAATGAATCAGGAATTTTTTTTTGAGTAAAATAATCGCAAATAATTGGAAAATTTTCAAAATATTGTACAATGCCAGAAAGAAAACCACTGTAGCGGTGCTCTGTGCTTTGCAGTCGTTTGCAAAATATTGAACCCCAAACAAAAGTGACTCACTTGGAACTTAAATCGCCGGAAATCTCTATCGTAAAGCCAAATGCAACGTTGCCTGATTGAAAGCTTTCAACGAGCTCAAAGAGTAGGCCCGTGCACAAACTCAGCAATATTGCACTCACCTAACACTGAGCGTTGATCTGAAATAATATTATCCGCGACTACATGATTGAATTAATTCTTACACTTTGTAACGATATTATTAAATATATTCTCAATTAAATCTTTGCACGCCATCCCACAGTCTCCATCTACCTCCACCATCTATTACAGAAATAGTCAAAACTTTTTAATGTTTTGGTGATGGATGCTAACTTATGCCTTGCAGTTACGCCCAAATTTTTAACGAATTTGTGACTACGATGTTAGGCTACTGATAACCAATTTGTGTGTTTGTGTAAACAGTGTGTACTTAATACTGTATCATTTAGGAAACTTTAACATTCTTGATATTGGCCTACTAATTAGCTTTTTACAGTAGTGCTGAGTACCGCAATTAAATTTTGCAGAAATATATTCTGTATTGAAGTTTAAGCACTTTTTTGTTAAGAACTGTAATGAAATTACTCAAAATTTTTCAAAAATATTCACAGCGCATAAAACTAATCATTAATTTCTCATGTTTTTATTATTTTTTTTAACAAAATTCAGAAAATGAGTGTTATCATTAGTCGTTTTAAAATTCCACATTCGGCATTAAATACCGGTAAATACGGTATTTAATGCCGGTGTTTAATGTATTCAATAAAATCCATGGTATCCACGGTATACCGTAATGAAACTATACCGGATTTCTCAAAAATATATTCGTTTGAATAGGTAGGAAGTAAAATGTTGTTCATCATTCGTCTGGTAACGTGTTACAGTAGTCGTTTCAAAATTCCATACTCGGCTATCGCCTTGTCCAGAAACATCTTACTCCTACTGTCAAACTATATTAACCGGACTTACCGTAAATAACTATTACAGTATGAGTAAGATGTTTCTGGACAAGGCGATAGCCGAGTCTGGAATTTCGAAACGAGTACTGTAAAACGTTACCGCACGTACGAGGTACAACATTTTACTTTATACTTATTAAAAACAGGAAAAGATTAATTTTATGAGCGGCAAATATATTTTTTGAGAAATCCGGTATAGTTTCATTACGGTACTCAACATTGTAAAATTTCTTTACTTCATACTTTATCAATTAGAACACTTTTATGTACTTGATTTTAATCCGGTAAAGAGCTTTTTACAGGATTGGATATCGTAATAGCTATTTATGTAACCAGTTACGAAAAGTCCGATTTTGTGTAACTAATGAATGTTTGCGGGACGAGCGCAGCGAGTTCCCGCAATTTGAATGAGATACACAAAAAAGGTTTTTCGTCACGTGTTTCATACAAGATTTTTTTCTAATTTTGACTACAAATACCTACCTAGAGAGAGAATTATTATTATTAAACTTCAATATTTACTTTTAAACCACTTTGTATCTACTTAATACCGTAAAGCTATAGCAGCGGTGTGCCACAGCCGAAACCTGCAACTGGTGGTGACACCAACTTTTCATCACTAGTTACGAAAGATTTTACTTTTCGTAACTAGTTACGAAAAGTAGGACGTTACGTCACTGTCATCAGTATTGAAAAGTGCCACTTTATATGTCAAAATTAGAAAAAGAAACTTTACAGTATTGAGTACCAGCATATCTTCTATAAATCCATTGGATCTATGGTAACCTGTACCGGAACCGGCACAGGATACCGTAATGAAACTATTTGTCAAATTGGCAGATTTGCCAAAAATATATTCGCTCCGCATAAAATTATTTTTTTTTTCGGTTTTTACTAAGTATGAAGTAAAATTTTGTACATCATTCGTCCGGTAACGTGTTACAGTAGTTGTTTCGAAATTCCAGACTCGGCTAGCGCCTCGCCCGGAAACATCTTACTCCTACTGGAAAACTATATTTACCGGATTTATAACGTAAATAACTATTATGGTATCCAGTCCTGTAAAAATTTATTTACCGGACTAAAATCTAGTAAGTCAAAGTGTCCCAAAAATACACTATGAAGTAAAAATGTTTTTACCAGACTTACAACTTTTAAGAAAGAATCGAGGAAAGAACTTTCTTTCTTAAAATAATGAAAGCACTATTTTGTCTGAACTTTGTCAGCATCAGGCTGACGAGTACATTGGAAGTGTGATACCGTTCTTCCATCCTATTTTCAACGACATTGAGACGGGTGTGCCTTGTGGCCTTTTAATTTTCTTGCTTTTTCACTCGCTATTATGTGTGCAGGTGCATTGGGCTTTACTGACACAAATATCTCTACCTTAAATGTCTTGAAGAAAGCCACAATACACAATCGAAACGTCGGCATGTTATAAAATCAGAGCTGGTATTTATTCTTTTCCTATACCTACCAAAAACCTACCGCTGTTCGTTTCGACTAAGTTGAACTAAAAAAGGTAATCTTAAGTTTTATCCTACATTGCATAGGTCTCGAGCAGAGAATTCTATTCATATTTCACTGCGCAGGAGTACTCTGAACAAAAATGAGTTCTTAAGCGAAAAATACATTCTAATTTCTAAGAAAACTTTCCTTAAGGGTGTTTCTATTAACGTAAACCTGTTGCGGATGTAATGACACAAAGTGAAGTATTTTTCAGAGTTCGTTACTAGAATAAACCATTCTAAAGTTGATACACCCTCTTTATCCACAAAGGAACATATTTGCAAAACACGTAGGATATATACGACAGCAATCGCTAGAAATCGTACTGTATATTGCTAACCCAATATTTATTTTCATTCATTCGAAATAAGTCCCGTGGCTGAACACTTTCCCTTCTGCATCCCCTTTATTTTAGTTGGTTGGCACCAAAGCTTTAATACATTTTTTCTCTTCAAATTGTGTCATTAGCAGCATGCGCTCTAGTATATAATATATTCCAATAATTGCGTCAATCAGTTAAGTTCCTGGAAACTTGAGAAAGTATTCCTTTCATGCCGAAGCATTATTCCTTATCCCCTATATGCTGACGGAATTAGGACCATCTAGCAGCCCTTAGCGATCAAATAGCCCTTTGATTTCGGTAAGGTTAAACTTGAAACCCCGACTATAACGCAGTTCATATGAAAATTAATTGCCTGTAAATAACGGAGCTAGTCGGCGTTTGCTATTAAACCCAAACCATAATTTAGCCTCAAAATATTCAAGGATAGTTTGCCTTTCCAAACATTCTGGGGTAAAGGTATTTCGGCACCTTGGCTAATAAGTTTGTTCGTATTATATTACTGGGTGGGTTTGTGTAAATGTAGATAACTCCCGTCCGCCAGAATTTGAATACAAGTTATGTAGGCGGAATAGTTTAACAATTATGCTCACTGGACTAACGTTTCTCTATTGTGGTATTTAGCTCTCGTGTATTCTCGTTAGACTTACTTGGTGAAAGCCACAAAAACAAAATTTCATATACCTAATTCACTTATTTTGGTCAACTCGTTACCTTTTAAATCTACTTTTTTTTATACTTAACTTCTTTCAGCACATGTTGAGAAGTTACAATGAAAATGCCAAAGTCAGATCAGGCTATATAGCCAATCATCCTCGGCCATATAGCACGATTGCTTATTGCACACAAAGCAAGAAATATAAGTTTTTAGTAATTACTGATCCGTTTTCTGCACTTATAATACACTCTCTATCTTATAAGCGGTTTTGTCCGTTTACCAGCACCCTCAATAATATTACACAGCGCCACTTCTTATTAGAAAATATATCTCGTACTTTTTCCCGATTCGTAACAATTTAGGTCTCCGCAGAACTTTAATTTGATTATCGAGACAAAAACCTAATTTTCTTTTATTTTCCGAGTTCCATGTTAACTGGGCCTTTTATTACTGAGATAAAAAGAAGTAGGAAAAAGTCTAATAAATTTCAATGGGACCCAGCATCTGCTGATTTACGGGGTCCTATAGAAATTAAATAAAAAGAACGCGGCGAAAAGACATCTTATTTATTAAGTGCCAGATACGCGTCTCGGAAGCTGTTTTGAACGTTTCGCAAATTAGCGTTAAGTAACAGCAAACTAGGTAAGTATTCTCATTACCTGCAAGAATCCGTTTAATTAAAATAGTAAATCACGGCTTAAATAGAAAATCTGGATTTAATTATCAGGAGGAAGCTATATATTTATCAGAAGTCGATGGATGTTGTTGGAGTTCTTGTCAAGCTCTTTCTCAAGATCTCACAAAGAAAAAAAAAGAGAACAGTGTTAAACCTTACTAAGTACTTTACCAAATTTCCGAAAAATATTTCGCAGTGTCTTCAAGCAAGTTTCTGTAATGTGTTTTAGGTAGAAACATCATTGCATGCTTGCAATGATTTATTAGATATTAATTAGATAGAAGAGTTTAATTTAAAAATGTCATCTAGTTGACATCTAGTTGATGATGGAATAAAAGTCCATTTAATTTAATTATGTCATGCTTTTCTGTGAAAAATGTATAGGTTTCTAGATGACTTTTTCTAATGAACACCTTTATGCGAATATGCCAGCGGATCTGCAGATGCTAACATCAAAGGTCAAACTGGGGACTAAGAGTTCTTCCGGAGAATGACCCAAATATGTCGCATATTTATTATTACTTCATTTTGAAGCATCTGCTATTTAGTTTTAGGCTGTCAACACTCCCCGAGAAAACTTTGAGAGAGATCTAACGCCGGTATTTATAGTGTGACTTGACTGTGAGTAAACATTGGAATACATGATTTTTCTTTAATATTTCATATACAGGGTGTCCCAAAACTCAACGTCATCCCTTGGAGAGGTGATAGGCCAGCTCATTACTGACTAGAATATCATAATACGACCTTAGTAAAACATTGATAGTGTTCGAGATATCGTGACTTATGAATTTCGTGAAAATCTACAAAACTCTATATTACAAAATACCGAATGTTGTGGCGCAACCCCCAATAGTTTTGTTATTGAAGGAAGGACCAAAGAAATATTACTCATGCTTTATCTTTGGAAAAAAAACATTTTTGCCCCATTCATGAGTTATTATTATTTCATAGCCTTAACTTTGACTCTTTATATTTAAAAAAATATCACCAACCTAACCTCGCAAGTTATGCTAAAAAATAGCTCAGGTAACATAGTTTCTAAAAGAGTAGGGGAGACTGGGGAGGGTTAGCCATACGGGAGCCTTGGCCCGCGTTTAAATTACCCGCCTAAAGTTTGTATTAAGTGGCGCCCCTTACAGGATAGATTTTGTCCTCAATCCCAATAAATTCGTTGTGTGTTTCCCCTCAATAGCAGTTTGAATTATGTCGGAGTTGCAGGTGGACTTGTTTTCTATCTGTGTGCTGTGTATTTTGTTACGTGTTTTCTAAGCTGTTTCCGGGAAAGGCGACGAATTAAAGTAAGTTCATGCTGTAAGTTTTTGTAGAGAATTAAATGCTCTTTCAATTAGTATAATAAAATTTACATTAAATGTAATGTAAATAATTAGATTTACTAAAACTTATACATTGTTGTTGTTTGGGAGATTTGGCCAATTGTAATAGGGAAGCTTTGGCCATATGGCCAACTCTCCCTTTTTGGAAATAATTTAACAAAATAAATATATTTTTCAATATGCCCTTTAAATACAAACACAGAGAAGGGCACCAGCGGAAAAGGAATTCTCCAGAAAGAATTCGACTTGCAATTAAAAGTGTGGTAGAAGATGGCAGTAGGTAGTGTAAAAGCATCATCTATGAAATTTCAAATTGCCAGAAAGACATTAGAAAGATATGTAAAAAAGTTTCAGGAATGTGGTAAGGCCGAACAAAACTTATCATTAACTCCAAAGTATAATAAGGGACAAATACTAACAGATGAGATGGATTCTCTTCTAGAAAAATACTTAGTTATTTCATCAAAACTGCACTACGGTTTAACTCCCGAAAGAATGAGGTCGTTTGTTTATGAATTTGCTATTTTGAATAAAGTGAAAATTCCTCCAAGTTGGTCAGAAAGGAAGTCAGCAGGTTATGACTGGCTTAGAGGATTTATGAGCAGGCATGCAAAATTATTCTTGAGATCCCGTTCTACAGTCTTTTTTGACGTTGTTTTGTGGTTCATGTAACTATTTGGTTGGCAATAAATGTTATGTTGTGTTATGTTATGTAAGTTCAAATTCTACATAATGGAAATGGCCAGGAAACAGGATCATTGTCTATTGCAAATTCCGTATCGCTACCATCTACCTCTTCCGACAAGAGATTTTTTAAGACCCCTAATGAAGGTTTAAATCACCCAACCTTTAATGACAATACAATAAAATCAATGGTCACATCACCAACAGGTGTTGTGTCCTGCCAGAACATATTCGCCCCTTCCCAAAAGCAGGTCCCAGGAAAGCTGGGAGAGGTGGAAGTAAACGCAGCTCAGTTATATTAATAAAGAGTCCCAATGAGATCACTATAGAAGAAGAATATAAAGAAAGAATGGATACAAGAGAAGAAAAAAGAACCAAAAGTCAGCCCAAAAGTAAAACAAGTCATAGTCTTCGTCAAGTGAACGTCACGAGGAAGAATGGTTGGCACGTAGGCTTCTGGATTCTTGGACCCTTGTGATTGTATGGTTGGTTGTTATCTTGGGTTCTGGTCCTTTTGTCTGATTAAAATAAGTTACAGCGGGTGCTTCTAACTTCTTTGTTTAATGACGTTTCGACACGAGGAAGGTGTTACAGTCTTCTTCAAGTGAAGAGGAAGATCAATTAAAAATGTGTGTAAATAGATGTGGACCCTGAAGTGTTTAATGAGTATGAAGCGGAAAAAATAGACGTGGGTGATTTTGCATTAGTTAGGTTTGCCACAAAAACACATGTATATCACTATGTTGGTAAAATTACATCAATACTTCCATTATCGGAATATAAAGTTATTTTTTTAAGACGGCTTGAAAGTAACTATTTGTTCATTTACCCAGAAAAGGACGATAAAGCAACAGTATCATTAGATGATATGACCAAGTTACCCCAACCTTTGCAAAAGGTGGAACTGAGCGTGCGGTTTTAAAGATATCTTTTGATTTTGATTTTTTACCTTATAAAAATGTTCGTTAGATTGTTCACCATAAGTTGTATGTGGTTTTTATGCGACTTTTTATCTGTTACATTTTATCTTAGTTTAAATAAAAATACATTCTCATAAAATATAGAACTGTTGAATGTGTTAATATTTGAATAGCCAAGGCTTCCAAATGCATGTTCAAGGCTCCCAAATGCAAGGCCAAGGCTCCCAGATGTATGGCAAAGTCTCCCATAGACAAGGAGGTTTGTGTTAAATGACATTTATGGCAACAAAATGGATAATTGGATATATTTCTTGTTTTTAAATCAAATCATCTCCACAATTATGTTTTTAAAATACAACATTACCTGTGGCAATAATTGAAATAAAAAATAACATGTTTTTTACATGGTTGTGGTAAAAAACTCATAACTATGGCCAACCCTCCCCAGTCTCCCCTATATCGTTTTGTATGTTTTTCTGTAGAAAAAAAGATATTGCCATTTTAGTGCAAAATGAGCTAGTTATAAAATTGTTTCAATACACAATATTAAGTATTTAGAACCAAAACAGATGTTAAATTAAAGTCACAGGTAATTATTAAAAAACAACACAAATTCAAGTTAATTAATAGGTTCGAATTGCGTGCCACCAACTCTAATGCAAGCACGGCATCTTCTTAAAGAAGATCTCTTTATGAGTCGTGCACTTACAGCCACATTTATTTCTTGTGCAGTTTCAATAATACGTTGTCTTAGTTGATTTAAATTATTTATTGGTGTTAAATAGACTTTCTTTTTAATACAACCCCAGTAAAAAAAATCCAGTGGCTTCAAGTCCGGAGACTGGGGAGGCCACAAAATGTACCCAAGACGGCCAATCCATCTATGTGGATAAGTTTGGTTCAAACAGTCTCTCACTACTCGTGCGTAATGAGCTGGACAGCCGTCAATTTGAAGCCACAGTGACTTGCGTCTGGCCAAAGGGACATCTTCCAAAAGATTTGGCAGTTCGTGTTCTAAAAAATTCCTATAATTTTCCCCGCTTAGATGTTCAGATAATTCCAAGGGACCGATTATTTGCCTTTTCAATATGCCGGTCCACATATTTAACTTGAAGCGATACTGGGACCTTTCTTCTCGCATTGAATGTGGGTTTTCAAGAGCACAACAATGAAAATTGTCCATGTTCATAAACCCATCTTTTTTAAATGTGCTGTCATCTGTCCATAAAATGTTATTTAGGAATTCTGGATCTTCCCTATGTTTCCGCAGCATTCTTCGGCAAAATTGAACACGTCATGCGTAGTCGCCAGGTAGCAAAGCTTGCACACGTTGCACATGATATGAGTGTTAAAATAATTCGGTTGGCAAAATGAATGCGTTTTGAAATGCATTACTTATACGTCAACATGTTTTTTATATCGTTCCTAGCTCACCAGACATATCTTGTTGGATGTGTATGGACTCAAATAAATGTCGCTGGAAGTGCAAGAGGTATAGATAGATCTTTTTTAAAAAGTTGCTGCTCTTGAATTAGACTTGTCACTACAATCTTAAATTACAGGTTTTCTAAATTGTAGTTTAATACATGTTGGACTCGAATTTTTTATTATTGAAAAAAATTGTAAATGCGCTCATTTTGCACTCAAATACCAATATCTTTTTTTATAAAGAAAAGCATATAAAACAATACACCATCTTAAAAACTACGTTAAATGCGCCATTTTTCAGGATAACTTGCCAGATTTGGTGGGTAATTTTTTTTTCTTTTTTAAGTACCAAGAGTCAAAGTTAGGACATAAAATAAAAATAAATGCAGAAAAAATGTTTTATTTTCCCAAATTAAAGCATGAATAATATTTCTTTGGTCCTTCCTCAATAACAAAACTATACAGGGTTGCGCCACAACATTGGGTATCTTACAATATGGAGTTTTGTAGCTGTAACAGTCAAAAATCTGATCTAAGGTGTGGATTTTCACGAAGTTCATAAAAGTCACGATATCTGAAAAACTATCCATTTTTTACTAAGGTCGAATCATTATGTTTTGGTCAGCAATGAGCTGGCTATCACCTCCCCAAGGGATGACGTTGAGTTTTGGGACACCCTGTATAAATATAAATACGGACATAAGTGCGGGCCGCATAGATACAGCATCGCTGGTGTGCACCCATAGCTGCAGTGCAGAGATGCAAAGGCATGGTATGTTTATCAGAACCTTACAAGTATACCAAACGAACAGAGACGAAAAAAAAAATTCAAAAAAATGCGACGTCGCGACACATAAAAAATATGTGTGCGTCTTGCTTATGTGCATCAATTTATGCAAATTAAGGTGACCACTAAAGTTTTATAAGCCACAGATCAAGGGCCAAATGCCTCTAGAAAGAGCCTTCTACAAAGCCCATCTGTAGGTTCTAGGAAAAGCCCCCCAATTGTTTAACATTGATGTAAGTTGATCATGACCAAAAACAAATGGGCTTATGTAAACCTACATGGGGTGAGAATCATATGTTCTCAATTTGGGAATTCAAGCAGAGGCTTTGTAGAATACATCTGTTGGAATGCCCAGTTAGTTAGATAAATGTATTGAATATTGTTACGTGGCCGAACTGGATACTGATGTATTAGTTTTTTATAGATCCTCAGTCGGTAGTCTTGACAACTTCCTGACAAATACCGATAAAATCTTGAGTAGTCTGAAATCTGATAGACATATTGTTGCTCTTGGTGATTTCAGTGTTCAATTACAGGCTAGTGGTTCGGCTATGGGCTTCGCAGGACCGTATATCAGCCGACTCGCGTCCTTGCGTGCCTTGACAATATCTTCTTTAATGATCATGGCAGTGGCAGTAGACGCGGGGCTGTTAGACCATCTCGCCTAGAGTATTGAATGCTCTTTTGACGATGTTCTGACCTCTGCAGTAAACACTAGTAAAATATGTCCACCAATAACTCAGAGAGGTCTAAACGCCTTCTACAATGCAGTTCTGAGCATGGGGTGGGACTTTCTTCGGGGTCCTGTGTATGGTTTGGACATAGACGAAAGGTTTTACGCATTTATAAATAAACTGAAAAATTCATTTGATGATTGTTTGCCAAAAAAAAAAGTATATAGTGAGATATGACCAGTTCAATAATATAAGCTGGTTTACGGATGAGCTCAGAATGATGCTCAGTAGCGCGACTGCCTCCAATTTCTTATGGATCCTGAAAGGCAATACAATCCTGTGGGCATCAGGGTTGTATTGTCATCAGGAGTTATCGTAACCTGTACTGGTCCACCATAAGAGACGTGAAGAGAAAGTCCATTGATAGCCAACAGAGCCATGTGTCATGTGATAAACAAGCAAAGATCGGGCGCTGTTGATGGTCCGGGGGAGAACATTCCCTTTGAGCCTGATGAGCTAAATGGCTATTTCATTAATCTGCCAAGCAGTATAATGGACAACTTGCGACCCGCTGGGGCCGATCCATTGAGCACTTGGCAGGGTCAAATCTGCTAGTGCCGCAGGTTCCATTCTGTTTGAAAGAGGTGACATTTGTCACCGATCTCAATAAGTGCGGACGTGACATTTCTGGATTTAATAGCAAAATCCTAAAAACTATTAAGAACCTCATAATAGCCCCACTGACTAGATTGATAAATACCTGCTTCCAATACCATATAGGTTTCCAGATACATAAGAAAGGAGATTGCGCTGCCTGAAAACTACCGACCCATCTCACTATTGTCAATAATATCTAAAGTGATGGAAAAGTGCATAGCCACAAGAATCGTCGAATATTTTGAAAGCAGCAAGCTGTTTGCGCCCTCTTAATATGTCTTTAGGATGGGAAAAGGTACAAAAGACAGTATACTGGACAATTGTTTGAAGAGTTTCATAACGGGAAGTATGGTCAGGTTGCCTTTTCTGATCTGAGCAAGGCCTTCGACTGCATCGACGACGAGATTCTTATCAGGAAGCTTTGAAAACTCTAGTATTCTCCAGTACTTTGAAAACTCTAGGATACTTTTAATTGCTTCATATCTCTCCGGCAGACATCAATCAAAAAGTCAAGGTGGGCGATAGGTTATTAGGTGAGAGAAGGTTTACATGCGGTGTCCCTCAGGGGTTTATTCTGGGTCTCATACTCTTCTTAATCAACATCAAGGATCTCCCTAGTGGCCAGTGTCCTACGAGATGCAACCTGTAAGCTGATGATACGTCCATTTCAGTGTCCAGCAGCTACCTGCGAGACTGTATTGACAAATCTGTGGAGGCTTTGAGTGCTGCAGAAGACTGGTTTAATTCCAACAGGCTTTTGCTGACTGGCGACAAAACTGTGAGTGTGGTGTTCACTCTGCGTGGTTTGAGAGGCTTAGAGAGTAATCCTCAGGTAGCGAAGTTTCTTGGTGCTACCCTGGATCCGGGCCTGCTCTGGAAGAGACATGTGGATGCCCTGTGCGGAAGGCTCTCCAGAGATACATCTAACGAATAATGTGTCATACGGAGTGGCCAGGTCGGCCTATTTTTTATTGTTCCAATCGCATGCCTCGTATGTCATTCTTGCATGGGGACATTCTGTGGGGATGAGTAGGGTGTTCGCTCTGCAGAGGTGGGCTGTGAGATTGTTAGCAGGTTTGGGTTTCAGGGATGAATGCTGCTTTTGTCTGGTGCGGTTTGTTGACGATACCTCGCATTTATATTTTACCACCCATGGAGATGTGCATGGCTATGATACTCGGGCAAGAGATGGTCTTGTTCCTGAGTATTGTCGACTGAGAAGGTGTCAGGATGGCCGGAACTACTGGGCCATAAAATTTTTGAATGACTTACCTCCTGTCTTAAGATCATACAGCCTGAGTAGTTTTAAGGATAGAATTAAAAATATACTGATTGCTAAGGCTACGGCCAGACCGCAGATGAGCTTAGTGGTAAGATAACCGGTTAGGAGCTCGGCTGAGATACTCAGATATCATAATGAATTACTGCTTTCTATGCTAGGTGGCTAGATTAACAGTTGACACTACATATCAATGGCGGTTTCAAAATTGTATTAGAAGATATCTCTTTTAGAAAACTCCAATTTGAGGTTTAAAATGTATTGACCCTTTAGAATATGTTAGATACATGATATTATAATGTTACGAAAGCTGCTTGTGGGGAGTTCAATATCTTATACAAGTATACACTATCTTATACAATTCATGTACTTTTTATCCTATAATAAACAAGAATTACTTACCATCTTTGTTTACTTCTTGAGCTACTTCTGACCAAAGTTTTTTTCACAAACACGTTTTTATGTAAATCCTTTGACGAATTTCATAATGGTTCCCTTTTCAAAGGGAACATATGGGGTTCATAATGGTTCCCATTTCAATTTTATCTTACAAGGTATATTCTTGAAAGAAATTTATACTTTTATCCAGTGTAGCTTCGAAAAAAAACCGACACGTTCGTTCACTAGGATACATGCTGATGATGATAAATGAAGTGGTTGGCCTAGCTTCAAGTGCCCAGGGAGGCCGGTTGTATTCTTAATTATATGTTTGTTTCCTTTAATATGTTATCATAGCGCTTATCCTAGATCTTACTTCTTAAGGTTGCCACCTGCGGTCTGGCCTTACCCTAGCGCATTTATTTATTTACATTAACAATTAACTTTTTTCTTTGTGACATATGTAAATGGATTCCTGTAGTTGGCATAAATTAATTATTACTATTATAATTATTAATGCCCAGTCGGGCTAAATAGAACTACTAGATAAAGAAATTTGGACCTTTGCCTTGATTAAGCTTTTTACACGGTGATTTGAGCAGTTACTAAGTTGTTATGGCTCCAGAAATACGAGTTACACTACGCGAGTAAAACAGTTTTAAATCCAAACACACGGGTGTCACACTTGAACTGTATACCCTATTCCATGATTTTCTGCATCGCAGCGAGGCCATGGAAATTTTCCTCTATACTATATATAGCTTTATTCTTCTTTGACGTCGTCAAAATATTTTCAAATTCAATTTGCAGTTTGTAAATTCTCTACCCTAACACGAACCGAGTAGGGACAATGGTCAATAATATTGTTGATACTGTAACTTGAATTATCCAATTCAAGTTACAGATCTTATGGGTAGCTGATCTAAAAGTCCCTGTGAAATGAACGTGACCACGTCTAGTGAAATGCAAAGAACAACTTGCCCGAATCTCTTGTTTTGATTGGTGGTAAATAACGATGACATGAAACAGTATTAGGTAATATCAGGTTTCAGTTGTTTGTTTTGAGAATTGCAAAATTTATTTACTAGGTGTGAACATAATATACAATCCTCACACCAAGGCGTCTCAATAATGAGTTTCTTAAGCGATATTACTATAAACAACTAAATTCGTATGCTGCCTCAACTTTACTGATAGCTCCAAAAAAAAAATGTAAATACTTACAGATTGTAGTGAACGTCCGCCATATTGGGCCGATATACAAGAGCTTTTCGAAAAGAATCTTCCGCCTCCACTGTTCTTCCTTTGGCACTCAGAATGCTTCCAAGATTTCCATAAGCTGAAACAAAATTACATGACTAATAGAGAAACCCGAAGAAAAGTTGATAGTAAAGGTTTTGGATTTTTATATTTTCAGTTCTAGACTAAAGCTAATAACCCTATTTCAATTCAAAGCAACTACGTTTATATATTGCGTTGTGTTTGGAATCCTGAGGGGAAAAGAGAAAGTGGGATGTTGGCGTACGGTCTTTCAGATGAAATGAACAGAATCACGATCTTAAAATGGCACACTTCAAGAGAGAGAGTCACACAAGGCAGTAGTTTTGATCTTTTGTCATTATTCGATTTCCACTATCAATTATCTTTGCTCATGTGACCAATTTGAATAATAATTGTCCTGAGGATGACCTCATAGAGGTCGAAACGCGGACAATGTATACTGTATGTGTATTTTTGGCCTACCCCAACAAACCCTTCACCACTTATAGGAATTCTCATTGGGAGGATGCTAAGAAACAATTGCGTCAGTTGAACTAAAATTTTGAGAAAAAGATGGATAATTTGTGCCTAAAACTTAAAACCCCCCCCCTGGGTTTTACAAGGTTTACTCTGAGTGGGATTGCAATGTTGTAGAAAGTCAATCCTATACAGGATTTTGTTTCGTTTTATCCAATTATTTGGTGTCTTGGGAAAGTACTGAGCAGAATACAGTGACACTCCCTAGTATAGGGTTGATATACAGGTTATGGAAGTGTTAGAATAGTTATTTTCTTAACAAGTGCGCAAAGTAAAACTTTCGCGCACGCGACTGCCGTTGCGTGTACAACCGTCCGCTTCGCGTCGTTCGGGCAGCAGTCAAGTGCGCGAAAGACACACTGCGCAAGAATTAGGAACAACAATATTTCTACAACCGTATAAAACTCCACCTGCCACTAACATGGGACATCTCTAACGATTTTATAAATGATTAAGCTTCACAGTTCTTTACTGCTACCCCTGTATTGCGGCGTGCGCGAAACAATTTTTTTTCTACGAGCCTGCTTATTATGTTACTTTCCCGCACGCATTTTGTTTTAGAAAGCTTTACTTTCCCGCACGGCGTGCGCGAAAGTAAATTTAGCGTGCGGGAAAGTAAATATAGCGTGCTGGAAAGTAAATATTTAAAGAATGACTGATTTATAATATAATTTAGACTTTATAGTTTGTCTATCTACATAGGTGCATCTGCCTTACAGCCGTACCAAACATTTTTATCTGTTTTAAGGAACGATTATGCTTGCCTTTATTGATTTTTGATACAAAATATACCTATAATATACGTAGTTTTTTGATTGTTGATCAATTCAGCTGTCATACTGTTGACAAAGATAAAGTTGTTTATGTATTGTATGTTTTTTCCTTGTATATGATGTTACAATGAATTGGCTCGTAGAAAAAATATTGTTCCTAACTGGTGCGGAAAGTGTCTTTCCCGCACTCGTCAGCTACCACATCGGCAGACAGCGTGCAGGAAAGTATCACTTTCCGCACTAGTTAGGAAAATAACTATTTTCACGTGTCATATGGCAACCAGTAACTTTTTTTTACGCTGCTATGGGCGACGTGCAAGAAAGATAACAATGAAAATATGTGTCTGTTTGCATACTGTCAGTAATGCGCAAACCATGTCATATTTTGACGGTTGTAGAAAAAAGCAATTATGTTTCTTGGAAATGTTTTGTGATTCTGTATGGTTGTTTTGTGACAATCGGGGAAAGGTTTAAACTTTCCTCCATTGAGAATTGTCACAAACTTTCAAAGCAAATTGATACATCTCACCATTTTGTTCGTGATATAGTAGAAAAGAGACGGGAAAAGGGAGGTTAAGTAGGAACCCTGTATGTTTTGAAGTTTTTAGACAGGCATTTTCCTGCGGATTTCAAATATATGTCGTACAATATAATATTTTATAAATAATTTTGTAGTTTTTCATATAGAGGGTAAATTATTTCTATGCATTTGGAATATTTTATCACTCATTAGATAATTGACAAAAGGTAATTTTTGACGATTTCTTTAAACAAAAAGTATAGCAAAACTACATTATATGTCAAATATTTGTAACAAAAATAGGACTATATGATAATCGCAAAACACAGAGGGTGTCCGAATAAAAAAAAAGTTATGATCAGTGCTCGAAAACGAAACTGATAGCCAATAAGAATTTAAAAGCTCCTTATGAAACTTTAGAAAACAAAATTCAACCTCCATATTGAATGGAATATTTGTATTAAGAAACAAAACATATAAAGCCTTTTAAAAATTGAATAAATTGAGCATACTGTGCATTATTTACGGGGTGTTCATTATAAAACTTCATCTAGCAGGCTATGAAATTTTGACAGAAAAGGATGACATAATCAAAATAACTTTTGTTTTTCCAACCTTTTCTTTTGACATTTCACAGCCAACTACATGAAGTTTTATAATGAACACTCCGTAGGAAGCACTAGTTTGTTATGTTGACCGTTTGAAGTCCGTCGTAGAATAGTGCGTGATCATTCCATTTGTCGTTTTTGGGTTTCTCATCTTGTTGATCATCAATGTCGTTATGTAAAAAATACTGATCGTCCTTTGATATTTTTACTTCACGTAAGAAGCAGTAGTTTGTTGTGTTTACCGTTCTGGGTTTCTCGTAGAATTGCGCGTGATCATTTCACTCGTCGTTTTTGAATTTCTGATTTTGATAATCATTAATTTCGTTATATAATAGATACTGATTTTTTTATATTTTTACTTAACGTAGGAAGCAGTACTTTGATGTGGTAATATATTTTTGAGGAAAATTTAGCATTTGCATGATATCTTTAATTACTTCAGGACCTTCAGTTGCTACTACTGAATCGGCAATTTCCAAACAGGGATGATTTGTGGTTGCAGCATGGTTAGGCGCCTCCATTTTTCCGTTTCTTTAGACTAGTTAAATAGTGTTTTTTCACGTAGACGGTTTGGGATTAGATGGTCGATCGAATGGCCACCAAGATCAACAAATTCGACTTTTTTGGATTTTTCTCATGGGAATATCACAAGAGTAAAGTTTATAAAAATTTACCTTACAGTTGATAGAGCCAATCAGTACGGATATGGCTCAAAGGAATCCAGAGATTCTAGAAATCTAGCAAATAGGGAATAAATCCTAGCATTTATTCCCAAATTGAAGCAATTTAGTGAATATATTGGCTTCAGTATATTCACTAAATCAACTATATAAGTTGAGAAAAAAATGTTTTGTTTCGATTACCTACGTCTTATTTACACACGGTCTTAATTTTGATATGTTCATTCTTAAATTTCTCGGCAAATTTTGAGTCTAGATACAGAACATGTAATGTACTTATAACTCCATGTAGAATATAAAAATAGATAAACACAGGTGAACATCCAGCTCTTTATATACTCTGCACGACAATATCAGAGACCGCTAGTGAAATTTCAAAGTCCACATGAATGAGACACGACAACATGACAGACACTCATAGTTCGTTTCATCTTTCCAGTTTTCCCATGATACTATTAATTTTCGTAAGTTTGATAAATAAAAATTTACTCTACTCCCTTGGGACTAAATGATCCACTTTACTCCCTCTATACAGCGACTAAAGTAGCAACTTTACTCCCGGAAGTCTAAAAACAAATTTATGAAACTCGTTTGTTTTGATATAGGAAATTGCATTTTGAAAACTATCCAAAAAGATTCCGGGGACAGGAGCAACAAAAATGTAGATTAAGTAGAGGCAGCCGTTTCTTTATCTGCCCTTATGCAGGGTGACACAGAAGACATTTTTGGAGCTTAGTAAGATGACGTTTTAAAACTTGCAAAATTTTGAACCGTTTCGAGGTTATTTCCAAAGTTTTAAATCTGAATTTTAACGACTGTGTTTTTAACAAATAATCACTTTATGATTAATGTAAAAAAAATTAGAGCCCATTACAGGAATTTTTTGACGCTCTTTCATACAACATTCAACGAATTGAAATTGAACGGTTCATTTGCAAATAACTTCAATAATTCACCTATCAACTTCTGTTTTGCAAATACCGGTTCTGATTTTTTTATACGTAATATTAGAGAAGTTTGTTATTATGTATTCAAACATGTATCGTAATTCATGAGTTAGCTGACGGAAGGCTGTTAGAATGAGTTCAAAATTCACTTTTTTAATTCGAAATATTTTGGTTTGAAACTGTCTGGACCCTAAAAAAATTTTGCGTTCTATTGTTTTCTAGTTCTAGTTTTGGTGTCGTTTTGTTGTATATTAATTATTATAAATGAAACAATCAGTATTTGTTGTTGGTAGCTTAAAGTTAAATAGTGTATGTACACATACATGAAATTCTGCTAAGTTTATCGAAAAAATAAAAAATGACGTAATGTCAATCGATGTGTCAATTGTGGGCTCATGTCATGTGCTTCAAGCTTTCACGAAAACTAACAAATAATTCACAATTTTCAGTAGGTTTTTATTTTAAATATACAATTTCTTGCTTGATAGAAAAAATAGTATAAGATACTCGATACATAAGGCTCATATCTCACACGGTATCAATAAAATTATTATACGTCAAAAAAATTCCCAATTTTTTCATAGACATACTAATCAAATTAACTTAAATTCGCAAAGTACTCCAGAAAAAAAAAAGAAAATTGGAAAAGATGTTGTATTAAGCTGAAGAATTACTGATAGCACCAAACTGAAGCATTTATTTACCGTCGATTGGTTCATAAACCTTAGCTTAAAGTCTTCTTCGATAAAGCCCTCAAATAAGTAACTCTCAGACCATAAAAACGTTATATCATGAAAAATTGAAAAACTTTTTCAGTTCGCATTTCTGCACCTATTTATTATCCCAAGTTCTCGCTTATTTATTGCTGCCATTCGCGAAGTAGACTGACGACCGCAAGTTGCTTTCAGACATATAAAACTCTAGTATATTTCTTTCCGTGTCCTTCCGCCATTTATATTCTGGTTTATTATTCGTCAGGATATCAAAATGATCCGCCATTTATGACATCGTTAAGGCCATATTAATTATTTCAAAATAAAAGCGGCGGCAAAGGAAATCCTTTGCATCATTAAGTGAGTAAGTCGGCGGCAGATAGATTAGCCTGGATTTAGCCTTTCAAAGAATAATCATTTGCATTGTCCAAAATGATATTGTACATTTAAAACTACTATTAGGTAATAGCCAGTTTTTCTTTTATAAATATTTTACTAACGATAATTTTAAGTAACTCAGTGAGCGAGACGTAAACGACAATACAGAAAGTTTTTCAATTTTTCATGGAAAACTTTTCGATAAAGTTTATTTCTAAAATATTCTCAGTAAGCTGGCGGGAATAGAAGTTTGTGCATAACTTTGTGTATTACGGCCGAATTGCGATTAATTCGTAAAAGCCTAAGTAGGAAAAAAGTATTAACTTACGTATAATGCGGCTTAGGATCTAATTTAAAAGTAAGATGGGCTTACCGCTGCTGTAATATTGAAGCCTGGATTAAAGTAAGTCAAGAACAAAGTTTGGTAGACGGGCTGAAATGTGCTTCTAAATCAACCTATATTCATTCCATATTTTAGGGGTGTTCAAACTATTAGGGGTGTTCATTTGAAAACGTCATCTAGAAGGCTGTGAAATTCAAAAGAAAAGGATGAAGGAACAAAAGACCATTTGCTTTGATTATGTCATTTTTTTCTGTCAATAATTCATAGGATTTTAGCTGACTTTTTCTAGCTCCGTATGTATTTAACGAAGATTCTTTGTATGGAATTAAAATTTGAGTAGGTTGAAGATTATGCTTGTGGATACCCTTACTTACAATCTGCCTTAAATCAAAAGATATAAACAAATAATTTAAAAACAGTACTTATATTGGGATTATTGACGGCTTGAGATGATAGAAAGAAATCATACAATGACGACGACGGCGACGTTTTGTTTATACCATATAAATAATAATTGACATATAATTATAACGTAACATTAAAAAGTTCAGCCCGAAAAAGTCCGGCTCAGTGGCAACAAAAGCGCATGCGCGGCTGGCAAGCTCCGCCCCTTAATTTTGAAAAATCGACGATGCCAAGCTTTATGTTTTATTAAGTTTTCGCCGAAACATAAAATATCTAATAATGTATTATATCAATATAAAAAATACTAAGAATTATTTTTAATTTCTAAAATGTTTGAGCTGTTAGTTAACATGGCAAATTAGCATGGTGTGGTGTAAGAAAAAACTAAAAACTCATAATTTATTTAAAATAAGCTTCTGTCTATTCCTGAATATCATTTACACATGACAATGCCGTAATGCTTTCAATGTCATTTGCTGTTAACCTAACTTTTTAGGTTTTATTTGGGCGGGTACGCGCATAACATTTACACATTAGTCAGTAGTTGATATTGATAATAAAACCATAATAATGTAATTTAATTTAATTAGTTATAATCAAAAAATCTCAAAAAGACCCAATACTCCCATTTTCATGATCAGAAAAAGTCTAACGATCCTATAAAATATTGGCGCCTTTCCTTGTCTTGGCTTACAAGTCAGGTATCAAGAAATCAATACACAATACACTTGATAGTCTTTTGTTGCCCTTCCTTGCCTTGGCTAACGAGTCAGGTATCAAGAAATCAATACACAATACACTTGATAGTCTTGGTGTTATTGTCGTAGGACAAAGTATTTGAACCTACGCGATCTTTAACGGGAACGGTCCACTTTCACTAACACCAAGCGATGTTGCAAGCCGCCCGATGAGTATTTATTACTTATTACACTAATTTGTTTTAAAATAAATACGAGCCTATAATCAAAAAAACAAATCTTTGATCTTTCGTTATTACAAATTTTCTTTTCATGTCAAAAAGTACTCAGAGTTGACCTAACCTCAAACTTTTGTCGTTCTAGAGTTTTCGGTAGACTGCTTTGTGCGCTGCGAGACTACTACCATCCTTTGTTTTCTCATTGCGAATAGAAGGATGAGAATACTCCGAGAGCGCACTAGGGCGTCCGGCCGAAAACGCAATTATTTTTGTGGGCGTGTCCTCCGCATACGTCTTGCGCAGAAGAATGTGCGCATTAGCAAGCAGTGAGCATAATCTTGGTTTCCATAGGTCACTAGAAGCTGCACTTTTAATCCGTGGGGAAAGATTGACGTTCGTAGTATATTAACTAGTAAGAATATGGTTTATACCGTATAAACGTAATCAGGGCTAGTTATTAATATTATACACTGTGTCCGAGATAAGGAGGGCCACTACGGGGATCTTGAAAACGGTAAGAGATACAGATTTGGTTAAATGGGAGGAAAGTTGAGTAATCAAAAGCCTAATAGAATGGCGTTTAGAAATCTCCGAAAAATTTTTTGGTTTCTGAGATATTTTGGAAAAATAGAATTTTTCGATTTTACGTATTATTTTTTTCTATTGTTAATATTGGACCGAAATTGAAACCGATAGCACTTCTCCGCATAAACCTTTAATGCTCTTTAAAGAGGCATTGTCAGTTTTTTAATCCGACGTTTCGTCTTTGCGGAACCGTCATCAACTTATTTTTTTTAAATACGGATCTGTGGTTCTGAGAATGAGGAAGTTCTTATGTACAGATCCGTAATAGGACTTTTCGTTATTAAGGTCAAACAAAAATACTAAAACACAATTAAACCATAAAGTGTTATACATCGTTGAATTCGGAATAAAAAGGGCTTTCACAATCTGATGTCAGAACTACAGATCCGTATTTAAAAAAATTAAGTTGATGATGGTTCCGCAAAAACGAAACGTCGGATTAAAAAACTGATAATGCCACATTAAAGAGCGTTAAGGGTTGCTGTGGAGAAGTGCCATCGGTTTCGGCCTAGGTCCAATATTAACGATAGAAAAAAACAATATATAAAATCAAAAAATTCAATTTTTTCAAAATATCTCAAAAACCAAAAATTTTTTCGGAGATTTTTAAGCGCCACTGTATTATATTATATTTACATTATTGCTTTTGTTTACACAACTGTCCTCCCATTTAGCCAAATCTGTATCTCTTACCGTTTTCAAGATCCCCATAGTGGCCCTCCTTATCTCGGACACACTGTATAGTAACAGTAAGGGGCATAGTTTTGTTACTAATAAATATTTGACAAACATCCACATTAGCTCACATTACTGAAACGCCACACTACTGAAACGTTTGTGGCGAAATCGAGTTGACAGAAATGACACCACTGAAAAAAAAATCGATTCATTATAAGATAAAAAACTTGTTCTTTCAATTTATTTTCCAATATACTCTCTATGTGATATCCATTTGTTTTAAGTTTAAGACAATTACCAAAGTTTACAGGCGCTTTTCGAGATTTTTATTAAGATTAGTTAAGTTAGTAATATATTATCTATAAATGAAGTAAATTAACATATTTTTAGACTGAGGAAATCAAAAACAGATGATCCCCGGTGTTACAAGTTTGAACAAGATTTGCTTATCTACGAAATGGAAAATACATTAGAAGAATGCTACCTGTCAAGTTACATTAATTCTACTTGAAATGCCGATATCTACACCTAGGGCAATTGAGCAGCTGAGAGATTAGATTCGTACTTACTACGCAGAAGCTCACCGTAGCCCCTACATGCCTCCACCAGGTCGTCAATTGATACCTTAACCCTCCTGACATGGAAGGAGAATATCAATATAGTGCTTTGTGTGAGCAGTGTATCGTATTGCGCAACGAGTTATAATATTCTGTTCAATACTAGTTTAGATATGTACTTAAACTCTACTAATTCACTGGATGAATACGTAGATTTATACGATCATGAATCTCCTGAATATGTGTACAATACAAAAAATCAAGAACAATGTAAATCCTCTAAAAATCATTTAACCTCCTTAGTTCACTATACTAGTTATGTCGAACTTAAGAGGGAAACCATAAAAACTGAAGTTGATTTGTTGGTACAAAAACTAAAAGCTTTTAAATGTGAAGATAGGAAATCTACAGCTTATAAGTTACTGACGGAGAAAGTTGAAGAAATTGAACAGCTTAAACGGAACCTAACTTTTGCAAGATCTCAAAAGACTGACGCAAGCGACGTTGAAGCAACTCTGGCTCGTTGTGATGATGGATTCCATAAAATTTTTAACGATAACCCTTACCTTTTTGGAAACCTTAATGCTTGCATAGATCATGAAGAAATACTACAAGGTCAGAAGGATAATCTTGTAAAACGTTTGGCTTCTTGCAAGAAAAATAAAAAACCCAAAAATAATAGCACCGTTGTGCAAAACTTTTTTCCTAACTTAAATAAAAAAAATTTCTTAAACTGTTTTTTTTCCACTGAGGGGCACTTGGAGTTACTCCATCTACACTGTCTGCCAGCCTCACAAGCCTGTCTAGCCTCACCTAGGTGTCACAAGTGCCAAGTCTGTCATATTTCACACTTCACCTATGCTATGACACACAACTGTCATATGTCACACGTCATCTGTCAAGTCTGTCACATTTGACAAGAATAACAGAATTTTGAGGCCCCGGGCCCCATTTTACACTAGTGCTATCACGTAGACTTCGAGGCCAGAGTGTTCCAGAAACTCGTTGTTATAACTACTATCGACAAGAAAAAAATGTAAGTTGTGGAAGAGAAATGTAGTAACAAATACGATGCAGTGTACAAAATGCAATGCAGTATGTCACAGCTACTAAATATTTGCAAACTTAGCCGGTTAGTGAGAGGTTTTACCACACTCCTTATATGCCATGATTCATTTAAAAACAAATATTGCTAAATACGTTATTTCAAAATAACAACAACAAATTTCACCTGTATTATGTTACACCCTTAAAATACCAGTAGCGTTTCTTGGAACCGTTATGAAGTAATCAAATATTTACTTGGAACGGATGGTAAGTAGTCTAATACTTGGAACGCACGTTAGGTAATCATCCGATTGTCAAAAAGTGCTATTTGATGGTCAAAACAAGGAAAAGACATTTTGTAGTTGATTTGTCAATGGGACTTATTTTTATTTAAAATCGCTAAGCAAAAAAATCCCAAGGTTTTGAAAACTGGTGTTCGGGAAGAATATTTTGGCATCATTGACCAAAATATTTGATTTTTTGAAATAAGTACGCTTTATTAATGATCCCAGATTATTTTGATACCGAGTAATGCTGAGGTAGGTCATCGAGATAAGCCAACCAAAATTACAGTAAATGGCCTTAAAAAGCAAGGGGTGCCGAGTAATAATATTGTACTAATTCAAAAACCCACACGTCAAGAAAATTTGATTTTGTTAGGAGATTTCAAATATACTTGGAAAAGTTCCTGAGATTAACGTCTCGACAAGTGATAAGTAACAGACGGTTCTTATATCAGAAAGGCAGGTACAATATGCAAGTGGCTGCATACTGTAATCAATTCCATTGAAAAATTGCCACGGTGAATTGCAACTTTCTTAACTCTACAAATTCCATGCAGAATCATTTACACGTTATTGCTTCAGGAGGTCTCTTTGGCACTCTCATATGAAGGAGGAGATCTTATGACTTTAAAGCGTCATGATGGCTGGAAGTCTTGGGCCTTGGTAGAAGGGTAAGAATCAAATGAAAATAATAATCTTGTGGGAACTCTTCTCAAGCTTCAGCTTCAACAATCTACATGGAGTTGATCGAATCGAAATGGATACCTAACTGTAATGTTGTTAAGTCTTCTGTATACTCTCCATGGTCTCCAATCACCAATATTTTTAGGTACCAGATGCAATGGCCCATGGACTACTGGAAAGACTGCAAATACCTTGCTCTACCATGAATTTAAATTCTGCTCTGGCAATTTTGAATTTATCTTATGTTAATTTTCTGGGCCGTTCTGAGGTTGGTGGACCTTTGATTAGAATGTGATGTTGCACATTGTGTTTGGGAGCTGGGCCTATAGGTGAAAATTTTATATCTAAAAATTCGTTTAGCAAATTCTGAACAACGAAATATATGCTAACAGTGTTGACACTTGAAATTGCTTCTTAAATCTGATTGCAAAGGTTCTAAGTTTGGTAGATGTGTCAATGAGTTTCTTAAATTAGAGGTCTACTAATGGCCCAAAATGTTCAAGCTTTTAAAACTGTTTGGGTAACGTTAGTTCAGGTTAGTGCTATGATGAATACATACATGAATGAACTTCGAAGATAGAGGTTCAACTTTAAAATCGTTTTTCCATATTATGTTTCTATGACTGTTTTAATGAATGCAAAAAGTTTAACGCTTGATTTGGAAAGATCTTTTTGCCGTACCATAAATTTGGAAAATACTAGATTTGGAAGGGAATAAAAATGGTATTCCAGAAATTCGGTAAATGGTCTCAAGACGATTTAATTGATGGGCATCGCCGTTAATTTTTAGTTAAGACGTTAGTTCAGGTTAGTTAGGGAACAAAAAAGGTGTTGCAGGCTGGGATAAACACAAAAGTCAGCAGCAGCAGAGTAAGCTTTCTCTGAAGATGAAGATATGCTTTTCATCCTTTTAACATTTATTCAATCATCAATCGCAGAGTTATTACCCGAGAGTAACCAGAAAAGCCGTTGGTATCTTTAGGCAAAAAAACATCTTTGACAGAAAAGAGGAAATTGCTGTCCAAAATTCAGACTGAAAACAAGTTCTGCAAAAGTATAAGATAAAAAATTCATTGGAACACCACATCAAAAGTCGGAAAACAATCTAGGAGGGCTGAATTTGTTCAAATGCCAATTCTGTTTGTTTGTTGTTGTTTATACATTTTTTTCTGTTGCTTTTATGTTAAGCACCAAACTATGATGATTTTCTAGCGTGTCCCTATGTCTATTTTTTTGTTATTCACCAATTACTTAAATAAATGTATTTACACCAGCAACCATTTTGTTATTGTTTCCTGATACCCAACTACCTAGTTTTATGATTAGACTTACAACATATATGCTTATAACAAGCCTTTTATTTTATTTTGTTTAATTTAATACTTCTTTGATGTTTGAATGAACTAGACATTTGTCAAATTTGTAAACTCATTTACTTGCCAAATTCACTCAATGTCATAGTCAAAAATTTATACAGGGGCAAAACATCTGATTTTCCATGGCACACCCCACTCCATAATAATTTGAGACTATATGCCGTTGGAAGAGATTAGCTACTAAGAGTTGACATTTAGTTTTGTTCGAAAAGGTAATAATTTAATATTCATAGTCAGAATTGTGTCGGTGGTTGGGCTCTGAGCAATATGTCTCAGCTTCTGTGCAGGGATGTAATGCCTCCTGAACACGACGAGGTCCCTAAACTAAGTGTGGGTTTCCGTCTCACAGTTAAGGTAGGAGAAATTGGAAATTTGATTAGAGCAAATAATGGAGTATATTCAGGATTTTTGAAATACACTGATTTCCAACTTGCATAGTTCTGATCTTGCTATATAGATTTCCTGTTATACAGTGTTGGGCCATGTACCTTGCATGGACTGCTTCAGGTCCCATAAAATATTAAAGGGGGTTATATCTGTTGGCACTGGTAGCTTTTCTGGCGAGTGTGTGTATACGGGGTGTTCATTATAAAACTTCATCTTGCAGGCTATGAAATTTTGACAGAAAAGGATGACATAATCAAAATAAATGGACTTTTGTTTCTCCATCCTTCTCTTTTGACATTTCACAGCCAACTAGATAAAGTTTTATAATGAACACTACGTAGAAATAAACCCGAGCAGTCAGTTAAAAAAAAATACCTAAAATAGGAGTGAACGAAGCAGCGAGTAACTAGTCTTTAAAGTAGTCATACTGTGTACAATTGTAGGGCCTTTCTGACCCCTGTCGAAAATGTTCTTAAAACAGAATTCTTAAAACTTCAAAATGAGTCGACTAAAAGTGGGGATAACAAAAAAGGTTTTAATAGTCAGACGCAGGGTATCCATAATTTCGTTCCACTTGTTGAACCAGCCAGTTGTCTAGGCTACATGCCACTAGAGCCCTTACCTCCTTTGAGTCATCTCCTAAGGTTTTACTCTCAACAGATATTTTTAATGTGGTTGGTAAGTGGGAAGGTGCACAATTGCAGAGTAATGTTGAGCACTATCAGTGAAACCAGCTTTATTACTGCTAAAGAGCTCTGCAATAGGTTGGCCAGATTTCATCCTAAACTTTAAAACAAAGCAATAATAATTCAATCTAGACGTAGTTCTCATGAATTAACATTAAAGTGCTTGATTGTGCATAGACTTTTAGGAAATGTGTCAGCCCTGTGCATTGATGCCAATATACCTTAACGATTATATCTTATTGCGTTTATCAGATAATCCCTAAAATGAGGCTCAAAAATTTTCAAAGACTGCAAAAAATGATGCAAATATTTCGATGGTTTAAAGAATACATTACTCGTCTCCAAAAATGCTAAAGTGGAGTCAGAATAGCGCTACAAGTGTGGTTCGTAGTGTGGTGGTGTTAGTAAAGGACGATGACCTTTCTCGTTAAGCAAGAAATGACTTCTTGCAACGGTGGTAGAATTGCACCCCGGGTGGAATGGCGTGGTGAGAGCTCTAACTCTCCTGATTAGACGTGGAATAATGACGTGCCATAGATGGGAAATGTATTCTCAGAAAAGATTTTTGTTATTCAGGGAAACACCACTGGGACTATCTAAGATCGTTGTAGTCTATGCATGTGGTGTTGGCGTTTCGCCCCGGGGGCTACCTTGGACTCCTCAATAAGGCGTGTTAGACCCTGCCTTATACGCCGGAAATACAGAAATCGATTTATAATATATGAGATAAAGATGAAATACAGATGATAAATGATGGCTTATCAGTCGTTTAACAAGTCGAAAACAGCGTTTTCATAGTACCGACGGCTAAAAATCGATTTCTGTATATTACAGTAATCTGCATCATTCTTTCCTTAGACCGGGCATTGACGTTGACACTGGACGGGTGTAATCTCGTTAGTTCAACAAACGGACACGGATGGTGCCACTGGGAACCTTTTCTCGGTATTGCCATGAAACGTGTCTTGAGTATTCCAAAATTCGAGAACTTTAGTTGTGTCAAAGCCTCACTGATAGGCCGTAAACGGCGAAACTAGTCTATGGATGGACACAATTAGAGCTTGCGAAATGATGGTTTATCAGTCGTTTAAAAGGTCGAAAACAGCGTTTTCAGAATACGCTTGTGTTTAGAATCAGACGGTCGTCATTTTGAACAAATTTTATAACTGTTTGTTTTTGTTTGTTTTACTCTTATGTTGACTTGTTATTTATTGTATTTCAAATTGCCACTATTATTGCACTTAATTTTTTTGTAATTGAGATGCTAAATTTTATAAGAACTCTTGTAATACAATGTTTTATTGTTTTATTTGATATTTTATGCTAAATAAAGACACTCTAACATTCAGATGACTACTAAATAATCTTCATAATCATAATTTTGTAACTTATGAATTAATATCTGACAAAATCGGGGTGTTCATTAGAAAACTTCTCTCTAGTTGGTTGTGAAATGTCAAAGGAAAAGAATGGAGAAACAAAAGTCCATTTACTTTCATTTCATCAATTTTATAGCCTCCTAAATGAAGTTTTCTAGTGAACACCCAGTACTAATGATAATAAATTTTGCTTTCTCAAAATCAGGTATTGTATCAGGTAAAGTAGATTACTTAATTCGTTTATGTCAGCTCAAATTCAGAAAAAAATCAATTTTCCAAGAAAACGTAAAGACCAAGCTATAGGAATGTTTAATATTTTTGATAGGAAACTAAATTCTGCATCTAATGATACTATAAAATACAGGGTGTCTAATTTAAATTAAACGAGTTATTACTGTTTGAAGTTTGCAATAATTTGGTGTTCATTTATTGACATTCGGTGCACAATAGTTAATATTTAATACACACGGCAAAAAATCCAATGTACTATTACACCACCAGCCAATTTTGGTGGTTGAAAAGAAACCAAGTGCTGAGATTTTAAACATTTAATTTGATGCTGCATTTTCACAAAATCACGAATATCTGAAGAATGGTACGGTTTAGATGCCATAAACCTTAATAAAACTACCTTTACTTTTCTCCGTAGGTACCGAAAATACATTAATATAGTAGGTGTCTCATTTAAAAAAATACAACTTTAATCAATTTTATACTTTTGGGACCACCTGTCTACAATGACAATAATTTTAAAATGTACTTCCAATAGACCCCCATCCATTCCATATTCCATATACGAGAAGTTTACCCATAATCTTCCGTATCGTGTAACGTGAATCACCCTGTATAGTGTTGGCGTTTTGTCCCGGCCGTACAAAACGGGGCCTCTCTCCCCTACCTTATACGCCGGAGTGAGAGTCCATAGTTGGAACTTGTATTTGAAGACAAATTCGGCGCAGAAAAAGCGGTGTGACGTTATGAAAGATTTCGACTAATGCTGCCACCTGTGAGTCGGTGGGTGAAAATGATTTGAAATGCAGGCAAAAAAAAATCATTTTTAAGAAGAAACTAATAGAAGATCTTTCTATTGTTGTTAGTTGTTAGTGAGTGTAAAATAACTTTTGAACAATGTCGATTTTGAGCCAAGTCATCCTTCTGCAATAAAAATTTTTTGCTGAATTGAAAGAAATCTGCTGAGGGTAAAACTTATGTTCCTTATATGCAATACTCGAGTACATACTAAATATAAATTTATGGAATTGGTGTTTTTTGTGTGTAATGCGCTATGATTCCAGTGCTTGCTATTATGCTGCTAAAATAAGTTGTTTGTGGATGTACGTAGGTACGTTTGTAATGATTGCACTTTTATGTCACACTGGAAATTTCAGGTTTGTCAACAACTTGTTAGTAAGAAAACTATGCTTAGAATGTTGCAAAATACCATGTAGAAAGCTATAAACCATTTTCAGCAGAACATTGCCTCACTGTTAAAAGTTTTCAATAGTATTTCGTTATTAAATTACTAAATTAAAATAAAAATGCTTACCCTTAGGTGGATTGAAGGGAATAGCGCTCTTGTACAAAGCCTCCTCGTTTTTCCAGTCCCTGTTTCGCAGCACCGTTTTACCACTAAACCCTATCAACACCAAAACGAATCCCGCACAAAAATATCCTCGAATTCTTTTATTTTTCCACAAACTCGCACTGGCGATCCCGACCAACAAACAAAATCCCGCACTCGGTATATACAAGACACGCTCGGCTACCACAAACCCGACGTAGAAAAATAAGTTCGAAGCGGGCAAAAATGGAAGAATTATTAACGATAGAGAAAACAACGTTGCTTCTCTGGAAGTTATCTTCGCAGGCTTTCTTTTCTCAGCTGCACAGAGACAGAGCAGAGGGTGTATCTGCGTGGTGTTGTTATTGTTGGCCATTCGGCAGTTGTGCGTGTGACTGTCAGAGTTGCGGCGATTGCATACAATGCAACCTGGAAAAAAAAAGAACTTTAAAAAATGCTTGTCTTACTTACGCAAAAAAAGTATTTTATACTATTTTGATATTGCACAACCAAGCAAACGTGATTGAAACACGCAACTTAACTGAAAATTTATCTGCATGAAGCACCTAATCGTAACTTTCCGGAAGAAAAAGGTTTTTCTAGAAAGTCATATAGAATATTTGAAACTTGCTCTGTAATCCAGCACAATTACCCGTTTTAGAGTAAAATTAGTTATGTAGAAAACTGTAACTAGAAATTGCATATATCTGGTTTATCATTTCCTCCTTAGATGTCCAAAGTGTAATCTATTTTGGGGCAATAGCTGAATGCTCACGTGGCCAAACTTTACAAAAAATCTCAAGTCATTTGACTTTTGATTTGCCAAGTACCAATTCACGTACGAGCTCCGTTTCGACATTACATTTTAAAGAGTAATTACCTGCCAATCCAAAAGTAGAAATCGCATGTGATTTTTTTCATATTTTCCATTTGATATTAAGATTTGTATGTACGCGAAATAGCTATAGTAATTGAACGGGTACTATTTAAAAGTGGCTCTAGGTACTGGCCAAATAGCAAGCACCTTGCACCAGATATACCACGTCGAGCTTAGCATGGCTGATTGTTTTTTTTGTGTTCTACTCTGTGTTCTAAAAGCCCAGCTGTACGTGGGAACAAGCGGTCTAAAAGTACCTACGTGCGTCATTTCTTTACTCTATACAGGCATTTAAAGTGCACTTTCTAATTATCAGACCAAAAAATAACAAAAAAACCTTTTAGAAATCGAAGGTGGGAGTTGAGAGTGCAAGAGCGGTCATTCGAAAACCCTGTTAGTTCTACTAATTAACTAGAACAAGCAGACCAGGGCTGCTAAAATATAGTCTTGGAGAAGGTTCTGTGGCGGGATTGAAGACCTACCAACAAGAGCCCGAATCCATAGGATTGTCTTCAGGGAGCCGTGTCAGGAGCCTGGATCGATAAAACGGTCCTATGGAACCTACATCTCCACTGGTAGTGAAACGTTAGAGATACTCGCAAGCTGTCATTTTCCGGGTAGCCGGCTGACAAATTGTGAGACCTTTGAGACGATTTAAACGACCCAATAGGGCAGATTGGGAGCTCTCCGAAGAAGTGGTCAGACCAACGCTGCTAAAATCCACGGAGAATGAAGTGTCCTCGGCTACACAGTGTTCCCCACTACTACAAAAGGGATGAAAGGCAGATCGCACAACAGACAGCTCTGAAACTATATAAGAAAGTAAAAAGGAAGATTAGAACAGATAAAACAAACAAATTAAAAAAAATGCTTGAACTAAGAATTTGCAATTTAAAATATTTGTATGTAACATTGAATTTATGATAATATTAGAACTCTAAACGAGAAAGCGAAGAAGTAGATTAGAAAAGACAAAACCAACAAACTAATAAAAGAAAAGAATTTAAATAAATTCCGACTTTTCACTCGGAATTTAACTAATTCCGATTAAATTCTGATTGTAAACTTAGGATTTAACTAAATTCAGAGAGAATTCTTAAAGAAAGACGAGAAAAGACAGATCGCACATCAAACAGGTTTAAATGTTAAACAAGAGCAAAAAGATTAGAAAAGACAAACCAAAAAACTAATAAAATACAATAAGAGAAACTGGACACAAAACGTAATTAAATTCCGACTTTTAACTCTTTGATATTTGATTGATTTGACAAAATTCTCATTTCGATCTCTAAATTTAAATAAATTCTAATTTTAAACTTAGGATTTAACTAAATTCCGAGAAAAATCTCAAAGAAAGCCGAGCAAAGACAGGTAGCACATCAGACAGCTTTAAAACTCTAAGAAAGTAAAAAAGGAAGATTAGAACAGACAAAACCAACAAACTAATAAAAGATACAATAAGGGGACACTGCAAAAAGCCAGAAGGAACCAAGAGCCAAAAGACTATAAACTGGAATTAAACTGCAAGAATGAAAGAAACACTGAATTAGGTTAAATTCCAACTTTTAGCTCGGAACTTAACTAGTTCGACTTTTTAATCGGAATTTAACTAATTCCGATTAAATTCTTAAATAAAGGCGAGAAACAACAAATCGCACATCAGAGAGCTTTAAAAGTTAAACAAGACAGTGAATGGGATCTGGATCAACTCGCACCTCTATTAACAAAGCTCTTCAGAGCGAGCCTTGCATGGAGTTTTATTCCAAACTGCAAGACCAGGGTGAAGCTCGTCTACATACCTAAGATGGGACGTAGGGGGAAAGATCCTAAATCGCTCAGGGCAATCAGTCTAACCTCGTGACTGCTGAAAAGCTTGGAAAAGCTGCTAGACCTATACATAAGAGAGACAGCGCTAACAACGTACCTCCTAATTACGGAACAGTATGCATTCCAGGCTAACAAATCAACAGAACTAGCACTCCACAACCTGGTGGAGAAAATCCAAGATACCCTGGCCTTTAATAATGCACATACAGACTCCCTCTTTAGCGCCAGTAAAGCGAGAAGGATACAAGTAAAAATAACCAACAAGATTCGCAACATGTTAGAATCCAGACGGATCATTACATCATTAAACCATGACACTGTTAGATTCACAACAGCGGGGGGTTGTTCACAGGGCGGAGTCCTTTCACCACTCCTGTGGTCCCTGCTAGTGGACGACCTTTTGGCTATTTTGGAACTATGGGGAGTCGAGATCCAAGCATACGCGGACGCCATTGTTATCCTTATAAACCACCCAGACCAACAAATCTCCAGCACGTTGCATGAGATGCTGGATGTTGTACACAGCTGGTGTTCAAAACAAAACCTAGCAATAAACCCTAGGAAAAAGAGGCTGGACTTCTTGAAAGCGCCGTCTTTGTTCGGAACGACAATCCCGTTTACCAACGAAGTAATATTTCCAACACCTTCGTCGGTTTTTGGATCCGTGCGTGTACCAGATTCATCCTGCCAGTTGCAGATCTTTGCCTCGTTCGTCCCAGTCTGTCCGTGAGGGAACCCTGACGACGTAGCGAGTGTCTAAAGAACGTTTTGATGTCCGACCGATTCACTACAGTGTTTCTGTTGAATTGTGCGCCCGACATCTATTAGAGGAAGGAGGATGATCAATAAAGGTCTGCTCGGATAGTCGGGCAGCGCTTCTAGCGCTTATGTCTTTGCGCTGCAATTCCAAAACTGTTTGGGCTGCCACAGGACTCTATCGCAAGAGAACAACGTCACAGTGGTATGGATCCCGGGCCATGGTGGTCACGAAGGCGATGAAAGGGTCGACTTTCTAGCTAGGAGGGAGGCGGGCTCTGCATTCGTAGGCCAGGAGCAGGCACTGGGAGTCCCATACTCTCTGGTCAATGCCAAGTCCCAGGACTGGTGGGAGAACCTATCCGGACTATCACACTCGAAAAAATTTATTTATCGCGGGAGCAGGGAGGACAAAAGCCAATACATTCCTCAGACTAAATAGGAGACAAATCAGAGTATCCACTTTACACAGGACATAGCCACCTAAGAATTGACATGCACAGACTCGGACTGTCCGAAGAGACAGAGTCCTTGGGGGACCACGCGACAGTTGAGAATGTCTTATGTGACTGCCCGGCTATTACCAGATCGAGATACTCCACTGTTCAGACTCAAGAGAACACTAATTGGCTGTTTACTTTACACTAAGAATTTTTGATTTTAGTTAATTTAAAATATTAAAATTAACAGTACTTGATAAATAGTATCTGAGAAAGATCGATAAAAAAAATACCAAATTTTGCATGACGCCACAATACTCTCAGTTTTTGTCCAATGGGGCAGAGGTCGTCCACGCATTTGGCTACTAAATTGACGTGGAAGGTCGTTTTCTTCCCGACTTGTCTTGCATGATGGGTTACACTTCGTAGCTTTCAGGATTATCAGGGTACCAACAAAAATCTTTGTTGTTCTCCTTCTGGGTATGAGGTGTCTTTGATCTACTACGGGATCTTTGACGACAGTGACACTTTATCTTATGTGAGACTTTATCTTATGTGCCAAGTTCACTATTGAACAGGTTCCATAAGTGTGTCGTTAGACTGTTTTATCAGACACAGCGTACACATGAGGGTGTTTAAATTGGAATCCGCTTTCCAAAAAAATGGAGGTTTGATAATGACTCTCTTAATTTGTGGGAATGTCAAGGTTACTGTAGATGGAGAGAATAATCTTGACCGCGAAGCTACACAAGTGCTGACTAGGTATTAAAACTCTTAAACTACCAAGCTTTCGACAATTTTTATTGCCTTTATCAGATCTGTTGTACGATAAAATAACAAAAATTCAAAAGTTCAAAGTTAACAGGCCTCAATGGCATTCGATGACTTACCGTATAGTTGCGAACTCGGGGTTCAATAATTCCCGTGCAACGATCCAACAAGAAAACACTATTTATTTAATCCACAGATACACACAGGCACAATTCGCCTACTAAATAACTCACTACTTAACACTTTATAGCCTTCTATTATGGTTCGGAACTTTAGCTTACTTATAGCTCGCTTAAAATAAGACTATATAACCGCCGCTCTATGCGCCTTTTATATACAATCCTAAAATTACAGAAAAACCTAGAAACTTCTTAATAAGAATTCTTGAATAATCTCACATAAAAAAAAGGTTGTAAACAACTGCCTTCTAGATTAAACCGAGCAATAAATCACTCGTGTCAGCCATGACGCAGCGCGGATAGGTCGCGAAGCTCCACCAACCACACGCGTTGCCACGCCTCCCATGCGGCGTTGCTGCGAATCGTAACATTGCCCTCCTCCTAAGGCTGTTCGTCCCGAACAGATAGAGTTCCATGGTATCGTGCTAATCGATCCAAATGAACGACTTTCATCTTTGACCTGGGGGTCCGCTGGATCCTATACACCACATCATTAATCTTCTTTATAATTGTATAAGGTCCTTCCCAATTTTGGCTAAGTTTGGGCGACTTCCCCACCTTTCGCCTCGGATTGTATAGCCACACCAAATCACCATCCTGGAAGCCGCGGGAGTTAGCTAGTAAGTCATATCTTGCTTTGGCTCGATCACTGGATATCCGCAGTTTATTCCTGACTTGTTCATGAACATTGTTCAGCCTCTCCTTAAGCTCCTCCACAAAATTCTCAGAGCTGAGCGACTCTTTTTCTGGTGTTCCATACATCAAATCCGCAGGAAGCCTCATTTCGCTTCCGAACATCACTTTCGCCGGGGTATGACCAGTGGCTTCATGCGTAGAGCCTCGATATGCCATCAACATGAGAGGTAGATGTTGATCCCAATCACGCTGATGATCTGCCACTATTTTAGACAGGTAATGTTCCATGGTCCGATTAAATCTCTCTACCATCCCATCCGACTGTGGATGCAAAGGAGTTGTCCTGGTCTTGCGAATTCCGAGAAGTTCCATGACCTTCTGAAAAACAGCCGATTCAAAATTTCGGCCTGATCAGAAGAACATTTCATTTACTAGCACCGTTGCCACAGTCGTTGCTTCTTGATTAGGCAGGGCGTATGCTTCAGGCCATTTAGTGAAACAATCCAAGATGTATTTATTGCCCGACTCAGTCTGAGGAAACGGTCCCGCGACATCAATTGCTACCCTCTCGAATGGAGCACCTACAGTGTACTGCACCATTCAGCCGCGTGCTCTTGTTCGAGGTCCTTTTGTGGCACAACAAACTTCACACTTGCGGCACCAAGATTCGACGTCTTCATGATAATTCACCCAGTAGAACCGCTCTTTAATTTTGGCCAAGGTTTTATTGACCCCAAAATGATCTCCACTGGTTCCGTCGTGCATTTCCTGTAGTACGTCCGATTTTCTGCTACCAGGAACAACCAACTGACTGACTACGGTCTTGCCATCCGGACTCTCCCACGCTCTCTTCAGTAATCCATTTTCTATTTTAAGAGAGTGCCACTGGGCCCATAGCGCCTTCAGGTTTGGACTTTTACCAGCAATTTGTTGCCATTCTGGTCTCTTGTCGTCAGTCTTTGCAGAGAGGATGGGTCCAATATCTGGATCATTCATTTGTTCTTCTCGAAGGGTCTGTGTGGTCCAGCCATCATTTATTTCCACCGACGTTCTTCTTACAGAAGGAAGTCCCTCACGCTGCTCAGTTCTTCGACGATGCTGACTATCTTCTTTACATGGCCGTCTGGACAATGCATCGGCATTTTCGTGAGACCTTCCTGGTCGATGTTCAATTTGGATCTTCTGTTCCCTAATGCGTCCGGCCTCTGTACCACTTTTGCCACCCAAATTATTGGCTTGACTTGATTGATTGACTTGACTGATCCTGGAGGTCTTGACGGGCTCGGTCAATTGCCCCCTTACATTGACAGAAATTGGTTTTTCCTGGATTCTAGGGCGGTCTTGTTTGCCGCTCGGTCTTCTAAACAACGGCGACGGACTTCTTGCCCTATTACGGCAGTTACTCTTGACGTGACCCAGTTTACCGCAGTTAAAACATTTTATGCCCCGATTGCCTGTTGATCGAGGAGGTCTTCCCAACAAGGCTTGGATATTGACTGCCAGATCCTTCAACGCTTTATGTAAAGTTGGCATGGATTCAGCCCTAGACGAATCCTCCACGTCATCGCAGATTGCCAATCTTGCACGTGGAGAAGAACTAGATGACAGTCGTGATGCCTCGAATTCTAGGGCCCGAACTAGCGCCTCGCTGATATTCTTGGGCCTTACTAGACGTAAGTGGTATCTCATATCACTATCTCGAACTCCCTCAATGAACCTTTCGGCGGCAAATTGCGTTTGAAAAGATTCAGGGGCCGATGGGTATGCCAGGTGAATTAGTCTGTCTATGTCTGCCTCAAATTCTTGTAAGGATTCACCTGACTTCCTGCTCATTTCCAAATCGTAGTTGCAGAGAGTGTAACACGAAGTGCTACCACTAATGATGTAACTTTCTGGGGCTCGGACCAGCCATTAGCTTTTGCAGCTGCCTCAAACTGAGTTTTATAAATTTCCCATGCAGTAGTACCGTCATAATCGGGAGGCTTAATTTTAGCGTTGGCTGTGCTAAAACTCTCTGTAGACACGTTGTCGTCCTCAAGTTGTTCCCGGAATTTCTTTTCTAGCTCGAGAACCCTCTGGTTGACAGCTTCGAGTCCTTCGTTGACGCCGTTAACGGATTGCATTATTCTTTTTTCCAATTGTTGCTCCCTAGCTGCGAGATAGTTCACTAATTCTTCTTGAAACCGTTTCTGTTCTTCTTTTTGTTCTAAATAACGTTTTTCCTGCTCTTCTTTCTGTTCTAGATAACGTCGCTCCTCTATTTGATCACGTTTTTCCAGCTCTTCCTTCTGTTGTTGATAACGTCGCTCCTGTACTTGATCACGTCTTTCTTGTTCCTCTTTTTGTTCCTTATAACGTTTTTCCTGCTCTTCTTTCTTTTCGTTATAACGTTTCTCCTGTTCTAGATAACGTCGCTCCTGTACTTGATCACGTTTTTCCTGTTCTTCCCTCTGTTGTTGCATAAGGGACAGCAGGGCGGCAAGTTGATCCTCCATCGCTTGATGCTGGCTTCTGGTCACTGGCATAAACACGTAATGTCCGGCAATGAAGCACTCACTTACAGTTCAGTAATATTAGTCTTCAAATTCCCACTGGAATCGCACTTTTGACGCCAATTGTTGCGAACTCGGGGTTCAATAATTCCAGTGCAACGATCCGACAAGAAAACACTATTTATTTAATCCACAGATACACACAGGCACAATTCGCCTACTAAATAACTCACTACTTAACACTTTATAGCCTTCTATTATCGTTCGGAACTTTAGCTTACTTATAGCTCGCTTAAAATAAGACTATATAACCGCCGCTCTATGCGCCTTTTATATACAATCCTAAAATTACAGAAAAACCTAGAAACTTCTTTATAAGAATTCTTGAATAATCTCACATAAAAAAAAGGTTGTAAACAACTGCCTTCTAGATTAAACCGAGCAATAAATCACTCGTGTCAGCCATGACGCAGCGCGGATAGGTCGCGAAGCTCCACCAACCACACACGTTAACACGCCTCCCATGCGGCGTTGCTGCGAATCGTAACAGTATAATGTTTTGACGTTAAAAAAGATTTCCACGTATACAATTAAAATTTATTGTTTAAAAAAAAAAGAAAAAAAATTAATTGTTGATTGTCTCATATGATGTTGTGTCCATTGTGTTAAATGTGTTGAATATGTGCTGTCAGTGGACCCTCTTTAACCTCAAAATATTAGACTGTAAGTCATCGAATGCCATTGAGGCCTCCTAACTATGAACTGATAGCATTTTTGTTGAACAGCCCTGATGGAGACAATAAAAAATGTCGAAAACTTGGTAGTTAAGGAGTTTTAATGCCTAGTCGCCCAGACAGATTACCCAAGAATTTCAGCACTTGGGTAATTCTTGATAGCTGCTCAATATTTTGTGCTTGTTGAGTGTGTGTACAAATATTTAGTGTCCTGAAGATGGCAGGTGCCAAAACGTCGACATTATACAGCATTTCTACATCCTATAGTTTCACTGATCCACACCAAGTAATCATCTGTCAAATTTAATTCTTTTTGTCGACGGCTAAACACTAATATGGCCGTCATTTGTCATTATACACTCCATAAGAATTGCATTGAGACACCGCCATGTTGGAAATTACAAACAAAACAACAGAAGGTTCCAACTATTATGACCGTTCCAACTATGATGCGTCAGCTATAATGGTTTTAGCGTTGCTTCGACTTTAACAATCAAAACAAGCGGCGACGACGAGTTATCTGATTGATTATGATGTAAAAATTGTAATTTAAGCCGTGGACAAAGTCCAACTTGCATATAATAAGCATCATCACTTCAGGTTAGTTCGCCACTCGCTAGTTCATGGGATCAAATGACACCTTCGGTAATGATGGTCTACATTATATGCTTGTTGGATAATATACTATTAACAAACATCAAGCCGACCTCACCCAAATTGCCGAAATCCGCACCCTCAGACATTCATTAAAAGTGGACAAGTGGGAGTAATAAGAAGCATCTGTGTCTTAAGAAGACCTGGAGAATATTTCCTGATTGCAGCGCCAATTTAGACCGAAAAATTCACCGCTGATGGCCTATTCAGATGAACCAAATTTTAATGATGTTGACCTAATTATTAATTATAGGTAGAATACAAACTTTATTTTACTATCACCTACTTACCCTACTTCTAGTGCTATACTACTATCATCTGCCCTTTTGTATGATTTTACTTCCTTCTACTATTTACCAGCAGTCTCTTAAGACACGCTCAATATTTGAACGATTTGATACTTACTTTATGGTTAATTTGGCAACAAAGCAATGATTTAGATATTTGTTGAATTTGTAACAATAATCATTTGTCAAATTCTACCATTGTCACGGTTTAATGGGACAGCGCGCATAAGAACATATTATTTTGGTAAACGAATCAGAAACAGTACACTTATTGCTTTATACCCAAAAATGAATTTAGGGGTATTACTGGACAAGAATAGAAACTTAAGGTCATTAAAAAAAAATTCTACCTCTGTAAGGTCCCTGTTTGCTACTTACCCTGTTTTATTGTCATCCACTTCCTCTGTATCCAGCCTCGTTTTTCCAAGACATCATACCCACACATACCTATTACTGTACATAGGAGCACATAAAAACATATGGTAAAAAACACTCGTGGGTCCCTAACACTTTGGATTCTGGGCACAGCGTCCATTCCCCAATCGAAGCTGAGAGCGCTGGGATGCAGCAGCATCAAGAAGTTCATCATGGGCAGATAACACAAAGTCATAAACCTTATTGACCAATTAGGCTCTTTTGCGGATGGATTGTCTGCAGTGGAAAACTCTGGCACTTTAGCTTGCAGTCGGGCGAAAAGGATTAGTAGCACAGCAACGGAGAGTATTAGGAAGCTCTTCTTTTGTCTCTGAAACAAACAGTACAAAAAATCAGTTGTGTTTTTTTTGTGAAACAAATATAGACTTTATATATTTTTGAATCTCGTTTTCTAAAGGAAAAAAACTAAAATATGAAAATGTAAACTACTCCTTAAATTTGTCCGCTTTGTTCGAGCGTTTTTGAATATTGAATTCGTACTAATGGAAACAAAATTGCAGATTAAGTTTTGAATATGGATTAAAAATGCTTAGAGCATCCCATTGTGCCTGCTTTTTAACTTTCAAGCTTTCGTGGTTAGGGAAAATTGTATGCACATCTGCGACCACCAGTCATAATTTTTATTGTTCTACTCCCTTTCATCAACAGTGTTCTGTTTTGTAAACGCTTCGCCATATTATTACGTCAAGCTCATTCATGTTTAATGCAATTTCAAATTTCCCTTTATAATATATAAATTAGGAAAAATTTAATTATCTTCCAATACCTGTGTGCTACTAAACAGGGAATATTTAATTAAACGGTTATTTTCATAGGACGGTATTAGCTCATTATAAAATATTTCGTCGTCATCAAATTTTTGGTATTCAATTAAGTCTCACGAAATTAAATTTGGTTTTATTTGACGTAAATAACGCGAAATATGAAATTCTGTGGATGGCTTTGAGGCAGACGGGCAATGGAAAAAAATTGTAGGGTAGGTACTTTTAATTTTAACATCAGATTATAATTATGGACGCACTTCAAAAACCTAATTTGTGATTTATTCACTAAATAAATTCAAGAAATATATATTTTACGTTTTCCTTGAGACTATTTAGCATATTTCCTGGTTTGGATTAACCCATAATAATTACGCACCACATTTTTTTCAGCGCAATTTAGAAAGGAAACTAGAATTATTCCCAGGTAGCACACCACGTCGTATGGACGTCCAAATGACGACATGTGATTGAGCCAACAGACGTCCAAATGACGGCTACATGTCACATCCACAAGACGTCCAGGTGTTGACGTCGGTCTGACGTCTGCGTTTAGGGGTCTTCCGACGTCCATTTATTGACGTCTCTACATATTTAATACATAAAGCTTTGCATTTTATCATAAAAAAAATTTATTACATATTTTAAAAATGTTTTATTGGAAATATAATACTGGTAGTTACCAAGCTTAGATCAAATAATACTCTTCTTTATCAGAAAATCGTTTCGAGTATTTATTTAGTCTTCCTCAGAGCTGAAATAGAAAATAGAAATACATGCTCGTTTAAGATGATGGAAAGCAAGTCTTTTCCGTCGAGCATTATCTAACTGACTTCCTATATAAGATAAATACCAAAGTGTAAACACTATACAAGGGTTTAACATTTCACAATAATAAACAAAAAGTAACAACGAGTGAGTACCTACCTCATGGAAGCAGAAATTAACACTTCTATTTCCACCACTGGTACATCTCAAACTTGCTCAATTTTTGTTTAGTATTCTGAAATCTTAAATCGTAGTGTCTTAAAAGTAGTGTTTACACTTTTCTATTTATCATATATGAATGTCGTTAGACGTTAATCGATGGAAAAGACTTGCTTTCCATCATCTTAAATACGTATCTATTTCTATTATATGCTAAACATATTAAAGATATATCAGTAGGTACCTAGATACCTACCTACTAGTCAGAAATCTGAGCAGAAAAAATTATTAGATTGTTTTGATCGTTATAATAAGATGACCATCCATGGTCGTCCACTGGACGTCCATCTGTTGCTGCCCATTGGACGTCAAAAAGTTGACGTCTTCGAGACGTCCTGCTTAGGTCAATTGACGTATTGACCAATAATTACTTAAAACGGACGTCCAGCAGACGTCCAACTGTTCAGTTGTGCTACCTGGGTTACCTAACGCTGTAATTTTCTTTGGGGTTTACCTGACAAAAAAAAATATTCCGACTATGACAAATAATACAAGTTAGCGTTAGGTTAAAATTTTAGTGCTGGATAGTTAATTTGACATTAACTCTGGAGGGTTACAAATGACGGCAAAGGTTTATGCGTTTGTTATTGTTTTTCACCCAATACAATGGTCAACATGTTTCAGAAACAATATTGGTTTTAGAATAAAAATAGGCGAAATGTACAATATATAGACAAAGTTGTTTAGTATTATATGACAATTACTACAGAGCGCTGGTGCAACTAAACTACTAAGGGTAAAGATTGATACAGCAAACATTTTATTTGCTATATTTGGGGGTCTGTATCTAGAAAATGCCTACTCCTCTGTCCGCCCATACATTCTCGTCGATGTCTCTCTCTCAATTTCTTGGTCTTCCTTTTCTCCTTCTTCCTCGATGTGTCCATTTTCATACTTGCTTTGGTAGTCGTTGGTCTGGCGTTCTTTGTACGTGTCCATACCATCTTGGTTGGCCTACTCTTATATCGTCAACTATGGTGTGAGTTACTCCCATGATCTCACGGATTTTGATGTTGGTGATTTTCCCATTTTTGATTTTCCCAGCAGCTCTTCTCAAGGTTTTCTCTGCTTTTTCTTTCAGTGTTTGTTTATTTAAATATTTTGTTTATTCTTGTTCGATATGCCTCTATCCTACAAAATTCCATTTAGCATACTAGTTGCTCTTCTGCCTTGAACGTTTCTGTCTTTTATACTATCGTCCAGTGTTCCGTTGTCCTTGTTTCCGTTGGTCTTGTGCCATTACTGTCTGGCCATCTGCAAAGCGTAGTGTGCATATGATGCCGTTGTTCAGTGGTATACCAATGTTTCCGCATTTTCTCTTCCACTGTTTCAATGCGTGTTCTAAGTATATTTTGAACAAGGTCGTGGATAGGCAACACCCTTGTTTGAGGCACTTAGTTAAAGCCCTTTGACAGTCTGTGTCCGATCTTGATTCTGGCTGTAATTTTTTCGTACTATCGTTTTATCGCCTTGTGATGTTATACTTATGGTAGGTCTTTCCAAGGTTTAGCCTCCCAAGGTTTATTTTGTGGGATGCTATAGTATGTTTTTTTTTAAGTCAATAAACGCTATAGGACTGTTTCTTGATTGTAAGCCGTTTTCTTTTCCAATACTTGGGAGACGCAGAAAAGGTGGTACAATATTGATCTTCCTGCCCGGAATCCTGCTTGTTCTTCTGCTTACATATCCCTTTACTCTGAATCGATTTTACTTGCCAAAGTCTTACCGTATACTTTGTACAGAGTGCCCGTAACTGCTGTCCCTCTGTAATTGTCGCAGTTTTCTTTATCTGCTTTCTTGTGTATGGTGGATATCAATGCGGTGTTCCACTCTTCTTGAGTTTTCTTTCCATTTAATCAGCTCTGGAATAATGTTGTAAGTTCTTGGTTCAGTTTTTTTGTTCCACACTTGATAAGTTCAGCTGGGATATTTCCTGGTTCTGGTGCCTTTCTATTTTTTAACTCTTTACAACCCTTTGTTACGTGCTGTAGGGTTATTCTAATTGGTGATTCTATTGTAAGTATATTTTCTTTGTTTCGAGTCTTCGAATTTGATTCGGTGTTCTGTTAGTAACTGTTTAAAATAATCGACCCATTTTTCTAACGTAATTGGGAATTAGTTCTTTTGTTTTCTCTTGCCTCAAGAATTTCAACTCTTTCCAGCTTTCCCTACCCTTTTGTACCCGTTTGTGCTTTTGCTTGTGCTTGTTTAAACAATATTTCATGTTCTTCTGATTTAGAAGGCAGGTACGTTTTGTATTTTTCCCTTTTATCTGTTACATCCTTTTCTATTTCGCCATCCCACCATTATGTCTTCTTCTGGTGTATGCTTTCTTTGTATCCCAGGGCTTCTTTTGCTGCTGCATTTATGCTTCTGAAGGCCTCTCTGATTCGTTCCTTCATATTTTCTTTTGTGGTTGGTGGCGTATTATACACGATTCCTTTCACATATCACCATAAAAAGAAATCGGGAGGCATTATGTCAGGGGACTTTGGTGGCCAATGTTGTGCTCAATTCCTTCCAATCCATCGATTTTGGAAAAGAACTCCCGGACTTCACGATGATAATGAGCAGGTGCCCCACCCATTTGCAGCCACATGGTTGTTCTTATATCTAGAGGAACTTCTTCCAGTAAAATTGGATGCTGATTTTTCAAAAAATTTAGAAGCGACATTCCGTTTAAATGTTCGTTAAATATCGGTCCAATAACATACTGTCCCATTGTGCCCCCCATACATTTACTGACCACCTATGTTGGTTATTAATAACTCTAAATTCATGGGGGTTAAAATCAGAATAATAATGAAAATTGTGTCGGTGAAAAGAACCATCGTTATGATAAGTACACTCATCACTAAATACAACTAATTCAAAAAAATCTTCTTGTTCTCCAACTTTTTCTAACACCCACATACAAAAGTCCACTCGTTGGCCAAAATCGTTATCGGAGAGTTCTTGATGTAGTTGCATCTTATAATCGTGATATTTATGTTTTTGAAGAATCCTCGATACGCTTGCTTGGCTAATATTTAAGTTTTGTGCAATTTCTGGTTGTCCGACGATTTTCAACTACAGAGCCAATAACGGCTAATTCAGTTTGTTGGTTTTCTGTAACTGGTCTCGTTTTGGCCGTCGTTGCATACTGAACACTACCAGTTTGCCTAAATTGAACCAACAGTCTTTCAAAAACGGCTCTATTCGGTCGAGTTCGGTTAGGAAACCTTTCCGCATAAACCCTTGATGCTAAAAGATAATTTTGCAAGCATTCTCCTAGAATGAAGATCATATCGACTCGTTCTTCTGTTGTGTAAACCAGCATTTTGATTAAATAAAAAACTCCCTGTTAACCACCAATTATAACAGTAAAAAAATATTTAACTTTAAATTAATATGTGACAACTAGAAATGACAATAAATTTTGCTTTGTGAAAATCAGGTAACACCTGAACAGACCTGAACAGGTAAATTCGATTACTACATTCGTTTATGTCGTAGGAAATTCAGAAAAAATCAATTTTCCAAGAAAATGCAACGACCAAGCTATAGGAATGTTTAATAGTTTTTGATAGGAAACTAAATTCTGCATCTAATGATACCATAAAATACAGGGTGTCTAATCTAAATTAAACGAGTTATTACTGTTTGAAGTTTGCAATAATTTAGTGTTAATTTTTTTTTACATTTGGTACACAGTATTTAATATTTAATACATACCACGAAAAATACAATGTACTAGTAACCCACCAGCCAATTTTGGTGGTTGAAAAGGAACCAAGTGCTGCGATTTTAAACATTTAATTTGATGCTGCATTTTCACAAAATCACGAATATCTGAAGAACGGTACGGTTTAGATGCCATAAACCTTAATAAAACTACCTTTACTTTTATCCGTAGAGACCGAAAATACATTAATATACCAGGTGTTTCATTTAAAAAAATAAAACTTTAATCAATTTTATACTTTTGGGACCACCTGTATACAATGACAATAATTTTAAAATGTACTTCCAATAGACCCTCATCCATTCCATATACAAAACTTTTTTAAAATCTAAAAGTTTAGCCATAATCTTCCGTGCCGAATAACATGAATCACCCTGTATACGTCGCTTATTTATGGAAGTTGAAAACAGACGCAGTAGCGCCGACGAACTGTAGTGGTTTATTTGATTCGGTAATATTTAACCTTTTATTGAAATATCTTATTCATTAGTAAAAATTGATACGCTTATTAGCAGCCTACTTACTAAGGTCACGATGTTAAAAAAGGACGTCGTCTTGACAAAATGAACTGAAAAAAAGCAAATCCTTCAGTATACACCAAGGCAATTTGTATTAGCGGGAACAGAGGACAGAAGCTTCCTTGGCAACGGCCGTATTTACCCAATAACAAAAACAATTTCGCTCGACACCAATTAAAAATAAATAATGACTTTTCAGGTCCCGGGCTAAAAAGAATTTATAAAAGACTGGAAATTTATTCCGCCATTCTGCGATCGTTATTTGTGAAGAAAAAGCGACAAACGGCAAAAGAAACGCTTGCGTTTAATTGCTCGTGTAGATCCTCTCCAACAAAAAGCATGTCGTCCGCAGTTTTGAAACACAGAGGAGATACAGGATCGTTAAGGAAATAGGACAAATGCATGTGGAAAATTACTTGGAATGTCCATCTCCCTATGTCAGTATCATTAGGTTGGGGTTCAAGTATTGGGTTCGATGTTAAAAATCTAAACGAAAGGACCGCAAAGAACCGTTGGAACAATAATGATATAGAAATTGACTTTCTTTAAGAATGACAATAACGATGTGCCCTCCATAACACGAGGACTCATCGAACAATTTGTATAATAAGATTCCGTCTTTCAGGCGGCCCTAATTTATTAGCTGCGAATTTGACTGTCGTTGGAGCGAACAATTAACAAGCCCACCGAGCAATATCCACACAGAGTCGCTTGGCACTAATTAAAAACAATCGATCTTCAAGTCGGTTGCTACAAAGCCACTATAAAGACCCGGAATGTATTCAGTTTTTAGCGTTCTTCAGAGACAAAAGATAAGGAAATATTCACATAATATTTTTTTGTCGACGAACCCTCAAATTCGACCTGGGGCGCCTTGGAGGGCATCAGCAGAAATGATTTGTTTAATAGTTGTGGTTTACGTTTCACTATAGGATGATTCAAATCTGCGTCGCAATCGCAATTAGTGTTTTAGAGCAAATGCCTAAAGATGAAAGTTTTAGGTTATGCTTTAGAACATAATTTTGTATTGTAGTTAAATGCACAGAGTATAAGGGTATAGAAGAGAGTGGGTGGTAGATATTCCATAAAATGTGTCCTTAAAGTTTGGAAACCCTCAATAATTATAGGCAATTATAGGGTTAGCTGGACATAAAAGCAGCAAAAAGTAAGCATCCTGCATCAAATTGTCACATCAGCGATGTTGCCAGAATTGTCAAAATTTTTTAGAAAGTAGAAATTTTATTCTTTAATGGACCACTTTTTCAATTTAATTTTAGATTGCTGATATTATTTACATTTACAACACGGCGCTCTCACTTTCTTGACAAACTGTCCGCGTTTGCATGGCTAGGCCCTGATTAGTGTTTCACTTCGAAATTGTATTTTTGTGGTTTTATAACCCACAAGTCAATTGTCCTTCCGCATTCTTAAAATTGAACAGCTGTTGTAAAGAGCATAATCTTTTTATATATATAATTTTAAGAATGTGTTTTATACCTACAATCAATGGATACACAAAATGGGGGACATAACTCGATAAAAATGAACTCAATTGTAAATTTGATTTTTTTTTTCGAAATGTGGGTTAGAATTAGGGTCAAAATTGGTTAAAGTAGACTCAAAACGACCAAAAATAAAAAAAAAATTGTGTTTTTTGGAGAAAACCAATGTTAGGACAAAACCAGGCCAAACTGACTCAAATCGTCTGATTTCTTGTTTTCGTTAACTTGTATATATCAAAATAACTTAAATTATACTCAAAAAGTAACGATGGTATTTTTCGAGAGACTCAGGTTGAGATTAGGGCCAAAAACGTATATCAAAGCATGTAAAAATACAAATTTTTCCAAAAACTCCAGGTTAGAATTAGGGCCAAAAGCGGTTAGAAGTAACTCGAAACACCTAATAATACAAATTTAGAGTTTTTAAATAAACTCAGAATAGAATTAGATCCACAACAGTTTAATAATTGCAATTTTTAACTGCAAATGCAAATTAGCAAAAATTGTAAAATTGTATTTTTTAAGAAATTTAGCTAGAATTAGGTCCAAAATTTATTAAAAATGATTTAACACATCTAAAAATGGAAATTTTTGGGAAACGTGGGATAGGATTATGGCCAAAATTGGTCAAAAATTATTCAAAGTTTCTGAAAATGCCAAAAGAGAGTTTTTGGAGAAATGTTGCTTAGAATTAGAGCCAAAACTGTAAAAAACGACAAACGTTCTCTAAAAAATACAATTTGGAGCTTCTAATTTGAAAAATCTCAGGTTAAGATTAGGGTCAAAATTGTTTGAAAAAGACTGAAGGCGTCTAAAAATAAACACTTTGGACATCTTGGGCCAGTGTCATCCCAAGTGATCCAAAAAAATACTTTTTGAAGAAATTCAGCCTATAATTAGGGGGAAAATCGGTAAAAGTTGACTTAAAAAAATGTCAGATTGGAGCTTCTGGAGAAATTGAGACACTGAGTACTTAAAAATGGAATTTTCAAGAAATTCAGTTCTTGTGGCATTTTAAAGGTAATGCCCTGAATTCTAGAAATAAATATATAAATAGACGCCACAAATCACCCCTTCTGCACAAGGTAGAACACAAGTTTCAGACTAAAAGTTGATGTTCATACACAGGGTGATTCAAAATTCGGTACAAAGATTTTATGGGCAAATTTGTGGGGTCAAAATTTTTGGGACGTTTTTTTCCTATAAACATCGGTCCTAAAATAAACCCCCTTCTCCCTATGGGCGCTGAAAGTTGGGAAAGGATAAATAGTGTTTCTTTTTAATTGTGGCCATATTTATTCACGAAAATTCTTGAAAATTAACAATTTTACAGCATAAATGAAAAACAACAGTTGCCATAACTACGAAGTCCCAGCCTTTGCAGCCGTTCAGTCAAAGGAATTTTTCTCGAAAACGGTTAGCTTATTCAAAAATCTTCAAGAAATCAAAACTCCAGATATTTGTTTGGCCTACTGGATAGTGATGATGAATTTAATAAAACTCCCGGGAAACATAAAATATTTGTCATCATAATGACAGTAAGTCCTAAAAAACTGCGAATACTTAAAATTTCGCCATTTCTAAGGAATGGAATGAAAAAAACTCGTTGAGAAACGGGGATGTACAAATTTTCAAGAATTCTCATGAATAAATATGGCCACAATTAAAAAAAAAATTTTTCCTTTCCCAACTTTCAGCGCCCGTAGGGGGGAGGGGGTTCATTTTAGTACCCATGTTTATAGGAAAAAAACGTCTTATTTTGACCTCACAAATATGACCTTAAAATCTTTGTATTGAATTTTGAATCACCCTGTATGATGAAGCAACAGTGCACTTTTTGACATAAACATTTTTTTCAGCTTAACACCCTGTATTTTTTCTTAACTTTAGACTCGCTTTTGAGTTCTAATAACATTTTATGCATTATACTTCAATCGGTATTTTGAACTCTTTTTAAAACTATACATTTGAATTAACGTAGTTTTATGTTACGTGGCCCATAACATCTAAACCGTTCTAGTTAAAGTTTTTACATTAATATTGTTACGATTCGCAGCAACGCCGCATGGGAGGCGGGGCAACGCGTGTGTGTGGTTGGTGGAGCTTCGCGACCTATCCGCGCTGCGTCATGGCTGACACGAGTGATTTATTGCTCGGTTTATCTAGAAGGCAGCTGTTTACAACCTTTTTTTTATGTGAGATTATTCAAGAATTCTTATAAAGAACTTTCTAGGTTTTTCTGTAATTTTAGGATTGTATATAAAAGGCGCATAGAGCGCCCGGTTAGTAGTAGTCTTATTTTAAGCGAGCTATAAGTAAGTTAAAGTACGAAACGATATTATAAGGCTATAAAGTGTTAAAGTAGCGAGTTATTTAGTAGTCGTGTGTATTTGTGGAATAAATAAATAGTGTTTTCGTGTTAAATCGTTACACTGGAATTATTGAACCCCGAGATCGCAACAATTGGTGTCAGAAGTGGGATTCCAGTGGGAACTTGAGAAGTAATATTGCTGAACTGTAAGTGAGTGCTTCATTACCGAACATTACGTGTTTATGCCAGTGACCAGAAGCCAGCATCAAGCGATGGAGGATCAACTTGCCGCCCTGCTGTCCCATATGCAACAACAGAAGGAAGAGCAAGAAAGACGTTATGTAGAACAAAAAGAAGAGCAGAAAAGACGTGATCAAGTACAGGAGCAACGTTATCAACACCAGAAGGTAGAGCAGGAAAGACGTTATCTAGAACAGGAGAAACGTTATAACGAACAGAAAGAAGAGCAAGAAAGACGTTATGTAGAACAAAAAGAAGAGCAGGAAAAACGTTATAAGGAGCAAAAAGAGGAACAAGAAAGACGTGATCGAGTACAGGAGCGACGTTATCAACAACAAAAGGAATAGCAGGAAAGGCGTTATCTAGAACAGAAGGAAGAGCATGAAAGGCGTTATCTAGAACAGAAAGAAGAGCTGGAAAAACGTGATCAAATACAGGAGCGACGTTATCTAGAACAGAAGGAAGAACAGAAACGGTTTAAAGAAGAATTAGTGAACCATCTCGCAGCTAGGGAGCAACAATTGGAAGAAAGAATAATGCAATCCGTTAACGAAGGGCTCGAAGCTGTCAACCAGAAGTTTCTCGAGCTAGAAAAGAAATTCCGGGAACAACTTGAGGACGACAACGTGTCTACAGAGAGTTTTAGGACATCCAACGCTAAAATTAAGCCTCCCGATTATGACGGTACTACGGCCTGGGAAATTTATAAAACCCAATTTGAGGCAGCTGCAAAAGCTAATGGCTGGTCCGAGCCCCAAAAAGCTACATCACTAGTGGTAGCACTTCGCGCAAAAGCGGCTGAATTACTCCAATCTCTGTCGGCAGCTGATCAAAGTAATTATGCAGCTTTAGTATACACTCTGCAACTACGATTTGGAAATGAGCACAAAGAAACCGTGTTCCAGGCCCAGCTGAGGATGAGACAGCAGAAGTTAGGTGAATCGTTACAAGAATTTGAGGCGGACATAGACAGACTCATTCACCTGGCATATCCATCGGCTCCTGAATATTTTCAAATGCAATTTGCCGCCGAAAGGTTCATTGAGGGAGTTCGCGATAGTGACATGAGATACCACTTACGTCTAGTAAGGCCCAAGGATATCAGCGAGGCACTAGTTCGGGCCCTGGAATTCGAGGCGTCACGAGTGTTATCTGGTTCTTCTCCACGTGTACGAATGGCAACTTGCGATGACGAGGAGGATACGTCAAGGACTGAATCCATGGCAAATTTACATAAAACGATTAAGGATATGGCAGTCAATATCCAAGCCTTGTTGGGAAGACCTCCTCGATCAACAGGCAATCGGGGCATAAAATCTTTTAACTGCGGTCAACTGGGTCACGTCAAGAGCAACTGCCGTAATAGGGCAAGAAGTCCGTCGCCGTTGTTTAGAAGACCGAGCGGCAACCAAGACCGCCCTAGAATCCAGGAAAAACCAATTCCTCTCAATGTAAGGGGGCAATTGACCGAGCCCGTTAAGACCTCCAGGTTCAGTCAAGTCAATCAATTAAGTCAAGCCAATAATTTGGGTGGCAAAAGTGTTACAGAGGCCGGAAGCATTAAGGAACAGAAGATCCAAATTGAACATCGACCAGGAAGGTCTCCCGAAAATGCCGATGCATTGTCCAGACGGCCATGTAAAGAAGATAGCATCGTCGAAGAACTGAGCAGCGTGAGGGACTTCCTTCTGTAAGAAGAACGTGGGTGGAAATAAACGATGGCTGGATTGCACAGACGTTTCGAGAAGAACAATTGAATGATCCAGATATTGGACCCATACTCTTAGCTAAGACTGACGACAAGAGACCAGAATGGCAAGAAATCGCTGGTAAAAGTCCAAACCTGAAGGCGCTATGGGCCCAGTGGCACTCTCTTAAAATAGAAAATGGACTACTGAAGAGAGCATGGGAGAGTCCGGATGGCAAGACCGTAGGCAGTCAGTTGGTTGTTCCTGGTAGCAGAAAATCGGACGTACTACAGGAAATGCACGACGGAACCAGTGGAGGTCATTTTGGGGTCAATAAAACCTTGGCCAAAATTAAAGAGCGGTATTACTGGGTGAACTATCATGAAGACGTCGAATCTTGGTGCCGCAAGTGCGAAGTTTGTTGTGCCACAAAAGGACCTCGAACAAGATCACGGGGCCGAATGGTGCAGTACACTGTAGGTGCTCCATTCGAGAGGGTAGCAACTGATGTCGCGGGACCATTTCCTCAGACTGAGTCAGGCAATAAATACATCCTGGTCGCCATGGATTATTTCACTAAATGGCCTGAAGCGTATGCCCTGCCTAATCAAGAAGCAACGACTGTGGCAACGGTGCTAGTAAATGAAATGTTATGCAGGTTTGGAGTCCCTCTCGAACTTCATTCTGATCAGGTTAGTAGGTTAGAAGGTCATGGAACTTCTCGGAATTCGCAAGACCAGGACAACTCCTTTGCATCCACAGTCGGATGGGATGGTAGAGAGATTTAATCGGACCATGGAACATTACCTGTCTAAAATGGTGGCAGATCATCAGCGTGATTGGGACCAACATCTACCTCTCATATTGATGGCGTATCGAGGCTCTACGCATGAAACCACTGGTTATACTCCGGCGAGAGTAATGTTCGGAAGGGAAATGAGGCTTCCTGCGGATGGATTTGATGTATGGAACACCAGAAAAAGAGTCGCTCAGCTCTGAGAATTTTCTGGAGGAGCTTAAGGAGAGGCTGGACAATGTTCATGAACAAGTCAGGAATAAACTGCGGATATCCAGTGATCGAGCCAAAGCAAGATATGACTTACTAGCTAACTCCCGCGGCTTCCAGGATGGTGATTTGGTGTGGCTATACAATCCGCGGCGAAAGGTGGGGAAGTCGCCGAAACTTAGCCAAAATTGGGAAGACCCTATACAATTATAAAGAAAATTAATGACGTGGTGTATAGGATCCAGCGGACCCCCAGGTCAAAGATGAAGGTCGTTCATTTGGATCGATTAGCACGATACCATGGAACTCTATCTGTTCGGGACGAACAGCCTTAGGAGGAGGGCAATGTTACGATTCGCAGCAACGCCGCATGGGAGGCGGGGCAACGCGTGTGTGTGGTTGGTGGAGCTTCGCGACCTATCTGCGCTGCGTCATGGCTGACACGAGTGATTTATTGCTCGGTTTATCTAGAAGGCAGCTGTTTACAACCTTTTTTTTATGTGAGATTATTCAAGAATTCTTATAAAGAACTTTCTAGGTTTTTCTGTAATTTTAGGATTGTATATAAAAGGCGCATAGAGCGCCCGGTTAGTAGTAGTCTTATTTTAAGCGAGCTATAAGTAAGTTAAAGTACGAAACGATATTAGAAGGCTATAAAGTGTTAAAGTAGCGAGTTATTTAGTAGTCGTGTATATTTGTGGAATAAATAAATAGTGTTTTCGTGTTAAATCGTTACACTGGAATTATTGAACCCCGAGATCGCAACAATATATAAATTTTTCAAAACAAATTCAATTATCTAATTTGACACCTTTTTGGTCATTGGTAACCGTCAAATTAAAAGTTTGATTTTATCTTAAAAAGTTAAGGCAGATATGTTCTAACAGACATTCTAAAACAAAACAAACAAGAACATTGAATTTCATGTTAAGAAGTACACTTTTGTATCATCCTGTTTTCATAAACAAACACCTATTAAAAGTAGTTTAAAAAATGTAGATTGGGATTAACGATATAATCGGTTAGAATTGACTTTAAAAATGGCTCAAAGGGTTTAAAAACGCAAATTTAGAGTTTTGTAGAAAATCAGGTTAGAATTATATTATTAATATAATTACATTTTCTTTACTTAGAATAAAACTGCAAAATTCAAGTTTTTAGAGAAACTTAAATTAGAATCGGGGTCAAAATTTGTTAAAATTAACTCACAATGTTTTCAAATGCAAGTTTGGAATTTTTCGAAAACTTAATACTAATATGAAGGGCCAAAACCTATTCAAATTCACTCAAGGCTTCTATAAAAGCCAGATTGAAGCTTTTGAATTAATGCAGGTTGAAATTAACGATGAAACTGGTTAGAATTGACTTAAAATGTTTAAATATGGCTCAAAGAGTTTAGAAAATAATTAAAAGAGTTCAAGAATTTTTTAGAGCAGGATTAGATTAAATTTGACTCAAAACATTTGCCAATGAAAATTTTTGTGTTTTTGGAAAAACTAAATTTTAGAACAGACTGACTCAAATCGTCTAATTTGTTGTTGGTAATTTTCTAAGAACTATACTGGGTATCCAAGATAAAGGTGTCCAACATAGGGATCATGTAAACGGTAAGAGATAGAATTTGATTTAAATAGGAGAAAGTTTCGAATTTTGGAGTTTAGTAAGATGATGCTTTAAAACTTGCAATATTTTGAGTCGTTCCAAAGTTATGCGAAAAAAAGAGAATTTTTTCGAATTTTTCGATTTCGAATAGTCGCTTTATGGTTAACGTTGCATAAAAAGTAAGAGCACTTTGTACTAGCACTTTTTAACTTTCTTTCACATGGCATGCAAAAATTGAAATGTGACGTTTCGTATCTGAGTAACCATCATCAACTTTTGTTTTCCAAATACAGTAATGATTTTTTTATGCCTAATATTAGAAGAGCTTAGTATTCTACATTCTACCATGTATCAAACTTAATGGAAATTCAACCAAATGTTGTAAATTTTATATTGACTGCTGCGAAGTAAAAAAAAATATGAAAATAAACTGTATTGTCAAAATTGGTTAATTAATACCAAGTTGTTTTATATTCCTCAATTTGGCTTCCAATGACAACTTACTAACGAATAGATTTCTAAAATTTCTCAGTTTATTGCCAAATCTAAATATTATATACAGGGAATCCCATAATTATATGGACATAGAGCTACGACAAACATATTACTAAATGATAGAGACCACATTTTTCTCAGCAAAAAATACAGATCGCGTAGTTTCATTTTTAATCTTACCTGTCAAATTACAGTTGCAAGCGCAAAGTGACTTAAACATCGAGGCGCAGTAGGCTTTTGCCGCCATGCGTTTGCACAGCTGCAGACGACTGCAGCTAAAACTTGTTAGAGACTAAACGCTAAAGTATACGTATAATAACTGTTACAATTTTAGAGCGGAACTATCCGAAACTTTTTTTATAAGTAAAAAAACATATAAGTGCACAATGATTACAACTCATAACTATGTTAAAAAGGCGTGTAGTAAAATAAAACTCAGTATAAAGGGGGTAACTGTAAGATTGTGCATCAGTTCTATGCTATTTAATAATACTTTTAGTACTCATTAGTTTATATCAACATAATAAGGACTCATATGAAGGTAAGAAAAATATTCAGTTAAATGTTCATTATAGTGTACACATGTACTTTCAAATAAGTGAAGTTAAAATAAAATAGATTGCTACTAGTAGTTGCTAACTACTAACAAAAAAATTCAAAAAGTTTAAAGCCATTTGGCGAGATTGAAATTTGGCCGCCTAATCTAGTCGATTCTCCTACTGTGCGGCGTTGCAGGTGAGTGGTGTAAAGTGTGTGATTTGTGAAACCATAGTAGAAGATTAATTTATAAAATGTTGTGAGCCTTCGGTCGACCTTGACGAGTCTACTACAGTGAAATCATCATCAGAACCGTGCATTGCTTGTTGAAATTGTCTTTCTAAGAAAACTTGTAGATGAGAGAGATAAGCTTGTCTCTGAAAAGGATGTAGTGGTAAAGACCCAGGGTAAGTTAGTTGTCCCTTCAACATCGCTGCGGCCAATACCCCGAATGGGGATAGTTCCAGCTCTGCTCGGCAACCCTCAGCGCTTACGGATACTTTTTTTACTCGTCCACCCAGATATGGTGGACGAGCGGCTAAAATTTCGAATAAGGAGAAACTTTCTGAGCCACGAGAGCCCGGTAAACGTAGGAATGTCGTGGTCGGATCTTCTCAGGGAGTCATTACAAGCTCTATCTAGATACCGGTGTACACAGGCTAACGGAATTTTTAAAATCTGTTTTCCGGGAGGTGGAGTGTAAACAACTCCAATCGAAATATCCAAAATATCGTAATTTAAAGTGACGATAAGCCAGGACAATTATCTTACTGTGATTGATGCTCCGCGGTTGATGTTGTTGTTGATGCTCTAGAGGAGGGTGATAAGGTAACTTTCTCCCTATTTGATGTATCTAAGATTGTACTAGTCACGATTTCCTGGCGGGTACCCTTTCCTGATTTGGTGTCTCTGCTCGTACACTGCAGTTTTTTATGACTTACTTCCAAATCGTTTTGAGTCTGTGCATGTGAACGGATTGAGATCATCTACATTACCCTTGAAATTTGGTGTGCCTCAGGGATCTGTCTTGGGGCTTTTATTGTATTTCATATATAAAAATAATCTTCCAAAATACGTCAATCCGGCAAACTGTAGATTGTTTGATGATGATACCACCATTATAACAAAAAGCTCATCTTTGCCTGAGTTAGTAAGTGCTAGTTCGATTGCTCAGATTCGAGCGAAGAATTGGTTTTCTGCCCACGGGTTATTTCTCAATGAGAGCATAACTCAGAGGCTTACACTTTCGACAGCGGAAGCTAGGTATGACAGTGTTAAGTTGCTGAGAATTTGTGTTGATGATAGGGTGGACTGGGGCCCCCAGATGCATGCTCTTTGCTATCCTTGTCATTGGCATTGTTCGCATTGAGATGTCATCGTGGCTCTTTTGACATTTCTTTACTGCAAAACGCCTATTTTGCTTTATTCCGTTCAAAAAGGCAATATGGAATTGCAAATTGAGGATGCAAAAAAGGGCTGCTCGAGTGTTGCTTAACCTCGAGTATAGGGAGTCATGTAGGGAACATTTTCTGAATCTCCATATTATGACTGTGCTAATAAGCTCAGCTATGTGGTGTTAAGTTTGCCGTGTGTACGGTACCAGACAGGTGCACATGTGCATAGAAAAGACATATGCTGCGTGCATTAATCTAATATGTTTTATGCCCACCTGGCAAGTCTGAGTCAAGCAAGAAAGTAAGTGGTATTTTTAATTTACAATTATGGTGTAAAATTTAGTTCAGGTTAGTTCAGGTCTGAACCTGAACCGACCTTTATCTCTATTAGCGCCTTTTTGGCGGGGAAGTTTAATTATTAACCCCACACTTTCGAGCTAAGGCCATCACTTATTATTTGCTCGACTCAGATTTGGCGCTGATGATAGCTTTAAGCCGAAATAGGTCCGCATAAAAGATATCAAATGTGTGTACGAAATGTACGCTTTTTTTAAATATGGAAATCTTAAAAAAGATGAAAATATTAGGAATATAGTAAAGAATAGAAAGTTGGATTACTTCTTTCTGTTACTCATCATTAAAGAAAATATAGAAAGCAAAAGAAACCTATTACGCGGTAGAACATTATGGCTGAAGAACCTAAGATAATGATCGGCAATGACATCTAAGGACTTATTTGAATGAGGTGAAGGTTGAGTATGTCATTAAGGACTAGGCATAAGAAGGAGTTGTTTAATTGCCACTTGGGAAATCTCTATTTTCGGTTTGTTGGATATGATTCTGCTAATATATAGTGTCTTAATAACTTTGAGTTAGTAACAAACACATTCTCCCCAACCACAGCTGGGCACTTGTGTTTAGGGGATTATCTCAAAAAGAGGCTGTAGCCAGTGGATCTTTTTCAATCGTTATTTTCAATCAATTTAAATGAGGGTAAAAGTTGATTTCGATTCCGTTGGTCATAACCCTTATTGCTTAAAAAATGTTGTCGCTGATCAACACAACAAAAAATACAGGATGTTGGCTCTTGGTGAAAGAGAAAGAGAGTTAACTGAGGGAATCTTGGAAAAGCAAGTCAAGATAGTACTAATGCCTATTATGAACTGGACATTCTACTTGGACTTCAGCAATGCAGTTTCCAATAAGACTTTGTATGGTACGATTCACACTTTGACCATTTCACAAAATAATCAGGTATTCCCATTGGAAATGACAATTTCGAGTATTGTAATGTATTGTAATTTCGAGTAACGTTCTTTATGTTGGGTTTTGTTGTAATTAATGGTGTAGTGAATAAGCGAACGGGATTGAAATATCGAAAATCATCTTGACGCTGCCTTCAAACAAATATCAGCAGTAGTCCTATCAAGGTCTCAGTGAGGAGTGTAAGGGAAAACAACTTTTCTTGGAAATTTTATGACCTATCCAAAGTTTCTTCATAGTTTGTACTATTCGTTCTGCAAATCAATTTGATTGTGGCATTTGGAAAGGTAACTGCCCATAACTGAGGAAACTAGGTTGAAGTAAACTGGTGTTCCCTTGTCGGTGACGATGGTGTTTGGAGCACAGACATGTCGGAAAAAGTTTTGGTTTTTAAACCAAGGTTTTTCTGCATCTGACCAAGGACAAGGTGAGTGGCTCTTTGTGGTAAACTAAGAGCAGTGAACTTATGAATGGTGAGGTCACTGTCTCCTTTCATTTTGACCTAAAACAAAGAATTCTTGCAAAATTTCTCGTTTCATGTTGAAGCTGATTCAAGACAAGCTACTTTCTCAGAAATAATAACGCAGCCACCGTCGAGAAAAATGTCGTCCAGACTCATATCTTTTCACGTAGGAAGCTTGAGTGTGTTTTGGAAAATTGACCTGCTTTATTTGAACATAATGGTTTCTGCAGTAATATTGATAATTTTCTGGTGCCAGAGTGAATACCAGGCGTGTTCGATCTCACGTGTATAAATGTGATGTATAAAACTATGTGATGTGTAAAAATGTGAATTTTGACGCGTCTAGTTCATAAGACATCAACGAGCACCGGCCAAAATTGTGTGTCTTGATGCACTTAGGGCCGTTCGCATGTGTTCAAATTATAACCGATGGGTCGAAATGGTCAACGCTTCAGTTGTGTTACAGTACGTTCGCTAAGATCTTTGGTATTTTAGAAGTTGAAAAGTTCAAATACTGATCAGTGCTCCGTTTGAAGAATAAAATGATGTCTTCAAACGAATATGTTAAAATGTTAGTAACAGTTTATTTCCTATTTTTCCAAAGTCTTGCTCAAACAGAAAACTATTTTCCCAGTTCCATATGGATAATACTGAAGAAATATTTAGTAACATTTAGAAACGCTAATTTACAATAACAATGTTTTTGTTATGTCGCATCTCATTACACTTCAGTGTTCCACATGCGTTTCCCCTATGTTTTACGTAGACATCAAAAATGTCATTTGCCAGTTTTGTCCGAATTCTGGTACTGCCTTCAGCGATGCCAAATTTATTCCTTAAATCTAAGTATTCGCCGATTTAGCTATCATGTGATTTTATTTGAACATAATGGTTTCTTCAGTAATACTGATAATTTTCTGGTGCCAGAGTGAATACCAGGCGTGTTCGATCTCGTGTATAAATGTGATGTATAAAACTATGTGATGTGTAAAAATGTGAATTTTGACGCGTCTAGTTCATAAGACATGAACGAGCACCGGCCAAAATTGTCTGTCCTGATGCACTTAGGGCCGTTCGCATGTGCTCAAATTATAACCGATGGGGCGAAATGGTCAACGCTTCGGTTGTGTTACAGTACGTTCGCTAAGATCTTTGGTATTCTAGAAGTTGAAAAGTTCAAATACTGATCAGTGCTCCATTTGAAGAATAAAATGATGTCTTCAAACGAATATGTAAAAATGTTAGTAACAGTTTAGTTCCTATTTTTCCAAAGTCTAGCTCAAACAGAAAACTATTTTCTCAGTTCCATATGGATAATACTGAAGAAATATTTAGTAACATTTAGAAACGCTAATTTACAATAACAATGTTTTTGTTATGTCGCACCTCATTACACTTCAGTGTTCCACATGCGTTTCCCCTATGTTTTACGTAGACATCGAAAATGTCATTTGCCAGTTTTGCCCGAATTCTGGTACTGCCTTCAGCGATGCCAAATTTATTCCTTAAATCTAAGTATTTGCCGATTTAGCTATCATGTGATTTTAGTTAATTTACATATATAGTGCACTGTGGTTTTCTGACCTCGTTCCTTTTTCTCATTTAGTTTCTCTCCTTTATGGAGATGGATCCCGGTGTGTTTGTAAGGAACCTTTTATTAATTTCCTGTTTTAGGACCCTTGTTTCAAATCATAAGCCGGTGTTGATAGGTATATTTTACCTTTTTGTTTTATAATAATTACTTAATGTTTAATCAAGTAATTACAAAGGAGACTTTTTCTGTTTTCTTTTTTTGCCAGCTATCTGGCCTGAATTCAATCGGTTTTATGGATTACCATAAATAAGTTTCCATTCTAAGGAAACACGTGGACCTCAGTAAGTTTTTTCTTTTTATAGCAACCATGTGTAAATTAATAGTAATTTACGTCACAAGTCTAGTAGGTGACTTGTTACAGTACGAGGTTTTTACGGACGAGGCGACGACAGGAGCCGAGTCTGGAAAGTTATGCGAGTTCTGTAACAACACCTAATAGACGTGTAGCGTACAATATTTTATTTCATACTGTTTTTATGATTTAGAAATTAAATGAAAAAATGACTAAGTAAGAATGAGATTTATTGATATTTGGCGGTGTCTGTATTGTTGTCACTGTCAAAATTCATATTTCGAGAGCTATGGCATAATGATTTAAAGTTACGCTATTTATGGTATCAAAATAAACGTTTGAAAAAAGCTTTATTATCGCAAATTATTTTTTATTAAAATTATTACTACATAGGTACGTGTAATAAATGTTTCTCAAATTCCTTTGAGAAGTATTTTCCTAATGTGGAAAATGATGGAGACGTCAGCATTAAATCATCAACAATGTGCTTGTGTTTCTTCAAATATATGTAGTATTTTGAAATAACTCAGTTCTGCTGGGCATTGGGAAATTTTTGAATTTCACTGAATAACTTAGAGTTCCATTACCGGTAAAGTTCCATTTATCGGACTGAAATCGATGTATGTAGAACGTATATACCGGGCAACATGAAATAAATAATTTTACATTGTATTTAATAGCACAATGGTGTCCTTTGGCCGTTCTGAGGGCTTTTTTTCCAATCTTTGACTGGTCTACCCTTTATCTTGTGATTCTGTGGTTTTTCATCGACCATTCTCATCAGTACCACAGTACCTACAATTTCACTTCTTTTGACCACTACAAGGCAGCATAAGCTTCGCCAATACCTACCCATATATGATTTAAAGTCGCCTGAAGGAGGCCAAAGCTTCATTGGATGAAAAAGTCCATGTGTGAAACATCCTCCATGGATGAAGCATCCAACTGGCCAATGTTAGTGGGTGTTAAGAACCATTCTTATTTATATGTATCTATAAGATACATAAGGGCGTTTGTAGTTTTACATTTTGTTTCATTATCATGCCAGACCAACAAACCAGACTTCTTAGTACGGTAATTTCTTCAAGTTTCATACTATACACAAACTAAAGTAAATTGAGTGTCGCCCAAATTAAGCAACACCTATTTTCCCAATTTTATGTTTATTCGGAGACACTGTTTGGGAGGCATTCGAGAGCACAGATAACGGCATTTTGCTTAACGGTGTACTTATAAATAATCTAAGGCATGCTGATGATACAAGCCTAATTGCAGACACAGCTGAGGGTCTCTAGAGAATAATAGATGGAGTAAGAAAAGTTTGCGAAACCTACAACATGCGCCTAAACACAAATAAAACAAAGGTTATGATAATAAGCAAACAAGATATTGATGGTCAGTTTTCCGCAACCGGCTCCCACCTGGAAACGGTTACATCGGTAAACTACCTGGGCACATTTCTTAACACTGAATGAAAGAAATTAAGATCCGAATTGAGAAAAGTAGAACAGCTTTTTATCTCATGAGAATGGTGCTGTGCAATTTAAATATAGGCTTGCACCTCAGAGTCAGAGTTCTTAGATGCTACGTTTTCTCAATACTAACATATGGGGTGGAAGCTTGGACTTTGACTGACGCTGCATGTAAACGTCTGGAAGCATTCGAGATGTGGTGCTACAGACGCATGTTTTGAATATCATGGATCTTCCACGTAACCAACGAAGCCATCCTACAACGTATGAGAAAACAGAAAGAGGTTTCAAACGTAATCAAGGGGCGCAATCTTTCCTACTTCGGACATGTTATGAGAAACCAGAAATAGAAATGAAGTAGGCTAAGTTCAGCTTATTACGCAGGGCAAGCTGGACGCAAAAGAGGTCCTGGAAGACGACGAGTATCGCAGCTGCGAAATCTGAGACAATGGGCAGGAATGACATCTATGAAGATGTTTCGGGCAGCAGCAAAGAAAACCAGATGGGCCATAGTAATCGCCAACGTGCACTGAGGATAAGACATAAAAAGAAGAAAAAGATTGTTCAAAACTGATGAGAATCCTGACTAGCAGTTCAGTATTAACCGAGATGTGATGTGATGTATTGTATGTGATGCAAAATATGAGTTTTGCTTTTAACTAAAAATGCGCTACATCTTCTCCTATAACATTATTACATTCATATGGAGGGGTTGGATGGAGAAAAAGAGGGGCGATAAAACTGCCGAGAGTGAAGAAAATGAAAAGTTAGACCATAAGCATCGATGGAGGAATACCATGGATAATACACAATAATAATAGTAGACAAAAAGGGGCCATTTAGGCAGACGATATAACGATGACCACGAAAGTATGCATGTGGGACAAACGATGTAGAGTCGGAGCTATCTGGAGATTGAAGGTTGTAATGAAGATGACATGGTATACACCTAGATAGGAAAATATAATCCAACAAAAAAAAAAGAGGTGCTGAATGACAATGAGGAATGAGTCAAGCCTGATCGAATAGTCAGGAATCACAAATTATGGCGGTAATAGAATTATGGGAAGACGGCTATTTTAAATGGTGAGTAGAAGAAGGGATTCCGGCCCAAAGGTGAAAGGGGTGTCCGATTACTCAGACGCGTAATTCTCTAATTCCAGTTCGACAGAGTCAAAATGCTGTGACTTAATGATCCAACATAACAAAGACAATCAAAAAATCCTGATGCTTTTTTTCAATTATATCCAAAAGTAGCTGAAAAACAATTATTCATTGAAAAATTTGCTCTTCGATTAGATTTTCATTATCCTGTAGCTTATTTCTTGACGAAATATTATTTGCCAGGAAGCAGCATGGACAACACTCCAATTAAAACATTACAATAGACTGTATAAAAACTCATTTTCTTATAAAAGAAGCAGGCCCAGGCCTGAGTTTCTTAAGGCTTAAATAGATATAAAGTACAAAAAACTTTTAATTTAGAGCGAGGATAATAGGACAATCAATTTCCCGGTGCCATGCGGGTATTCACAGCTGAGCTGATTGTGTTTGTGAAAAATTGCCCCTTACGGACTTTTTTTAAACGAAACTTTATTAGTTGTCTATCGTTTTTGGGTTGCACCACAAAATGTATGGGGCATAATTTGATTTCGGTACGCACCAGTGACTAAAGCATTTCAAGTTAAACCTCATTCGTTCCGGAATTGCACTTTATAAAAATAAAACCACTCCATTTATAGAACTGTTGGGTTGTCACCCGAACTGTGTTTTATTGAAGCTTTCATAAAATGGACATAAACGCTGCTGGGAGATGACCTTAATGCAGTCCGTATAATTTTACTGGAATCTGGAATAATTTTCAGCGCTCGATTTGTGACAATATCAGATGCTCGTAAGTTATAGCCCATTTATATCCGCGCTTTCTGATATCTAACTTCTCCCTTGCTCTTCACTTTTCTCTCTTTCTCCATCCGTTCTTGGGTAATATTAACTCGTCGGGGGTCAACACGTAAAATCAATTTATGGTGAAACGCCGCCGAGTTCGAGATACGATCGTGGAGCTGCACATTAACACGGTCGGGTTTTTCGAGGTGAAAATCGTTTTATTTTTATTTATTCATGTGGGTTTATGGTCGGTATTTTGTATCTGTCAGTCGAATGTCTTAATTTTACTCGCTGGGAAATGGAAGTAAATGGGGGTAACGATTGCTGAGTTTTACGATGTGGTCGGGTGCTCAGTTTCAGCAGCAGATACTCTAAAATGCGAAATGGAAATGTCTTTGCAGTAAAGAATTTATTTGTTCATTACTTGTGAAGTTCTTCGCATAATTTTGTAAATGGTTTGGTAATGGCCCGTTAAAATTGAATTTGGATTTAAAGCTTAAAACCTAACGTTGAATAAAGTCAACCTTGGATCCGATGCAAAATTCTTTTTTGTCACAAACAATAAATCGAGAGTGACCCTAGAATATAGAAATCGTACGAAAACGTACTTCGCAGGTTATCGCAACTAGAACGCAGTGTAAAGCGTAGGTGGTCACCAATTTGTCGATCAACCCATCTGCATACCAGTTTGGGGGTCTACCCCTCATCAGTACAGCTTTGGCTGCTCCACAAATTGGAGACCGTGAAAAAAATCTACGGAAGAGCGGTGAGATGTTGTACAAAGCAGTAGCAAGCGATATCCACCAGCGTATTAGATCTAATACTGCATGGCAGAAGGCGCTCAGCTCTTCGAGAAGCAGCCCATATTCCTCCCTTAAGTAGATTTTTTGAAACTTTTTGAACACACAGTCTCCAATTTGTCGAGCAACCAAATCTGTACTGATGAGACCCTGAGGTAGACCCCGAAACTAGTATGCAGATGGGCTCATCGACAAATTGGTGACCACCTACTCTTTACAATTCTAAGAATGGTTCTGCTGAGAATCCCTTCGAGGTGGTCAGAAAAATCTTCTGCTTTTGCGCCTGACGGCAGACTATAAAAATAATCACGACAATGAAAATAGAAAGTTAACATTTGGCAAATTTCATCATATATGTTAACTTTATTTAATAATATTGTATTGTCTGAACGGTGACACGCAGGTAAGTGACTTCCTCTCTTATTTTAATTTTGTCTTCTTTATTATTTTATCGTTTCTAGAGGGTTTTTTGAGGCTCAAGGCTGTGGTTCAATGTAATTAATTCTTGACGATTCGTCCCTAACTGTGACGGATATTATCAAAGGTGATGGGGCCATGGACGAAGTAATCTTCTTTGCGTCTCAACTGGACTGATTAGACAATTGAGCTCCGTCGTATTTATACTCTCGCCGACACGCATAGAGCGGAGGGGTTGGCGTAGGGTTGGAGCAGGATTTCGGCGAATATGAACGGTGACTCAAAACTCGCCTCAAATCTGAATTTAGCACCGTAATCCTCGTGGTAATACTGTGTTTTGTGGTGCCTATGTATAATTAAGCACAGCTGCATAGAACTGGTTCTTAACCGATCTGAGACCCTGTTGTTATGTGCAACTCAGTTTAAAAGCAATTTTTATTTTGTGCTTTTCCAGTAGCCTCCCGGTCCTCCTCTTGACATTGTAAATGAGTGGAGAACTAGTCCAATTACGTTCGTCTTCATCACCAGTTGTTCCTTTCTTCAGATCCACATTTCTTGGACTAGTTGCTCTATTGAATTCTTATTTGCTATACCCGTTCCAACCAAAGGCCCTTTCTAGATGCTTCATTTTTACATTCTAATTACTTTCTTCCGGCTGCCAAACTGTTTCCCATTTTTTGTCAAGCATGCTGGTTTGATCTATGGTTGAGTCATTGGTCAGTGTGTCGGTTTTTTATGCACGGAACGCGCCAACTTTTTATTTAATTTTCTTGGTACCAAAACATTCAAGAATAGTAGGTTTTCTAGTTTTTCTTACTCCACAGCGAATTAAATTTTCGAATTTACGGAATTAAGGTGTAAGTTTCGAAACTCTTCCTCGCCGTCACTCTAAGTAACAATGGAAACGGGTGTCCGTCGGTCGAAATCAGCACCTTTTTTTAGCTCCATTTTAGCCACAGCCTGTGCCTTGGTTCCGAAAGTGTCCCTAGAATTACTGTTGCTAGACTAAGGAGCTGCCCACACCATTAGATTCCTAAAATTCTTCCTTCCTTAAAGATAGAAACACATCGAAAGTAACGAGGATTTCTCCTAGTGCTAGAGTCAGTGAATACAGTTTTGCGACAAAATGGGGCTTGTTTATAAAATGGTCAGTATTTCTTATTTCTGGCTGTAACAGTTTCTTCAGGTGTTTTGCTTTCGGTAGGTCAGGCTTTCTATGGCGGTCACGATGGGTGTCAGTGGCACATCCGGTTCGAGGATTTTTAGCAAACCGTAAGTCTCGGGGCAAGCTTCCCTTTTTTTTAACCTTAATAATTTTATCCGAGTTCACTTCCTTGATTAGCTTGTTGATGACCCTCCGAGAGAATCCGTGCGGTTAGATCATCTGGTTGCTTCTTCTATGTAATTCTTCTTCTAGTAAAGTGAGTGTCTTAATATTGTTAGATTTTTCTAAGACTTTTGATGTACTCAATCATGAAATTTTAATATCAATGTTATATTACGTAGGGGTCTCAAAACACACTATTCAATTTTTTACGTCATTCTTAAATGATCATAAACAGCGAGTTGTTCTTAATGGCTTCTCTTCGAGCGCCACAACTTTTAACGTCGGTGTTCCTCAGGGCAGCATTCTGGGACCTCTACTTTATACTATCTATACCAGCCAACTAATCAAATGTTTGGAAATTTGTAATTACCACTTATACGCTGACGATAATCAAATTTATTGTTCTTTTCATCAGGTGATATAGATAGGTTTAGCATAATTATCAACAACGAGCTTGGACGGTTTGTTGCGACCTGTGCTGACCATCAGCTTAGAATTAAAGAAACTAAATTATCTGTATACGAGAATTCTTGATACGCATTAATGACACACCTATGGTGATTACTAACACATCAAAAGCTCTGAACTGCGATATCATGAGCACATTACTGGTAAACTGAAACTAGCATACATCACTTTAAGGCTTATATATAATCAAAGACATATCTTATCTTATGACATAAAAAAACTTCTTTGCGGCTCTCTCGTTTTGTCACACTTTAATCATTGTGATGTAGTTTATGGACCATGCTTGGACCAGGCCGATGTTAGAAGAATTCAAAAAGTGCAGAACTCCTGTCTACGTCTAATCTTTGGAATTCGCAAACGACATCACATCTCTCACAAACTGAAGGAAGCGAAATGGCTGAGTATGTTTAATAGGCGCAAGTTGCACCTTACTCGCCTGAGTTACACAATCATCAAACATAAGCTCCCAATATATCTTTATCAGAAAGTTACCTTCAGAACAGATACACATAACTTAAGCTTACGGATTGCCGGTCGTTTAACAGTACCCAGACATCGGAAAGAATTATTTAAAAGATACAATTTAGTCAATAACCTAAACAGCCTAAAAATTACATCTTTTGATCGCTCTCTTAAAAATTTTAAGACTTCTCTACGGAAATTTCTTTTTCTTGGCCAGTGAAACCCCACTTGTTCGTTATTTCCTATTGTTTTCTTTTTTGCGCCTTGTAGCCATATTATAATCAATTCTAGATGTAAAATGCAATTTTTTTTTATATCGACACTTTTTTCATTTAAAGAATGTTTTCGAATTTTGTATTTCTAATATTTTTTATTGAATATTATTATTCGAATTTAAGATTGTGTTAGAATTATAATTTTATGTTGCTTTTAGGCCTAAACAGTATCTGTTTCTCACAGAAGTCTGCAATGACATGGCCTTTACTTTCCACATTTTCTAGATGTAACAATATTAGAATGTTCTTGTTTTTTTATGGGAAGTAATAAATTCAAATTATTATTATTATTATAATGCGATTCAATAGAGTTCTAATGTTTCCTTTGCAAATCGGTGTTAAGATTACTACCGTTGCGTTTCTTTCATCCGCTGGCCAAGTGACAATATGTTTGCCTTTCTTCAGCGTTTCATTCTGCAAAGATGAGATTGATTTTTCGCGGTTTTGCGAATTGTACAATTCATGACGTCTCTCAGTGGTTGCTATGATGACTTCCGCGGGTATTCTGGATTTTGTTGCAACAAAATATCCTCCCTCGTTCAGCACGCTCAGCTTATTTGTTAACAATTTTTTGTCGGTTAAATTCACCCCAATCTTCGATTGTGGGCCTTATTGTGTCAGACGGATTGTTGCCACAGTTCATCAATTTTTTTCTTGGTTTGTCATCACGGCTTTCGCTGCAACCCCCAGTTCATGTGTTACGCAATCCACTTTTCCCTAGTCGCCCTAATGCAAACTATTGGCTGGTTCTCATCTGACAGGATAAAAGTTTTCCATTGTTGTAGGCAAGATCCCTAAGGGTCTTGTGGATTCTTTACGAAGAAGTAATTGCTCAGTCGGGTTGCAAATCCTGCTTGCTCGGTCCGGTTAAAAATTCAGCAGATCTGAAGGTCCTTAAATCCTCAAAACTTATATTTTAGTGCCACGTCATCGTAATAGAAAGGCCGGTAAACTGAGGACCTGCATCTTCTCCTTGCGAAGATTCTTCAGTTCTCGAATCAGCCTTGATTTATTCAATCCGTCTTGTCGGTGAGGACAAAGCTTTTGCGATCCCACATTGATTCGGCCATTGGATGCTACGTTAAGATTTATGCCCTTGCCGCGCCCCCTCGCTTGAGAGAAGGAGTCTGGGGCTGGTGGAGAGAGGTTGTTTTCCCACGCCCGTGAGAGGCAGGAATAGGTTCTAGTCTGAGTTTAAGACCATGTTTTCCTCTTTCAGTTGAAATACTTGCTGTGTAGTGCCTCGTGTTATGTTTAAATATCGTCTCAATAGCTTTCTTGGTCAGTCAGGCAGCACCATAATATGTTAGGATTCTTCTTTGTTATTCACTGAACATTTTGACGTCTGCAATCTGTTTGCAAAGTTTCACCAGCCTTTGCAACGTTCACCCAAAGTGTGACAAGCTTATTATTCTTGGAAGCTCTCCTACAGACTGTGGTGTGGTCAAATTTGCGACTTGCAAAACAGATTAAGTTGGCTGAAAATGGTGCACTGTGCAGTTTAGCAGAACACCTGGGTTAAGAGGGATGTGATGGCGTTCTACAGGAGGATAGATTGCTGAGGACCGGGGGAAGGATACAGCTATGGGTAGTCGTTACACGCAGATCGCCAGCCTCATTCACCGGAACATCCTTATTTTCCTGTCGCAGGAGGGGCGCCCACGCGATCAACTGAGACTGAAACAATCATTTGGAATAAACATTAAAACAAAGGACGAATTTAAGAGCTGCCTCAGTAACCTTCTGAAATAATTAGGTTTGGTATACAGACGGAGCAGGAATGGCTAATACACAGTCGTCAGTACCCGTAATATACAAAGCAGTCCATGTAGAAGCGAAGGCTTGGACTTGGGAAGCCACACGACGGGTTTCCAAGCGGAGGTGTTTTTATAATACTCGAGGTAGCCACACGAACAGAAGTCAGACAGGGAGCAGAACAGGAGATCTATATCTGCTCCGACGGTCAGTCTGCAGGAGCTCGTTTAGGACTGCAGGGATGTTCTAGAGTAACCGGCAGAAACAAAAAGGGTAACACTGGGATGGGTTCCTGGACATATGGGCATCGAGGAGAACGAGCGTGCCGACGAACCGACTAAGCGGGGTTCTCAGACATGCTATACCGGACCGGAGCCATGTCTAGGAGTAAGTAAAAGGTACGTCTCTCACACTCTGAATGAGTGGGTGTGGGAAAGTACAAAGACAAATTGGACACAGTCAGGAATATGTAGACAGACCAAGCTGGATAGATCCAAGGCCTCGTGGCTTCGTGGGAGAAGCCGGTACTGCCTGAGAGACCTTATAGGAATCCTCTTAAGAATGCAGACCTCCTAGGAATGGCTGACAGTCCACTCTGCACCCACTGTGGGGCAGGGAAACAGTCGTCATACCACTTTCTGGGAGTGCGCCGTAAGTAGGAGAGACTGCGTCGGACACTGTTCTCACCAATATTACCTTAAGCTCCCAATAGGTAAGGGCCGCATAAAAGTTAAGTGACACTTTGTGTCAATCTGTTTTGTACCATTCCTTTTAAATAAAATCTTAAGCAAGTGTCGGATAAATTTGGCAATGTTGAATCTCCCCGACGGATTCTAGGGATTTTTCATTTTCACTGACAACAGGACCTATAATAATTATCATTTTGGCATTTGTCAACCGGAGTATTAAAATTGCACGGATAAATTAAATTTGCCCAGCTCAGAAACCACGAGATCCTGCACAAATCCCTTGAAGAGTATTACTGAAGCGGTCTTGTTATTGTTGCTTTAAGACAATATGATGCTAGAATTACGTCCATGGTCCAAGGTTAAACAGTGCGTCAAGTGTCTGGACTTTTTTTCAAACCAAGAGAGAAATTCCATAATAAGGCCATTCATAAACGGATTAAGCCATTTATTTGTAATATTTGTGGCCGCAAGAGTTCCAGGAAAGCTCTGCTAGAGGTCTGTTACTACCCAAGAATTTTTAAAGTGATTTTTGATTGTGATAGTTTAAAGCCTCACAAGTGCGCTCATTGCGAGTTCTGAACGGAAGACCAGAGCAGTCTTCACCAGTAAGTGATATATGCGAACACAAAATAAAATGATAGTCGAAGTGCAAAACTGCAAAACAATAAAAATTCTTTACTTTTTTAAGATTGAGTTGTAATTTTTGTTTGACAGCTTGACTTTCTTTCCAGCTTGAACCTGCGAACGATTCTCACTTAAAGTTAAGTGCGAAATAAGCCGCGGAATTTCTAGGCTTAGACAACCACCCTTAAAATGATGCTTATTATGTGGTGCAATGGTATTGCTTGTTTATGTGCCACTTAACCTTAAGTATACTTAAATTTTCCTTGGTGCGAACGGGCATTAAAGACCTTTTTCCTTCATAGAGAGGTGTTCTCGACTCTGAAATGGGATGGGATACTCTCCTTCATTAGAGGGACGGGTCGACTCGTGGAGGAAATGAGGGCCTTGGTGGAGTATGGATTGTCTGGTGGAGTAGGACACTGGTGGAGGAAGGCATAGTCGCAAGGCTTTAGCCCCCTCATTATTTACTAGTACTGTTTGACACGAATAATTATCAAAAACTTTCATATTAAATGAAAATTGTGAACTAAGAAATCAGTTATTCTCGTCCAGAATTGCACTAAATGCTGTGAATATCGCGTTTCATAAGTGAAATGATTCAATATCGTTTCTTTTTAAATCTTTATTACAAATGACAGTCTGATTTTCATTTCGATACTGTCTTGACGTCATAACAGTGCGGAAAAACTCTCATATTAAATCCGGAATGGAAAGATAATTTATTATGAGTTTAGAAGATTTATTGAATTTTAAACTGCGAGTATTGCGACATTAGTATAAAATGTACCAATTTCTAATTTTCCGCGATCACAAAATTTTCAATTTAAGGAAGAAGAAACAATCTTGAATCTGCATGATTCTCCGCTGTAAACTTGAATATTATTATGAAATCGGCCAGCCCTCGTCCAATATTTATGTTCTCCATAAATAAAAATATACAAACCAGCGGCGCTTTATTTCTACATGAACGAACAATGAAATTGCTTTTGTCTGAAAAACTCATTTTTATAACCTTCAATGTAAATATTTATATTACATAATGCCTCTTCTGTACCCAATACATATTTTTCGTTATTAAAAATGTCTGTTTTTATTATGATATAAACGTTGGAAAATTATCTGAAAAACCGAAAATTATAATTTTTTCTGTAGCCGCTTAAAGTAAAAATGTTTTGAGATTTGCTCTTCTAGCTAAACACTAATAGCTTCTGGTGTCATCACCATCCCGCACTAGTTATTCCAAATGCTCTTCCAATTTCTTTTTTTATAACCCGATACTGTAATATTTAGAATATAGTCTAAGGGTGACTTTTACAACTATCAGTAAAACTTCAGTTTGAAGATAAAACACTAGTAATGACGTAGACCGCATTGATACTAACAATGTAATCTTCGTCATTACTGGTGTTTTATCTTCAAACTGAAGTTTTACTGATAGTTGTAAAAGTCACCCTAACTGATTTGAAAACCCCCGTGGAATTTTTTTGTTATAGCTTTTTACCATATTCAAATCTCATATCTCATCCCAAAAAGATTTACAAAATCTTGACCCGTACCAGTTTGGCTCTAGATTTTGATTTTAACTATTTTTACAAAGTTTTTTACCACTGACCAAATTATGGTAAATATTTCCAACATACAATACCAATGTAAGCCTTCGTCTGCCGGTTTGTCTCACGGACTGTGTCACTCATAACATAAATGTTTTGCAGCTTTACTAATGAAGATGCCATAGGGCATCGAAATCTCTACAACCAATAGAAGTTTGAGAAAGGAAAGAAACACTGTGTTTTTTTTCCTATCACTTAAGGATTGCATCCCAAGAACGACCCCAGTATCTAGAGCAAGCTCTAAGAACGACGCACGTCTATACGTCAAAACCAAATAAAATAAAATATAGAATGCGAAATACCTAAGCGTTTTGTTCAAGAATTTATCAATCAATATCTGTTCTAAATAATGGTCAGAAAGGCCAAACGTGACAAAACAAAATTTCCTCAACTTCATCAAGGTTCTAGAAAAATTGGTAGATGATCGGAAACAGAATATTGCAGAACTGAAAAAATGCGCATGCCAAAACTATGGTAGTAGTAAAAGCTCTTCTACGAGATATATATGTCGATTTCAACCTGTTGTTTCTTGAAATGTATAGAAATTGACTTCCGTTCTAGGAAAAGAAAAATTAAATTAATTAAAATGGTTAGTAAAAGAAATTGCGAGAGTTATCAATCACTGATTTATTTGAATTGTAATTATGACAAAAGGCATTATATCCTCAGTTTCTGCAAAGAGAAGATAAAGCCTCTTAATTAAAAGAGTTCTCAGAATTTCTAAAGCAAAGGATGCAGAGAACAAAACGAAAAACAGACCCTTTTAATTGTCTGTGTTTATCAGGTAGTACAAAGAACGTTAATTGCAATTCACTAGTTTTTTAATTATCCACGTGGATTGTATCTACCTTTGTTAAAACTAATTAGAAGTATGCAGAATGTGAGACAAAAGTAGCAATTAGTTTCAGCCACTTGGGGGGGCTCATATATTTTGCCAGAGACTCGTAGCTAATTCTTTGTTTCTGTAAATTTAATTAATATTCGGTTTTCTCTGTAGGTTTGTTAAGTAACGAACTTGCAGAAAATTGGTAACGTTGCCTGACACAGTTTACACCTAAATTCATTTCCATTTGTCGCGTTTCACTTTATTTAAAGAGGTACTTGAGAGAGATGCTTTCACATTTTAGAAGCAAGTTCTAGAAAACGAATTGACCGCCGTCGTATATGTCATTCGCCAAACCACATAAGAAACCAACGGAGCGTAGTATGTAGGAAATTTATGGTAGGGGAAGGATAAAGGGACGTCCCATTGAAAGCCTAACAGAGCATACACATATAATAGGAAGAATCCACCGAAATGATACTCTACAGCTACAGGCTTGAATCCTAATTTGGAGCCATTGAATCGAGGGTCCAATTTACCCTTTACGAGCAGCCTTACAAAATAGAGTTAGTGCAAAATCTTTCCAGCAAATATACGGCGTCATTTGGGCTCTTGTGACCGGCAGGGCGATCATTTTCCGAATACACCAGTCTTCCGAAATCAATTCTAAAACTGGGATCCGACCGTCTGAATTGCTTTCTCTATTTTATGTCTCCCGTTCAATGTGTCTTATTTTCGTTGAAGATCCGAAAACTGGGACCGCGCATCAGCTTGTAAATTCTGCCGGAAGAGATCGATTGTTTTTAATTAAAAGTTATGGACTGGAGCCGGAAGCCGCTACGCCATCTCACTTGTGTATAAAAGTGGATGTAATTTCTCGTACGAGAGTCCCGTGGGAAGTCTCCCACGTGAGAATTTTTTTTTATAAATCGCTTTACAAAAAAGACTGCAAACAGATACCTATTTTTCACTATAAACGAATGTCCCAATGGTTATTTATTTTAAAGAAATTAGCAGGCTACAAATGGTGCAAGCGGCTGGAAAGTATCTATTAATATCTAACTAATATTTTTAAAACCTAACACTTAAAAGGTTCTATTTTTAAATTCTTGGTATAAATTTTCATATGTATACAAAAAATAGACATAGGGCAAGCTAGGCCTATAGGTGTGATGGCTATAAGATTAGACGAACTACATATACACATACAGAAAAAAAAATCAAACTATACAACATAAATTAAGTGATTTGGAAGAAATCGTATGAAAGACTTTCGAACCCCAACCTCGGGACCTTTGTCTGTTCTTTTTTATATTAAACAAACAAACAAATTTATTTATGCTTACAACAAGTTTACAAATGTCAAAAAAAGGGAACGCTGGGAGTTAAGTGAGATCTGAAAAATCATTGGTGACATATTCATGGAAGGAGCAAGTTACATGTTTCCTTGTCTTAATTTTAACTTTACAGTTGGTACCAATCTAATTCTAGGTGGCAGTAAACAAAAAAAAATGGGCCCGTAGTGAGTTACTCGTGTTTTAAGTTTCTCTATTCTACAGAAATTTGTAAATATATTTCTTTCTGTCCGGTATAGTGAGAGTGAATGTTTTCATGTTTATTATATAAACTTTCATTTTCCTTAACATAAGGAAGACCTCGGAAAATGTACAATAAGAAAACAATTTTCATTCTCTGTTTCGAGGGAAACAGAGGATGCAAGTGTCCTTAAAGCAAATACACCCGATGCTACTTTGCTGCATACATCTATGCCGGATAAGGATTCTTGGAATCAATCTCAATTCCAATAAATATGGTAGGCCCATTCCTAGGTATATTATCGATAGGACGAGCTGATAGGATTAGTTCTTGATTTTTTGACTCGTTTAAGTTCAGCTGGTTTGCCAGGAACCAGTCTGTAACTTGTAGTTGAGTTTCATTTAAATAGTCATGTAACAAATCGATTTTTGTTGTATTTCTTATGTTGTTGTCTCCCTGTTGTTGTGTCATCAGCATAAAGCGAAAGGTCAGCCATAGTCACAGTCCTCCAGATCAGTAATGTAAATAAGGAACAACAAGTGTCCGAGAATCGTAAGCCTGCGGTACTCCAAAATACGTGTCGCATAGGCTAGATCTGTCCCAGCTCATTTGAAAGATTTGGAACCGATCAACGAGATATACGTGAAGCAAGTCCACGCTCTTGGGTGAGAAATTATATTTTTCTACGTTCATAGTTAGAATATTGGCAGAAACGTAATCAAAAGTCTTCGTTAGATTGCCGAACAAAGAACCATAGTACTCTCCGGTATCGATGCATATATTTACTGTTTCAACAAGTTTGTTAATAGCCGTAGTAGTTGATCTTCCAGTACGAAAACCAAGTTGATTCGAAGTGAATAGTTGATAGGTTTCAAAATAATTTTTGATTCTGTTATTTAGTACTTTTTCACATAATTTAGATAAGACTGGTATAATAGTTGTAAGAGGATAGTTTGTGAGTTCATCTATTCTACCCTTTTTATGTATTGGTACTACCTGGGATACTTTTAAAATCTAGGATATATAGAGTCGCTAATACAGAGGTTAAGCACTTTTGTCAGTGGAGATATAATATGGTTCTTTATAGATTTAATGATTTTGAAATTCATATCATAACAGTGAAGGTCATTTTTGTTTCTTATTTTTCTGATTAGATTTCTAAGGTCTATTTGAATAATAGTTGCGATTGAGAATTTATCTGTACGGAGGACAGCTTGAAAGTGAAGATATTGTTACGATCGCAGCAACGCCGCATGGGAGGCGGGGCAACGCATGGGAGCGTGTTGGTTGGTGGAGCTTCGCGACCTATCCGCGCTGCGTCATGGCTGACACGAGTGATTTATTGCTCGTCTGGCTTAATCTAGAAGGCAGTTGTTTACAACCGTTTTTTTTTATGTGAGATTATTCAAGAATTCTTATAAAGCACTTTCTAGGTTTTTCTGTAATTTTACGATTGTATATAAAAGGCGCATAGAGCGGCGGTTAAGTAATAGTCGTATTTTAATCGAGCTATAAGTAAGCTAAAGTTACGAAGCGATAATAGAAGGCTATAAAGTGTTAAGTAATGAGTTATTTAGTAGTCGTGTGTAATTGTGAAAATAAATAAATAGTGTTTTCGTGTTAAATCGTTTCACTGGAATTATTGAACCCTGAGTTCGCAACAATTGCTGTCAGAAGTGGGATTCCAGTGGGAATTTGAGGACCAATATTACTGAACTGTAAGTGAGTGCTTCATTGCCGGACATTACGTGTTTATTCCAGTGACTAGAAGCCAGCATCAAGCGATGGAGGATCAACTTGCAACAACAGAGGGAAGAACAGGAAAAACGCGATCAAGTACAGGAGCGACGTTATCAAGAACAGGAAAAACGCGATCAAGTACAGGAGCGACGTTATCAAGAACAGGAAAAACGTGATCAAGTACAGGAGCGACGTTATCTAGAACAGGAGAAACGTTATAACGAACAGAAGGAAGAGCAAGAAAGACGTTATAAGGAACAAAAAGAGGAACAAGAAAGACGTGATCAAGTACACGAGCGACGTTATCAACAACAGAAGGAAGAGCAGGAAAAACGTGATCAACAATTCAAGGAAGAATTAATGAACCATCTCGCAGCTAGGGAGCAACAATTGGAAGAAAGAATAATGCAATCCGTCAACGAATCCGTTAACGGCGTTAACGAATCCGTCAACAGCGTTAACGAAGGACTCAAAGCTGTCAACCAGAGGGTTCTCGAGCTAGAAAAGAAATTCCGGGAACAACTTGAGGACGACAACGTGTCTACAGAGAGTTTTAGCACAGCCAACGCTAAAATTAAGCCACCCGATTATGACGGTACTACTGCATGGGAAATTTATAAAACTCAGTTTGAGGCAGCTGCAAAAGCTAATGGTTGGTCCGAGCCCCAGAAAGCTACATCATTAGTGGTAGGACTTCGTGAAAAAGCGGCTGAGTTACTCCAATCTCTGTCGGCAGCGGATCAAAATAATTATGCAGCTTTAGTACACTCTCTGCAATTACGATTTGGAAATGAGCACAAAGAAACCGTGTTCCAGGCCCAGCTGAGGATGAGACAGCAGAAGTTAGGTGAATCGTTACAAGAATTTGAGGCGGACATAGACAGACTAATTCACCTGGCATATCCATCGGCCCCTGAATCTTTTCAAACGTAATTTGCCGCCGAAAGGTTCATTGAGGGAGTTCGCGATAGTGATATGAGATACCACTTACGTCTAGTAAGGCCCAAGAATATCAGCGAGGCACTAGTTCGGGCCCTGGAATTCGAAGCGTCACGAGTATCATCTAGTTCATCTCCACGTGTAAGAATGGCAACTTGCGATGAAGAGGAGACTACGTCTATGGCCGAATCCATGGCAAATTTACATAAAGCGGTGAAGGATATCGCAGTCAATATCCAAGCCTTGTTGGGAAGACCTCCTCGATCAACAGGCAATCGGGGCATAAAATGTTTTAACTGCGGTAAACTGGGTCACGTCAAGAGTGACTGCCGTAATAGGGCAAGAAGTCCGTCGCCGTTGTTTAGAAGACCGAGCGGCAACCAAGACCGCCCTAGAGTCCAGGAAAAACCAATTCCTCTTAATGTAAGGAGGCAATTGACCGAGCCCGTTAAGACCTCCAGGATCAGTCAAGTCAATCAATCAAGTCAAGCCAATAATTTGGGTGGCAAAAGTGTTACAGAGGCCGGACGCATTAAGGAACAGAAGATCCAAATTGAACATCAACCAGGAAGGTCTCACGAAAATGCCGATGCAGTGTCCAGACGGCCATGTAAAGAAGATAGTCAGCATCGTCGAAGAACTGAGCAGCGTGAGGGACTTCGTTCTGTAAGAAGAACGTCGGTAGAAATAAACGATGGCTGGACCGCACAGACGTTTCGAGAAGAACAATTGAATGATCCAGATATTGGACCCATACTCTTGGCTAATACTGACGACCAGAGACCAGAATGGCAAGAAGTAAAGTGGCAGCGGCAGTACAGTGGCACCCTCTTAAAATAGAAAATGGACTACTGAAGAGAGCGTGGGAGAGTCCGGATGGCAAGTCCGTAGTCAGTCAATTGGTTGTTCCTGATAGCAGAAAATCAGATGTACTAAAGGAAATGCACGACGGAACCAGTGGAGGTCATTTTGGGGTCAATAAAACCTTGGCCAAAATTAAAGAGCGGTTCTACTGGGTGAATTATCATGAAGACGTCGAGTCTTGGTGCCGCAAGTGCGAAGTTTGTTGTGCCACAAAAGGACCTCGAACAAGATCACGCGGCCGAATGGCGCAGTACACTGTAGGTGCTCCATTCGAGAGGGTAGCAATTGATGTCGCGGGACCGTTTCCTCAGACTGAGTCGGGCAATAAATACATCTTGGTCGCCATGGATTACTTCACTAAATGGCCTGAAGCATACGCCCTGCCTAATCAAGAAGCAACGACTGTAACAACGGTGCTAGTAAATGAAATGTTCTGCAGGTTTGGAGTCCCTCTCGAACTTCATTCTGATCAGGGCCGAAATTTTGAATCGGCTGTTTTCCAGAAGGTCATGGAACTTCTCGGAATTCGCAAGACCAGGACAACTCCTTTTCATCCACAGTCGGATGGGATGGTAGAGAGATTTAATCGGACCATGGAACATTACCTGGTCGAAAATGGTGGCAGATCATCAGAGTGATTGGGACCAACATCTACCTCTCATGTTGATGGCATATCGAGGCTCTACGCATGAAGCCACTGGTGATACTCCGGCGAAAGTGATGTTCGGAAGGGAAATGAGACTTCCTGCGGATTTGATGTATGGAACACCAGAAAAAGAGTCGCTCAGCTCTGAGAATTTTGTGGAGGAGCTTAAGGAGAGGCTGAACAATGTTCATGAACAAGTCAGGAATAAACTGCGGATATCCAGTGATCGAGCCAAAGCAAGATATGACTTACTAGCTAACTCCCGCGGCTTCCAGGATGGTGATTTGGTGTGGCTATACAATCCGAGGCGAAAGGTGGGGAAGTCGCCCAAACTTAGCCAAAATTGGGAAGGACCTTATACAATTATAAAGAAGATTAATGATGTGGTGTATAGGATCCAGCGGACCCCTAGGTCAAAGATGAAGGTCGCTCATTTGGATCGATTAGCACGATACCATGGAATTCCATCTGTTCGGGACGAACAGATTTAGGAGGAGGGCAATGTTACGATCGCAGCAACGCCGCATGGGAGGCGGGTCAACGCATGGGAGCGTGTTGGTTGGTGGAGCTTCGCGACCTATCCGCGCTGCGTCATGGCTGACACGAGTGATTTATTGCTCGTCTGGCTTCTCTAGAAGATCTAGAAGGCAGTTGTTTACAACCGTTTTTTTTTTATGTGAGATTATTCAAGAATTCTTATAAAGAACTTTCTAGGTTTTTCTGTAATTTTAGGATTGTATATAAAAGGCGCATAGAGCGGCGGTTAAGTAATAGTCGTATTTTAATCGAGCTATAAGTAAGCTAAAGTTACGAAGCGATAATAGAAGGCTATAAAGTGTTAAGTAATGAGTTATTTAGTAGTCGTGTGTAATTGTGGAAATAAATAAATAGTGTTTTCGTGTTAAATCGTTTCACTGGAATTATTGAACCCTGAATTCGCAACAATATGAAAAATTGATTCAGAAGACCTATTAGGCTCAGGTAGATTCTTTGTAGTTTCAGAAGCAATTTGGGAAAAGTAAGCATTAAAAGTATCTGGAGTGATGTTATCATCAGTAGGTGTTTTAGTTTTTAAGAGATTGGAGGTTTCTCTAACGACTTTCCAAATTGCTTGCTTGCCTTAAAACTTTGCCTTTTTAGATACGCAGTGTATGCTTGTGTTTTTGCTTTCTTATATCTTCCTGATAAGAATGCCTAAAGCGAGTTTTCAGATCATTCAGTTCAGTATATTTTTTTTTTGAAGGCTTCAGAAACGATTTCTTTTTTTGATGTCATCATTATACCAGTTTAATCTCAGGTTATTCATCTCGTGTTTAATTGTTTTGTTCAGTAAAGGAAGCATTAATGTTATTTTTTTAGATACTTGTGAATAAATGAATCTTGTTCTCGGTAGACATCGAGTCACAATCAATAAAATACCATTAAATATGACTTATGAACTCACAGAGAATGAAGAGGTCCTGTTCAGTAATTATTGACGTTATTGTTTTTGAAGTAGTATTGTTATTGATAATGTGGAGGATAGAGGCTGTGGCAACAGTAGCCAAGTGATCAGACAGCTGAAAATTTTGTGTGTAGGCTTCTAGCGCCTCAAAATTGGTAAACACATTGTCAACGCAATAATTATAGCGAGTTGAAGCGAATATCTTTGGGGTACAGCAGTATGATTTTCATGTGAAACAAGTTGTTTGATCTTGCATCATCGGATTATGTATGTCACCGTTTATGAAGATATAAAAATGTGGTGAAACTCATTTTTGGAGTAAAGTTTCAAGAATTTCTAGAAATGTTTCGTAGCTGCCAGTAGGTGCTCGATATAGAGTAATAATAAGTAACTTTAAACTTTGGGCTTGCACAGCACACAGCTCACAGTGCATTTCTTGAGATAGCTCATTGAGATCATTTCTTAAAACAAAATGGTTATATTTGATATATGATTACTTACTATATTGATATTTAAGTGGCGCCATCGGACGACGGCAGGTGCTTCCACTAGGGCATGCGAGATGATTGTGAAGTGATCCAAAAACCAGTTTTCTGAAATATTGTCACTTCCCACAGACAAATGGCCGAGATTTCGTACTTATATTGTCTGGGGGCTAGCGTTTAGCAGAGTATCAAACTCATTTATCTAGCAGGAAGAGGAACCATAGACCGGTTTTGCTCTTATTAGAGCTCATCAGTATGGTATAACTCGTAACTGAGAGAAAGATAAGTTTGAACGGCTAGTGGATCTAATTTTTGCTCGAGAGACAATGTCTATGCGTAAGTGGCGCCATCGGACGACGGCAGGTGCTTCCACTAGGGCATGCGAGATGATTGTGAGGCGATCCAAAAACCAGTTTTCTGAAATATTGTCACTTCAGACGGACAAATGGCCGAGATTTCGTACTTATATTGTCTGGGGGCTACCGTTTAGCAGAGCATCAAACTCATTTCTCTAGCAGGAAGAGGAACCATAGACCGGTTTCGCTCTTATTAGAGCTCATCAGTATGGTGATATTAGTACTATAGTATATTGATATTACCATATTTGATATTTGATATACATTGATAAGTGGCAACATTATAATTTTATTTTGTTTTCCTTTTATAACAGCAATCTAAATTTTTAAATCATGTCATATTTGTCAGTTGGACTGAATACATCAGTGCCTCACATTTTATTAATTGACTAAACTTTTAATGAGGTGTCGCACCTCTTTAAATTACCAATAATTGGTGTTTCAATAATTAAACTTTCTCACCCTTCAAATCCTGTCTCAAATAATAAGGCTTTGCTTTATAATTATTCCAATGTAGGAGATTTCAACCTTGTAAAAACTTGCTATACAGAGGCTATCTGTTTGATTTGATGGAACTATGATATGCACATTTTGTGTTTGATTTGTTGGCGATATCCTTATTACCAATAAAATTAAGTGTTCTCAGGAAGGAGGTCAACAATCCCAACGGGCTGGACTTAAAGAAAAATAGGGCGTTATGGGCCTGAATGGCTTCTCCATGACACATGGGAATAGAGTAAAGTTAGTATAGAGCTATGCCACAGAATAAAATATACAGAAAGCCCACTCGGTGACGGTCCCTTTGATCTTTCAAAAACACTCACCTTTCTACCTTGACTATCTTGGTATAGATTTCAGAGGCGTGCTAAAATGTATTTATAATTTTATTTTATTATGAAGTTACCCTAAACTTAACTTATTTGGGTAACCCGCTGACTAGCTCTAACATAGGTCAGGGGTAGAGGTACGTATATATATGGTAGATATCCTGAATCTCTGAATTATCTGAATTATAGATTTTCCAAAAATTTATTATTTTTTTTACTTTTTGATTACATCAAATATCTCCAATCCATACAATTTATTGATGCAGCCAAATAATCGATTGGTTTTTATGAAAGTATGGAACAGCAACTTTAAAATTTCTGTTAACATATTTTGATGTAAAATACAATTTTAACCTTAAATACAATTTTACAGCGTACTCTCTAGGGAAATTAGCACAGGGATGTGGTAAAGAAATATCTCTGCAAACACTATACATTTGAGAAATAAACTTCTGAACTTCTAAACAAAAATGTATTGTAGGGCAAGTACAAGCTGCCAACTATTCACCTAAATCTTCAGAAAATCAACGTCTCTTTTGTTGTTTCTTTCACCGCTAAGATTTGATATTCCTTCCAATTCAGGAAAATCGATGGTACTGCTTTATACCGCAACTTTTTGCGGTGAGTGCCAACGATGAAAATGCTCTCTTGAAGTGCTGCCATGAAGCGAATCCAAATTTCGAAGCAAATCTGGCCGATTTGAAGAAATTCATCGTGCAGTTGCTCTACAAATAGTAAAACCTACGGAATTGTCCCATAATGTGTACGGAATAATATACCTAAGATCCTTATTTGAAAATATAAGCTTACTTTCTTCTATCTTGAGGAAATCGAAAGAAAGATTCGAGTTGTACTGATTATGATTACAGTTTTTAGCTGCATATACCACTCCAGCTAACCTGGTAAAACTTCCCGCCATGTTTTCTTATATCTATATATACCGGGTGTCCAGCAGAACCCTGGACATAGGAGATTAACATGGGAAATCGGTTTTTATTTTTTTGCGCCTGTACGGTTTATTTGATTGAAAAACTTTTAAGAGTAAAGTTGTAGAGCTTATGGTCAGCTATCATCCTGTATTTTTTTCAATACCTCAGTTTTGGCTGTTCTTTGGAAAAACGCCTCGAAAAGTGTAAGAATTTGAATTTGGCGCGTCACCCCCACCATGCATGTGCAGTGTCGCCAACATAATAATTTCTTATGTCAGAGTCAGAGCGGATTTTCCTTTCTTATTTATTTAGAGGGACTATCACGTAGTAATTAACGTAATTATGCAGTGAAAATTTACCGAAAACCTGACGATAATGTTCTTAAATCATGGCGGGGGTGACGCGCTAAATTCAAATTTGTGCACTTTTCGAGGCGTTTTTCCAAAAAACGGCCAAAACTGAGGTATGGAAAAAATTACAGTATGATAGCTGACCATACGCTCTACAACTTTACTTTTAGAAGGTTTTCAATCAATTCAAACGTACAGGCGCAAAAAAATAAAAACCGATTTCCCATGTTAATCTCCTATGTCCAGGGCTATGCTGGACACCCGGTATATACTTGCTACCTATATTGCTAGATTCGGAAGCAATTTCTGACTGAATAAGATATGAAATTTATTTTACTGACAGACATCTAGCAAATTGGACAGTATGCTCATCTTTTAGCAGAACTTACCTACCAACAATAAACATAATTAAAGTTAAAATATTTTCACTCCGCCACTGCAAAATGTCAGAATGACGCCATGCCAAGGTACCCAAACTTTAGGTTACGCATTATTTTGCGACCTTGAAAGAGTGGAGCTTCTGTATATTTTATTCTATGGCTATGCGTTGTCTTGTCTGACGTAAAGTCTTGTCAAAAAAAGGTTTAAATAATAGAAAATTTAGACTAATTTTTTGGGAATGTTTAATCAGCGCGGTGTTGGCTGTTGAACGAACTAATACGATATAAGTGTTGCAGATGTATTTATGCATTAGGATTAGGATTAGATACATTACGTTATATTTCTAGGAAGTAGCTTAAAGCTAATGATAATATATTTCATTTCATTTTGAAGTAAAAAGTGAAGAAAAACCATACATTTAATGGAAAAGATTTTAACTATGCCAAGTTTTTTAAATTTTTGTAGATCAGGGTAAAGTATTTTGGAACTCTAGATAGCGGGTGTAGGACAAATAAGAAGCTACTTTACAATTGCAAATACGCCAACGTTTCGATCTTTATTTAGATCTTCTTCAGGGCTAAGAAATATGCTCAATGAAAAACTCTACAACACGCTTAATGCATAAACAAATCAATAAAGACACAACTATAAACACCTATAAAAATTGCATAAAAATATGTTGCAACAATTAAAAGTAGATTTAGTAATTAACTAATACTTATAAACCATGTACAGTAACAACCGAAACTGTGCATCTGTATGTGTCTATTATCAAAGTGTAAGATGGTATGCTCAGATAATTAGTGGATTTGCTTACCTTAATTCAGTTTGAGAAGTATGTCTTCTAAGCTATATGTATGTCTTCTATTCCGCAGAACCCACTGGTGATAGCAAAACCAATATCATTCCATCGTTTATTTTGTTCCTGGCGGCTGGTGTTTCGTTTGTCCTTAACTCATGTGGTCGTCTGTTTGTGGATTCATTGTTTTATTTATGAGTTATATCCGATAGAAGACATACATATAGCTTAGATGACATATTTCTCAAACTGAATTAAGGTAAGCAAATCCACTAATTATCTGAGCATACCATCTTACACTTTGATATTAGGCACATACAGATGCACGATTTCTGTTTTTACTGTATATGGTTTATATGTATTTGTAAATTACTAAATCTACTTTTAATTGTTGCAACATATTTTTATGCTATTTTTATCGGTGTTTATTATAGTTGTGTCTTCATTGATTTGTTTATGCATTAAGTGTGTTGTAGAGTTTTTCATTGAGCATATTTTTTAGCCCTGAAGAAGATCTAAATAAAGGTCGAAACGGTGGCATATTCGCAACTGTGAAGTAGCTTCTTATTTGTCCTACACCCGCTATTTACAGTTCCATTGCATTAGAAAGAACACAAAGCACATATCATGTAAAGTATTTTTCTATGTGCGTTGGTTTTTGAATAAAATATAATTGAGAGAACCGGAAAAATTAAAAGTTCTTAATGTTAGAAAATTTAAGTGGCTGCTTTGGAGAGATTTATAACAATTTCTCAGAAATAATCCTTGCCTGAAGAACAAGCCTTATTGGTTGATGTAGATCTCTGTCTTCAGCTTTCTATTGACAATTTATGACAAAAATGTATTTAGGGTTGGAATGACCTTAAATATTAAAACCATTTCCCTTTTTGTTGTGTAGAACCATAGAATTGTTCAACTTCTTGTTTCTCGTAAATATAAAAGACTACTGCATGCTGGTCCTCAGTATTTGTTGACGTCGTGTTTTACTTATTATATACATAAACATAAGATTCGGCAAAATAATAATAATGAAATATTTTGTCAAATAAGGGCAAATTTCTAAAAATTGTAGTACCTACTAGAATTTTGATATTCCCTGGCTAGCTTTCTAATTGATTGGCAAACAATATTTGTAGCTCTTTTTACCAACCTTCTATTCTGCTGAGTGGCGAAAATTATTTTCTTCCAATTTTGCCGAAGGCTCTTAACTGAGATAACCGCATCTCCAAAAATATGCACAATTTCAGATTTAGGTATTTACCCAACTAGATTATATATGCTTTTCCTAATTTCTAACTTGTATTCCATTTCTTGCAAACTGTCTTAAGCTATTTATAGGCCAAATTAAAGTCTAGAAAAGAGTCAACAATTTTATTTTCCAAAACCGCTTGGATAAGTGAAATAATTATAGTAAAGAAAGAATTTATAATTTTTGGTAAAACCTGTGGGATATTCGTTAAAATATTGGATAATAAAGAGATGAAGTGTTCAATGAAACGTGTACGTATACGTGAACTTTGACACCTGCGCGCATTTTTTTTCACGTTAGCGGTATACGGAGTACGTAGTTTGCGGATTTCTGCGGATGCCGTTAACGTATCCCGCTGCTGTCAGTTGTCTGTCCCTTGACTTGTCAAAATGTGCTACAACGTCTGTGTTGGAGAATGTTCTGATTAAGAATCCTAGATTCAGGTTTAACCAGGCAACTGATCTATTGTTACTACAAGAAGCTATTAAGTATCCGAACATTGAGAGAAAGAGTTTAAAATTTACTTAAAAAATTACCCAGCACAATACCTACCCAATTCCCAAGTACAATGCCAGCCTTGGTATGTGTTGTTTTTCAAAACGGAACATGTTTCTGGACTCACGGTTGGAGATATATTCAAGAGTAAATCGTTCATATAATTGCCACCTATTGCCCAACAGATCATTATTAAACAAATGCAATAGAAGTGTATCATCTAAATCGTCATCCTCTCCTTCAGAGTCTGAATCTATTAGAGCTTCCACATTGCGAATTTCTTCCATACTTTCGCCAATTACCTATTTTCTACTTATATTACTATGAATTCTATGATGTATTGTAGGTAATTCACACTGTATAATGTATACAAAACTTTTCACTTGTAGTAAAAAAAACTAAAAACAATTAATAAAAAAAAACAATTATTATGTCTAACTACAAACAACAATAAATAGACGTTTCACGTCACCCACCCGGATACGTACTTCTAGTAAAAAATTTTAGTCGAGACGACACCCTAAGGCGAAATAACTTGTGTTAATGTTTACACGTTGCCTTTACGTCCATGTCTACTTCATCTGTCTAATTAGTGGTCCCAACCACAGATTATCCAAATAGATGAAAGACTGACATAGGGCGCTCTCAAGGAGGAAATTTGACATTTCAAAAAAAGCTCCCAAGCCCCCACCCCATCTAAAAAGTGCCGGTGTTGGCCTATTTCGGCGATTTCTACGCGGAAACAGCCGAAATGTCGAACTCGATTCGATTTGTTTGTATCGCAAAAATGGCGTCGTTTTTGTATTTATGAATATTATAATCTTTTAGTTTATTTCTGGTTTTAAATATAAATTTAATACAAAATTTTCGGGTGTATCACGTTATTAAGTGGTTTGGTGTGATATGTGGGTAATGGTGATGTTCCTACCTAGAAAATAAGAGGGGCAGAGGCAGTGGCTTATCAACCATACCGCCGTGCAACGCGATGGCGGGGGCCCGCTATGCAGCCTATAAGGGGCCCTATGCGAAGCCGTTACTTGGTTGATTGAAACATTGATTTTAACAAGGCACAAAAATCAAATTTGGCGGGGGATCCCGCCACAGTAACCCAGATCCTCCTTAAGAATTAAAAAAAACGTCAAAGCAATGTCCAGTGTAGCAATGTAAATAGGTTTGTGGTAGTAACCACTAAAGCTAATCTCATGCATAATTGTAATTTGAAAAAACAGTTTTGTTTTGTGTAGGTATTGGTGATTGTGATTCAAAGAACTACTTCTATGGAAGCAAGAAGGGACTGCAAAGCTGTAATTAACATGGATTGATAAGTCAATAGCAATCAGAATAGTCTACTTCAAAATTTGATTGTCTCTGCCCTGCTGTTTCTCAAAGGGTTGGACTGTTCACAAAAACCCAGATAGTAAGTACAATAGATAATTTTTTTTATTTTAGTAACTGCAATTTTATCACATAATAATAGAAATTTCTACTTACTTTCCATGCAATTTGTCGGAGAATTTGGTTACTTTGGGTTAGTACTTTTGTGGTAGGCTGAGTCTATAGTCTATAAAGTTATTAAAAAGATGCATGAAAAAAGGTCCACAGTTTGAATGCAAATGTGGAGATTTAAATTTGCGATAACTTTGTCCTTGACTCTGTCTCTATAATAGGTTGTGTCTTCTTCATTAGGCTTTACATGAATAAGGCAATAGTTATTTATGTATTAAGAACGAAAAGTACAACTTTTTTGCTCGGAGAGTGATGTTTGCCGCTCGACGCGAAGCGGAGAGCGGCAATCACTCGAGAGCAAAAAAGTTACTTTTTGCTCGTAATGCATACAACGTTTTTTCTGCAAACGATCAATTTCAAATAATGTGATTCACAACTGAGCATAACTGAAGTCACAGTCTGAAAATTTAAATCAAAGTGACAATGACGTTTTAAATAATTGGTTGAGTGGTGGTAGTTGCTGTTGACAGCAAGCGATAAAATCTTTTTCGCTTGCTGTCCTGGGCAAAGCGCGGAAAAGTAAACTCACATTCTGATCCTCAAAAATGGTTAGGTTTTCGTTTGTCTAATGAAAGCGTAAAATGCGTTATTATTTGACGTTTGTAGAAAACGTAATTCTCATGTTTTAATGATAATGTACTGGGGCTATTATTTGAAGAGACTGGAAGTGCACTGTTGTTGTTTCAGTGCAACACTCATTTTTCTAATCAAAATTGCTATTAAAAATTATGTCATAATTGCATATAGGTAATGAAATATGAAAGTAATCCTATTATACATGACTTCAAATACTATAAAATTTGCAAAAAAATCAGTTTGTTTTAATGAAAAATAACAAAGGTCAAATATGTTTAGGTACATACGTAGGAAACCTCTTTTTTGTGTCCCAACCTCAAGTACAGGGGCAAATTTTATTAAAAAACAGAAAAATTTCCTACTCTTTAAAATTGTTCCCACATTTTTTGGGGTGTTCAATATAAAACTTCATCTAGCAAGCTTTGAAATTTTTACAGAAAATGATGATGTACCTAATCAAAACAGGTGTACCATTTGCAACCTCGGTTATGATTAGCTGTTCTGTTATTTATGGTAATCCTGTGAATCCTGAAAAACCAGTTATATATGGAATGGTGCTTCTGAAAATGGTACGTCAAGAGTGTCTCTGAAGCTACCAAACAGGTTTTCTCAGTTAATCTGTCAAGATTGTGTGTCTTTTTAACGGTTTATGAAATTTGGATTGTTTTTCATGGTTTATTAGGTATCAGGTCTCAAATATAAAAATAGTAAACCCAAGAGTAAACCATTTGTTGCTGAAAAGAGAACCCTGTATCCCGTTTTCTTTCTTTTTCTGTAAGATTGTATGACAGCTGGTCACTGATGGTAGTGGTGGTAATTAATTGTGTTCCGAAAATAACCAGGTTTTCAGGAACCTTCGTATACCAAATGTCAAATCAGTTATTTACAAGGTGGTTAACCAGGTTTGGAAACAGTAAAAACATGCCCAAAGTAAATGGACTTCTGTTAGATGTCTAGTTTCTGTTTCTCCTGCTTTGTTAAATTTTTAAAAGGCCAAGCTTCAATGTCAAGTTCGAAAATATTACATCGTTTCTTCCTCAATTTACTTTATTACCTATGTTACTACAGCAGTAGTGAGCACTCATCATATGGCCCAACAGCTATACAATGCCTATTTTTCTGTTCATTCATACAATGTTCCATTATGCACAATATGTCCATGGGACTTTCTGCAAGGAAGGACTTGATATAATTTTGTTTATCCCCAGCAATTTGACCCTGAATGTGCAGAGTTCTCAAAGTTCTCAAAGTGAAGCTCCTGACTGATGAAGATTTCAATCCCCCTAAAGAGCTTTGGGTCTCGCTACCCTGTTTGAGTCTGTACCCTTGTACAGCTCTGGAGGTGCAGAATATGGTTAAACCATATCTCACCATGGGCTATACTCGCGTGTGTTGTTGACTTGTCTAATACTTAAATTTTCTTTCGTTTAACTTTACTTTACTTTCAGTTTACCCTTGAGATGTAAAAGTGATTATTAATGGCTGTAGAACACTCTACTTCTACATTAATTTAAGGACCAACATATCTTTATTTGTTATTACTTAAAGTTTTAAAAAATGGACCGACTACTTGTAATCTAGTTAGACAAATTATTTCAAATCATTTTATCTTTTCTTGATGAATCCATCATAACAAAAAGTCACGATTTTTTGACACAACTTTTTGTTAACTAAGGGCATAGACAGAATTAAAAACTTACGTAATAAGTTTTATGCATTTTTCCTCATTCAGTTGGTTAAGAGCAATATTTTGGCCATTCAGTTTAAGAAAACCCTTAAAACATAAAACCTATTGCTTAAGTTTTTAATTGTATCTGTGTCCTTTATGTTACTTACGAATAATGCTTTATGGGCCATTTGCGCCAAGCAATTTTTAAGTGTATCTAGTTAAGGCTTCCTTTATTGGCCCCCCTTAAGGCCCTACCCTGGTTACTCAATGCTTATAACTATGGTTTAGGGGTCCTTAACTCTAGGTTAACCTAAATTTGCTTGGTATAAAGTATAAACATAGTTAAGGGCCATTTGCACACCTTTTCTTAAAAAATTTGGTAAGTGACAGATCGAGTGACATCAATGCATTTTATATGAGAAATTTTAAGTTCCACCTTAGATCCACATTTTGGGGAAGGTGTGCAAATGGCCCTAAATGGAACATTTTACTGTGAAGTTTAAGCATTTTGATAATAAAAATCATTCCTCAAAATTTGAATCTGACGCACTCAATAGATTTTTCGATATGTCCGCAGCATCTTGGGGGAAAGCAAAGCACTCCCCAATATTCTCCAATAAATGGCTGAACTTTCATTACAGAAAATTGATAAGCACTTCTTGACTTTGCCGGTTACACTAGATAATTTTGAACTAAAAGTCAAACAACATCTACTCATTTTATTTTTTGCGATATGGAAACACATTGTGTAACTACCAAGTCAAGTGTTAGGGGCGTAAAACTATTAGTATCACAAAATCACAATATTTTATATTTATTTCTTCTTAATGTGTATGTTTCTTTTTTTAGAAAAGCCCAAAAAGAAAACACTTTGTTCCTGATAATTCAGTCGGACACAGAGAACAATTTTAGAAGGTGTTATTTTTAGATGTTTATGTGTTTATTTGCTGATAATACAATTGAAATAGATCTTTTTTCCCTTTTAAGTTATATAAAAACGTAAGTTGTATATAATAAGGCCTCAATGTTCGTGCATTTTAATGTTTTAATATAGGGTTGTCGTACATAGCAGTTTATTCTTTTAATAGAGCAGGTAAGTAAGTGGTTTTTGAAATTAAGGCCATTTCAAATTGATATTCATCTAGCTGGCTGGAAAATTATGTAATATTCACACAGTCTACTAGATGAATATTTATTTGATATAGTAGACATTACCTGTGGATAAAAAGAAAACCTATGTATGGACAATTGTTACGATTCAGGTGGGTAAATGATTAAGTTGATCGCTAATGGAAATGCAATGCGAATGCGCTGTGTCACTTGTCACCTGTGGCAGCTTTGGTTTGGGAGCAAAATTTGCCCTGTCATAATCGTCACTTCAGTTGATTGACTTTGACACTTACATCTATTTGGGTAATCTATCGTAGTTCGCACTGTTGTCCAATACACTGTCTTTCCAAGCAAAGCCAGAAAAGGGTCGAAGGACGATGATTATAAAATGCTGATTCTGCCTATTTATTTGTTTGGACACTCGAGCCTTTCACTTGGAATTAGTATTTGATTTAAGGTCTGGCGCAAGGCCCTTTACAATACGGTGCGATAATGGCCTAAACTTGTGTAAAGGGTAATCCGGAATTAAAAGCGATTTTAAGGACAAGTATGAAACGATGGATGTGATTGAAAACTAGCGAATAAGATAGATGTTAATTCCCACTAGGTCAAACTCTTTGGTAGTCTATAGGACGGGGGGGGGGGGAGTTGAGCTTTGGAGATTCTTCTACTTCCATTTTAAAAATATATTAATAATTATGGTCTCGTTGCTCCACGGAATATCTGGGTAACTTGGAACCAAACCACAAGCGAATGTGTCCCAAGCGAAAACTGAAACCTGGATAGTTAGTGGTTTTTCGAGAAAGGCACTTTTAAATGGAAATTTGGATACATGAATGATCTCTCTAGGACATTTTAAAGAATATTTTAAGCGGTCGATTTCAAATATTTCCTTTCTTTCAATTGAACGATATCTTTTTGTGAACTTTAGTTGAAGCAAACTAACTTTGTGTTGAAACAGACCCTTTTAACACGGATAACTGAAGAAAAAATTTTACAGACAATAGTGCGGTAAAGTGCAACTTACAACTCACAATTGCTCAGTGCCGTGAAGATAGCAATATTTTGATACACTTCTATTCTAGCTATTTTTGCGAGAGGAATGTAATTAGTAAGTAGAGCGAGAACTTTTCTCTGTATTCTATAGTTTTTTGGAGGTTCAATATGATAATGAACAAGTGAAGATAATTGGATTATTCAACGTCTCATTTCTTTTTGGTTCCCAATAGTAAAGAAAATTGGGTACAATGAGGCTATTTTTTAAATTACAAAACATCATTTTCTAGTGATTTATCTTAAATCCAATATATCCACTTTTTTCCTAAATCGCAAAAAAAAACCAAAAAACCCTTTTTTATTTGCCAAAATTCTGCATTAATTTATTCCATGCAAGTGCAGCAGATTTCGCAATTTTTTCTCTTTTCGTCAATTAAATCCTGATTTCGTTGTTCGAGACTGCAATTTTGTAGGCTTTCGTTGCTCGGTCAGTGTTTGCTTTTGGAAGTTATATGGAAAAATGTGTTTTAATTACGACGAGTCTAGGAACGTAGAGAGAGAAAAGTCATTTTGGCGTTAATTTTAGTGGAAGTTGAGTGCTTCGATTAAATATGGGGTTTTTAGCGGTTCGGAAGCGGCAATTATGAGATATTTAACGATCAATGTTGGAGGTATTCGATAGAGGGCGTCAATGGTAATGCTTGCAGTGGTCTTTGACGATATAGAAAAGGGAAAGTAATAAACCCACCGCGAATTGCTGTGCATTCGCTCGAAATTCCTAACTCCGTGATTAGTTATTAAATTTCTGAAAAGCACCCGAGATCAACGTCCCACTCATAGTATGGTTATTAGCAGAGTTGTGGCTGGTGAACGGTTCTAATCACATACGAGTCCACAGAATTCAAAGAAAAATATGTTTTCTCCATGAAACGCTATGCAGATACATATTTCATTAGTGACATTTAAAAATAATATTATATAGTATCCTTTGGAGAAAGAATAGAACTCGACTAAACAATTAATTTGTTAGTGCAATCGAAAAATTATTATCGGATTTCCGCATCGAGGCAGATAAAAAGCAATTCAACTTAGAATACCTTTTTTTATGAAGCAACACGTTGTGAAAACAAATGATTTACTTAAACAAATACGCCTTTTTATGCAACGATGTTAGCACCTTCTGCTAATTTATTTCAACTTTTTTATCAATAATAACAAATATTTCATTATTTGTAAAAAAATTTTTAACATCTCGACGACTCGATGACTATTATTCCATAACGACTTTGTTCGGACCACCGAAAACTCCCCCATACCTCCCTTGTTGAATGAACGAAGAGAAGAAAAATATATAAGGGAAATGTAGCCTCCAGCCCTTTGTTTATATACTCTAGGGCCTCGTCGTCAACTCACCCTATGCTCGTTAAAAATACGTATTGCTTCATTGCCTAAAAATATGTTTGTACTGGAAAAAAAGGAGGATTAGCAATATTACAGGTCTGTTGAAAGACGTTTGTTTCCCTGCCGAAAGCCAAATGGATTAGGTCAACTAGCAATTCTTCGTCAATGAGCAATAATAAGCTGCTCTTGATGTTAATTTTTATTCAATATAGCTTAGATCTTGGTGCAAAGTATGCAGGGTCTTTTGAACGTGGAAAAAAAAACAAATTTAACACTATGTTCCCGAGAGTTTTATTATCCCGCTTCCACCCTCGTTTTTTATTCCTCCACCGCCGAAACAAAAAAACACCTGTTTTCCCAATGCACTGCAAATCCCCTTCTTAATAAATGGTCGCGCAAGATGTGTACCCCCATCAGAGTTCCCCAGCCCCGTATCAAGTCACCCCTAAAACTGCATCAAATGCTTTGCATAATAACCACTCCCACATGGCGTGGGGGCATGATTTCAGTTCCTTAAATGAATTATTCTCTTCACGGCTGGCTTTTCCCCCATATAATCGTGTATTACGACTTTGATGTGGCGAGGTGGAAGAATTTCGGTTTAAAACGAGTTTTTTTTTTAGGAAGTGTGTGTTAACAGATGTGTTTAAGATACTTAGTGCAAATGCTCCATCAGTTTTGCTACGAACATTCTTACTAAAAAAAAAGCTTAGGAGAGCTCAGGACTAAGCTAAAATTACGATTAAGGAAATTTGATTTTAAAGTATGGTATAACGTAAAATACATCTGATATGCTGTATTTGTAAATTGATTCGTTTCTTTTAACTAAATTAAATTTTATACGAAGATGGCTATATTTAGAAAAAAAAAATATCAGAGGTGATTAAGCAGATCAACAAGTACACAATAATTGAATTTAAATTGCCAAAGAAAGTCTTTGACACATTATGGCATAAACCACATAGTTTAACTAGGCTTTCTGTAGATATAAGATCAAGAAACTGGAGTCCTACAACCCTACCATGTTGGTTAATGATACCACTTGAATTACTCCAAAGTCTTCTACTATTATAGACTAAGTCGTCGAAAATATTATTATGAGGCGATGGCGTTGATTGTGAGGTTGTGAGACCTTTGATACTCTATTTTTGTCATATGCCACCCTCTGGCTTCTTTTCACTCTTTGGTGGCTTTCGTACGTCAGAAGTTTTTCGCTGCAGCATCTGAAGCTTAATCATCGTCCTAAAAAGAGGTGGTTTACCGCAGGAATTTGCTTTAAATCTCTGGTGAGGCCTATTACTCAACACCCTGGCTACTAGAAGATGTGTAGCGGGAGGCATGGTTAATTATAAATGAGATCAGTACCCCGCGTTTATTAGAAAACCTCATCTAGAAGGTAACTAGTAGGGGGAAGCGAACAAATATAGACTTCATCGATAAAGACTTTTTAATTTGCTATTGCTGCTGAGTGAGGTCCATTTTAACGACTATTCGTTAGTCCGCCATCAAATTGGTCTGATACTGACGTACCTGACTTTACAGTTTTTTCGCCTACCTCTTTTCACAAAACAAAGTGGGAGATTTCCTCCTTGAAAGACAAGAAGTCGTATGGAGATGACGGTGTCTATTTGAACTTTTGGATCGTTTCAACCTTGTCTTTAAATAGCCGAATTTATTCCAAATGATATAGGTAATCACGTCTCCCATCTACTTACCGTCCTATTTCCTTGCTGCTCGCTCTTTAAAGACTGGATGAATGGTTAGTAAAGTTCTAAACTCTTTCTGACACTCTCTAATAATTTTGCTGCTAATCGGTATGAATTTTTGTCCAACAGCAACATCTCAAAACGATGTTTATTTTGTACAGTTGGATCGCTGAAAGAATGCCGATCCGACGAAATTATGCGACACGTATGTTAGATTTGCCTACCTATTTTACATCCAATAATAAGAAAAGAAACAACAGATAAAATATTGTCTGGTGGTTACGCAATACGTTCTCGAGAAATAGAATTGTGAGTTTATACCTGTGCCAGAATGACGTGTTTTCCTTAATTTTTAAATCGCAATTTTTCTGCCTTTTTTCACTGATAAAGTGCATCAAATAGCCAAATCCGTTCTTTATAGAATGACGGGTTTTACAGTCTTCTAATTGGTGAGAATATGCAACCTAATTCATAGAATAGATCGTGCTTTGATCAATGTAAACATCCGAGTTTCTGGGTCTGTTTCCAGTCACGGCAACGGACCAATTTCGATCTGCACTGTTATGTGCAAAATTGTCTCTTTATTCTATAAATCTAAGTCTAACGTAGATCAATTGTGCAGGTTCCTGATTTTTAGATAATGCCAGTTAAACAAACATCAAGTTTCAAGCGCAGCAACTTAACATATTAAATACCTACACGTACCCACTTTAAAATGGAGGAAAAAGATGACGAGCTCTTGGAATCGGTTTCATCAGTTCAACAGTGGAGAGAGGTACTAAGAAACATCTGTATTTTTTCATGTTGCTTTTCATTAATTATAAAGAATACTTATTCTAGAGTATAAGTTGGTCTAGTAATTATAGAATAATAGTATTGCTACCCAGAAGAGAAAAGAATGTCATCCAGCTGTTTCGTCAAAAGGAAGAACCTCCATGCGCATAATAGGATTAAGAACCACTTTTGAGACCCTCGGAACTACGAAAATAGCGATGTCTAAATAAGGAGGGCCCAGAATTAATCTAAATGCGAATGAAGAGTTTGGAAATTCAAAGTACTAAAAGAAACTGTTGATATTAACGATTGTGAAATACAGATATCCATCATAAAACGTTTAAAACGATTTTAGTTGTTACAAAAGAAACCCTATACCACAACATTTCCTTACGATTATATCGCTGGAAAGGGAAGAAAAAAATCCCTATAGGCCATAGACAGAAATTAAATTGAGGAAAAATTGGACCTCCAAACCACTCCCTGTTCAAGAGATCAACCTCCATTAATCGATTCTCAGGCCACCAATGTAGTGTGAAGCAAGAAGCACGCAAGAAGTAGAAGAACCAAGTAAATTGCAAAGCTCAAGAGCCCTCTAAAACGAAGCACTAAAAACACACAGTTGGAACCACACACCAGTCCTACCAATATATGTACTTACGCAAACAGACCCCTCCCGGACCCACAAGATATCAATAAGTGGACAATACATGCCAAATAAAATGATCCCCACTATGACAGAAAATGAAAAAATTATCGGAACTAAGCACGCAGTGATGAAATTATCCTATGGAGGCAGATGATGCTAGAACGGATCAAGTCCATGAACCCAGGCCCAGAAAGCATTACCAGCTAACTGATGTCAATAACAGCGGAAATTGCCATTGCTTTAGTACCAGGAGATCTAATAGCCTTGCAGTTCACATGGGATAAGAAGAGAAGACCGAACGAAGCGCGCAAGTAGAGCAGGCAATCTAAAACAGCTAGGCGGCATCATGTATAAATAAGGTAAGAGTACCTGAAGGGCGCAAAGGCTCTGAAAGCGTGCCACACCATCAACCCATACCACAAACATTTTAAGACCTAAACACTGCCTAATAACCAGAAAGAGGTACGATTACTGTTATAATCCACACAAACTCGACAGGAGCAAATCTTTTACAGGACCTGAACAAGCCTATGGGACTCTTTTGAAAAAGTAATCAAGGAAAAATAATAATTGGCAACCAACTTCGCAAATTAGTAGGTATGGTGAGACAACAGCCGCCATTATTAAAGGGAGGTTGCCCCTGCTGCAAAATTTGAACTAGAAAAATCAGTGCTAATGTCTTGTATATTAAATGGAAAATAAAAGTAACAATTGAGGGTTAAAGTCCCTTTTAGCTTTACAGGAAGAACCTAATTATATTTCTTTTATTCATGAGCAATATCTATAATACCATTTGCCGTTTACTTAAAACTGAGTCCAGAGTACAGATAATGCGGGATTGGAATCACACCCGCTTATGGGTTAACGTAACTCGAAACTCAACCCAGAAAACTTTAATTTGATTTATATGAAATTTATAACCTTGCAATGACGTCACACCGGCATTCTCTTAGCGATCCACTTGTATGAGATTTGCTTGACTTTTTGAATAAGCAAAATATCTCTGCAATATAATTCTGCAACTTTTCTAAGGCTTTGAGAGAGCTATTTGCATATGCTTCGATGGAGCTCTCGTTGGGTAATTTTGCAGCAAATTTTCTGATCCTGTATGGTCTATTCATTTGGGTTTCGCACCAACGGGTCAAGTTAGGTTTGTCCCATGGTTCTGTTCTGAGCCCGATCGTTTTTCTCATATATGTTAGCCACTTAACTAGGTTCGATATTTTGAAGCCATTTACTTTTGTTTGCAGATGATACCTCTGTGCTGTGGAGGAGCCTAACTTTTGATCGGCTTCTCTACGATGTGTCCAGTGGTACAACGCAAATCGTCTATGAATGTGTCCAAATCCCAATTATTGATTGTGTTGAATTGTGAAGCGGATTATTTGGCTTTCGTGCGTGCATCAATTGATCATGTGAGTGAGGCTCGTTTCCTCGGTTTATATATTAATTCTTGATCTAAAATTTCAATATCATATTCTGAGCCTGCTTTTAAGATCCATGGCCGGCAACCGTTGTGTTTGTTCTACGAACAAGACTCGGTAACAATGTTTTGTCTATTTATCGCTTGTCCAATAATATATGAAATTTGGCTTACCCTTCTGGAGATCATGCTCACGAGGCCTGTTCGACTCGTTTCTTGTTCTGTAGAAAAGGGCAAATTAGAAATCTGTCTAGCACTAACTCAAAGAGCTCATTGTCGCCTCCATTTTCGGACTTAAGGAATCCTCACGCTTCTGTCGTTGTTCATATTGAAGGCAGCATATAAAATTTCACAAATATAGATGGCGGTTTCCTCTGGGTTAAAAGTTGTCACGTGTTTTCACCTTGCGCCAGTCCCTCACTTTAGTTTCATAAGAGGATTTATACCATCCAATGAAATTAAAATATACAATGGCGTCGATGGATGACGCGAATATCAATTTTAAGATCTACAACGTTTGAGTCACCATCAGTTTCGAAAAAGTCTATTTTCTCTAACATTTTAGGATGAAATGGATTCCGCTTGATGATTTAATTCAATGTTCTATTCATGATCGATGCAGTACGATCACAGAAACATATTCGTAGGCTAAAAATGGCTTCCACATGCGTTAATTATACCAGGTGAATGAAAAATGCTAAACTTGTGTCACATTTTTAATCAGATAAAATATACACCCATGATCGACATTATTTATAAAAGTTGTTCTCGTTTTCAAAATGGGCGAATGGAAACGTGTTAAACCAAGTCTTTTCTCGGTATAAGTCATTTTTAGAGCATAAATATGTTTTCCGCGATCTTACTTCATCAATTCTGCATGGTGCATTGAAAAAAAAAACGTCAACTATAGTTTAAGACTTTTTCGAAAATATGGTATATTTATCGAACTGGGCAATATATCGAAAAAAAACTCAAACGTTTCGCAAGGTGTTACATCGTTCTTTATAGACCTGTAACAAAAAATTATTTTTGATTTTTTTTTTAAAGATATGCAAACGAAAAGTATCAGTAAAATTACCTTATTTTTTCGATCTTCAACTTACTTTGCCTAAACATATTACATAAAATATCAAGGACAAATCTACTCAAATTCACTTTTTTCGAAGGAATAAATCCATTGGTCCATTTCAGAGTTATGCTCCTTCAAACTTGGGGCAAAAATCGAGTGTTGCAAAGCAATCAATCGGTCAGCAGTTTAGATCAATGACAATAATTAGGTTCTAAAATTGACTGTCGGTTAAATAAAATAAATTCTGACTAAAAGTTGTGTAGTTCACAATCCTAAGCTCGACATCGGTGACTAGTATAAGGTACTATAGTCGTTTTCAGGAAGATATTCATCTAGCCAGCCATTGAAATATCGGTTTTGTAGTGGCAGTCCTTCTTCCAAACATTTTTTAACTGAAATCTGGGGAAATTCTTATTTTCTATTGGTATCAATCACATTATGTCAAAATTTAAGAAATGGCATGACCCTTACTTTCTATCCTTGTCTTCTGCATGTATTTTGAGAAAGAGAGCGCAATATTACGTCCGTCCGTCAATTCCTTGGATGCAATATGCAATATACATCTTTGTAAATATTGTGAATCTAATTCTCATATTTCTTTTTTTCTTATTCCAATTTTTGTGAGTAATTTTCAAATAACTACACCGCATATTATCATCAAACAGTCCTTTATATGACTACTTTTATACTCAACAACTTATATAGTGAAAGCAAAAAGTGAAATAAACCTACGACCTACCACGGATTTGCTCCCTTACAGAATGAAGCAATTTTTTAACAATTTCCTTAACTCCAGTAGGAGAGCTGCAGCTGCATGCATCGACTGCTTTTTGACTTTGTATGAAGACTGTAAGCAAAGTGTTCGATGCTTGAGAAAAATAGAAAAAAAGAATTGCCCAGTTTCCAGTATTCAAGCATCTTCAAGGTGCTACTGAATGATTTTGTATTATCCAAATGAAGAATGATCATTTCACCATCTCAATTATCTGTGAATGTACCAAAGGAAGGATGAACTAACCTGAACAAAAAACGTGTGTTTCTGTTTATAAATTAAGTTCTGTTAAGTGATTGTGTGGGAACCAATTTGAGGGTGACCATTGTGGTCTCAGTTATACAGAGTGCTAATTATGTAAGTGTTAATCTCTCCGAAGGATGAATATAACATTTGTCAAGACAGTTTAAAGAGTTGGTAGTCCCCAATTTGTCGATCAACCCATCTGCATACTAGTTTCAGGGTCTACTCCTCATTAGTACAGCTTTGGCTTCTCAACAAATTGACCATGTGTTTGCGGCTTAAAGCCAAAAATCTATGGATGCTCTGAACAACATCTCACCATTTGTCAAAATTGCACTAAGTTTTTATATATTATCATACTCCTGATTGCTAAGGACTGGACCTCAAAAGGGGCCTCTTGAAGTTTACAATCCTGGGTTCTAATATTTAAATCACCATACATTTTAAGTGTTTTGTATAATGTATTACTACAAAGACCCTCAATGTGCCTTTGAAGTGGATCTTCCATTCTTAGAAAAAAGCCAGCTGCATGTGTAGGGAATTATTTTCTTCTGCAAATATTATTTTTAATTATACTTTAGATTTTAACAGAAACCAAGCAGAAGCCTTTTATTTTATGTTATGTCATTGTTCTTTCTCATAACTCATTTCATTAAACATTCCAAAACAATACACGAGTGAGTTTGAAAGTTTGTATCCAAATCACAAACTCTCAAGTGCATCTTTTGAGCCCAAGGTATGTTCTAGAGCCCACATTGAGAAAAAAATGTTCACAAACAACTCGGTGACCTTGACCTGCTCTATACGCTTCCGAAATCATGTTAAGGTAGATATCCTGTAGTGAAAAGTAAAGTCCTAATATCCAATATAAAATATTTATACTATATTGTAATCAATAAAAACTACCAATATGTGTGTTATAATTTTTTACATATTTTCCAAAATGTGTACCGGTTGGTTGTGAAGTTTTCATCGAATAGGGTAGAACAATGAAGGTAGCTGGTACTTTATTACTCCAGCATTCTTGTCTCCTGATAATTCACAGCCAACTTAATGAGTTTTTCCATTAAACACACTATACGTGTTTTGCTTTGTATATAAAATAAAAAATGTCTTACAACTTCAACAGCATTTTTATTCCAGGTATAGTAAGTTAGTTGCAAAGGGGGTTCTTAATTTCAAACTAATAAATAGCCTTTACTTGTTTCTAAAAGTTACTTCAAATTCTATGCATATAAGTCGAAACATTTTCACCTGAGTTTATAAGAAATGGCCCCCAGCTTATATGCCATTTAGTTTTAAAGAATTGTAGTTCTCTTAGTTGAAAAGTTGTTCCATTCCACCAAGAAACCATTCCAGAATGATCTATCATTCTTGGCAACTCACTAATATGATATTGAAATAAACAATGTGCTTGTCCAGAGTGGTTCTGCGACCGTCAAGATGGTTCCTCATTTCAATTTGAAATGTTTGCTAGTGAGTTGGCCAAAATGATTTTTTTTAAGGTTCTGCATTGGTTCTATAGCATTTGTTTAAAGGTGGTAGACAATGATGTATTATTAAATGAAACATCTTGGACTTCCATTGTCTTTATTGAGTTTTTTCACGACGTTTCGAGCAGTGGAATTTCTGCTCGTTTTCAAGTTCATTTAATGGTTCTCTAGCATATTGGAACAAACCTCATATTAAATTACTATACAAATGTTTTAGTTTCTTGAATTTAGGTAGTTTAAGAAATTAAATGCTCAATTAGGCAAGACATCTTTTTGTGTAAGTAATTTATAACTTAAAATCAATAATCATATATAGTTAACAAACAAAAATACACTTCTCTAAATACCGACATATACAACTGAAAATGTCAACGTTTATAAGTTGACCTCCAATAATGGAGCTATACCCAAATGACAACTGAAATGATATAACAGTAAATTCATTTGGTAGGAAATATTCTTTTCTTTATGATGGGGAATAATCTCGACTAATATTAACTCGATCCATAGTGATCATCGAGGAACATTATGGATGGTGTATGGATATAGGAATTATGGATGGCATATGGCATATAGGTAACCTATATGAAAAGGCCACTGGGACTCTCACCACGGATCCTAATCACACAATCCAAATCATATGGCAGTACCAGTACTTAAATTCAGTCTGGTAGAAACATAATCTTTTCTCAGGTGATGTTGCTGTGTTTGGACCAATTTTTACTTGACTGCAATCTGCATTCAATTTTAAGCTTGGAAAGTGGTAAACTATATAATATTATGTAAGACATAGGCATAAGCATAGTTAAATGTATGGTCTAGTCCCAGGGCATTTGGACACTAAGGTAATTTCTGGGTGAGTATATTTGGTACTTTTGGAAATCTTGTTCATGGTTGATGGTCCAGTTCAGTCCTTCTCTCATCAATAACTGCTTGAATGTGGTCTTCCTGTCTTAATTTTTGTAACTCTCCTCTGGCACCTTATTTTGCAGAAGTTGAAGGTTGCAGGTTGCAGATGAGTTTTCTGGATCATGCGATGAATTGTGTTAATAGTTCTGTGTGGTAGTTAGTTGGTTATTAAGTTAATTTACTTTTTCTACATTACAAACGCAGCATAACAATTGGATTTGAGCAAAATTTGAGAAATAAAGTAGTTATGTTTGAAAATTACAAAATTTGAGGTTAAAACCCGATAAATTCGTTCGTTAAGCTCGATTCGCACCAGTCTCCGATCTAGTAACTTTTCAATTGTTTTTAAAAGGTGCGTTTAAAATGTCATGGGTGGCTAGATGAATATCTTCCTGAAAACGACTCTATCAGTATAATTCTTTGTTTAAGATGTTGCCAATGATTGTTGTGACAAATGTCATATAGCACTCTTTGTAGCCATTATCATTTATTTTTTCGTTTTTAATCTATTTCTGTATTCTCGGTTTGTATAGGCGTTCCTTGATAAAAAAACAAACATTTTTGGGTTTTAAAATAAATTGAGTGATAATGCACTGCATCTTGTGTTATTCTAACAGGTTATGGACACCTGTGATTTTTGCTGTGACTTTTGAATCAATATTAAAGATAAGTGTAGCGTTTAGAGCTTTTATTGTTGAACTCGAGCTGGTATCCTCATGAAAATGTAAAAACCAAATGGGATTCAAACAAGCTTCGAGAAGCTGGACGAGTAAACTACAACAATTTGAAGTTCGGGACGAAGATAGCTTCAATACACGAACATTTATGATTTATGGAAATAGGTCTAAGATTATTTTGAATCAGACAGAGAGAGAGGGGACCAACAGGTTTTGGTCAAAATATATCTCATAGTAAAACTATTAGCCCATCCTCATGTAAGGTATGACCCCTTGATAATAGCAAAAAGAGCCCTGGTGCGATTCCGTGAAAGCCTAATGAATGCAAGATCACAAGTACAATAAAGAAGATAAAAGCGAAGCCTTTCTTTACTCAAAAATAAGTAATCGGAGTGTCCTAGATATAAACCAGAATACAAAAATATAATAAACCAGAGGACAATTTTTTGGATAGTAAAAATCACGAAATGAACAATGATCCTAGGAGCACTACAGGCTGTGGTGCTGCCAAAATGGCGGCAATATGGAGTCCTGTTACTGATTTATAGAGTTGGGAGCCACCAAAAGCAGTTCACTGAATTTGAATGTCAATAAGATTTATAAGTCGTTGTGGTAGATAATCATAGACTACCTAGTACCGGCGATGGTTCTGTGGAAGTGGAAACCATTCTTTGGCCAAAATCCTCTTCGAAGGTGATTTTTTATGTACCAGAACTCAGAGCTACTTTACTTTTGGTCAGTAAAATGGTGGAAAAAGATCATGCTGAAGTGTTTAACAATCATGGTTATACAGTACATGATTTAAGTGACTGCAATGTTGAAGGTGATATCGTGGTGACAGTTTCATTCAAGTGTGGGCTATATAAGTTGGATTTAAGAGAGGAGAAAGTTTTTTTTATAAATACCAAGAGCTCACATGATCTTTGACGTCCAAGCTTAGGACAGCTAAACAGGGTAACATGAACCTGAACGGTATGGTGTCTGGCATAGATTTAGAAGAGAGAATAATCCTTGGCATCGAGGGTTAGGACACCTAAATAGTCTAAGAATGATCCTGCCTGAGAATGGTATGGTATCTTACATGGATTTTGAAGGTGGAGTATTACAGAAAAACTTTTTCTAGAACCAGCTGTAGTCGTGCTAAAAATGCTCTTGAATTAACTAACACTGATTTGAGTGGGTTTATGCCAAAAGCATCATGGGGGGAGCAAGGTACTTTCTCAACTTTATTGACTACACTAGGAAAATATTGGATTATTTTCTAAAATTTAAATAAAAGTTAATCCCTGGATGAGGATAAGATTGGATTAAGTATTGAGAGAATCCGGAGTGGCAATAAGACGGAATATGTAAATAGGCATTTTGAACATTATCTCAAGTCCAAATGCACAGAACATCATCAAAGAACTTTTCGGTGCACACTACAGCAAAATGGTATGGTCTAAAGAATATATAGAACCGTAATTATGAAAGCAAATCGTTTAATTGAAAAATGTAAAAAACGGGGGGGGGGGGATGGTGAATACTGCCATATATTTAAAAATCAGGTCTTTATATTATATTAGTCTTAGTCTTAGTCTTTATATTATATTAGATTATTAATCTTAGACCTATTTCCATATTTATTCTGTAGTGGGATAAACACCTGAATAAAAATGGAATGGCAAGAAGCTACAACAAAGAGATTTTGATGCAGAGCTGAGGACCACGTCACTTATTAAAGAAAAATTTTTGATGTGAATAGGCAAAATTTTTTTGTTGGTTACTGTGAGGCCACTAAAGAATATGGGCTTTTCAAGCAAGAAGATCTCATAGAAATACCTGGAGATGTAGTTTTCTTTGAAAATTGTGATTTACCAACAACGATGTCATCAAAGGAGACAAATCAACATCTAATAATATCTAATGTAATCCCGTGACTGGACAAGTTTTGGAAGACAACAAAAACATAACTCAGGCATTCGCTGAAGACATTGAAAAACCAGCAAGTTCGACCAGCGACAACAGTGTTATTTCGCGTTTGCAGAACTTGCAGAACAACCAATCAGGGGCTCTGCAAGGCTTCCAAAAGGTTTCCTGAGCATTAATTTATCCTCAACACTTTAAGTCATTTCATCCCCGACCAGAGTGGCTCCATAATTTATTTCACTCCTACAATTTAAGTGAGGAAACTCTTTTTGAAATTTGCAAATCGTTAGGAGACAACACCTTGTACATACTCAATCTAGTAGTTGAATTAGTAGTGTGTTTTATGTTTTTTGAATATGAAAAAGCCTACATAAATATAGGTCTGGAATCGGTAGACGAAACGAAATAGGTAAGTCGTCGAGATAAAATGAAGATAACTGTTAACAACAGAAAGCAGAGTTTTTGTTTCAAACCACAATGGCGAGGGATGGAATAGACCACGTTCAGCATTCATTAGATAAATATGTTGATTCTTAACGAGCAACACAAGCTTGGAGCATACTCCCGTTAGGTACATTTAACAATTAGTAATTGGACTTTATTGTTTTAATGGCTAAAACAAGTTTTTGTTACCCAGTAGAGAGTTGTGCAACGGGGCAGAACATTGGCTCTTATTAATAAAAAGAGCTGTCAACATAATTCATATTTGGAAAGTAAATCCACCTCCCATTCAACTTTGCTTACTCAATGAGTAAATGAGGTCGCTGATAACTACCGAACAACGGATTCCACTAAAATGAAAAATGCGAAAACTCTTTAGTCCAATTTATTTCTAGCTTTAACAAGAGGGCTGAACAATGTGATAATAGGGTGCACGGACCATCTGGCATTGGTATAAAAACGAACGAGATATTAAATTTTCTAATAGGGCGTAGGAAATGTGATATGCCAAAAGTTATCGAACTGGATCGAAATAATAGGTACGTTTTTACATTTATATTGCTTCGTTAGAAATTATTCCAGGTCGTAATTCCGCTCGAACGGTGCTACGGCATTCGGTGGAAATCGTTTTGTTGTAAAAGTGAACAAGGGATTTTTTTTAATGGTATCGGAAGCGTAATCGACGGTTTATTATTCATAATTGAACAAGTTTTAACTTCAACCTTTAACATAAAATGTTATTTTGTTTCCTGTATTTTTTTAGATTATTAAAAAATAGAATTTATCTTGAAACTTTCTGATGCTAATGAGAAACTTAAAGTTTTAAATTGGTTAATATTATAGAATATTTGAAAAGTCTAATCTCTATATCTTTAGATTGCTATTACTAAAGCTGGTATCTTAATCATGATGCCATCATATACAGGGTGACATTGAAAAAAGTTCAGTGCATAGTAAGACGCAACAGAGGAAGTCAAAGTAATTAAAAAACTTCTTATACAGTTTTGGCCAAATCCCCTTTGTTTCCGAAATACCTCGTTCAGATATTATAAAAAAAATAAGTTTTTGAATTTCTCCAAGATGAGTTACGATGTCAAAAATTATATCGTGCAGTTTATTATTGTTGGTATCAAATCAATAATTGAATAAAATTGTCGCATTTTTTATTCTAATATGGTATTAATTACTTTGATACAAATTTAAATTTTTCTGCGCTGTGCGTAAAAATGGCTTTTATTTTTTTTTACTTTTTTTGCTGAAAAGAGATTCTCTTTGCTCCTAATTACAAGAAAAATACAATCTGATTTTTGATAAAAAAAAACCGGCAGCGTGCAATTTTTTTTTGAAAATAAGTAATGCCGTTTCTATCCGCACGTCAGCTGTCAACCTATAAAAAATTGTTTTTTAATTTACCGACAGTGACGGTTTCAAACCGTAAAATTTTGTTTTAATATTGTTGCGAACTCGGGGTTCAATAATTCCAGTGTAACGATTTAATACGAAAACACTATTTATTAACTCCACAAATACACACGACTACTAAATAACTCACTACTTAACACTTTATAGCCTTCTATTATCGCTTCGTAACTTTATCTTACTTATAGCTCGATTAAAATACGACTACTCCTTAATCGCCGCTCTATGCGCCTTTTATATACAATCCTAAAATTACAGAAAAACCTAGAAAGTTCTTTATAAGAATTCTTGAATAATCTCACATAAAAAAAAACGGTTGTAAACAACTGCCTTCTAGATTAAGCCAGACGAGCAATAAATCACTCGTGTCAGCCGTGACGCAGCGCGGATAGGTCGCGAAGCTCCACCAACCAACACGCTCCCATGCGTTGCCCCGCCTCCCATGCGGCGTTGCTGCGATCGTAACATTGCCCTCCTCCTAAGTCTGTTCGTCCCGAACAGATAGAGTTCCATGGTGTCGTGCTAATCGATCCAAATGAACGACCTTCATCTTTGACCTAAGGGTCCGCTGGATCCTATACACCACATCATTAATCTTCTTTATAATTGTATAAGGTCCTTCCCAATTTTGGCTAAGTTTGGGCGACTTCCCCACCTTTCGCCGCGGATTGTATAGCCACACCAAATCACCATCCTGGAAGCCGCGGGAGTTAGCTAGTAAGTCATATCTTGCTTTGGCTCGATCACTGGATATCCGCAGTTTATTCCTGACTTGCTCATGAACATTGTTCAGCCTCTCCTTAAGCTCCTCCACAAAATTCTCAGAGCTGAGCGACTCTTTTTCTGGTGTTCCATACATCAAATCCGCAGGAAGCCTCATTTCCCTTCCGAATATCACTTTCGCCGGAGTATAACCAGTGGCTTCATGCGTAGAGCCTCGGTATGCCATCAACATGAGAGGTAGATGTTGGTCCCAATCACACTGATGATCTGCCACCATTTTAGACAGGTAATGTTCCATGGTCCGATTAAACCTCTCTACCATCCCATCCGACTGTGGATGCAAAGGAGTTGTCCTGGTCTTGCGAATTCCGAGAAGTTCCATGACCTTCTGGAAAACAGCCGATTCAAAATTTCGGCCCTGATCAGAATGAAGTTCGAGAGGGACCCCAAATCTGCAGAACATTTCATTTACTAGCACCGTTGCCACAGTCGTTGCTTCTTGATTAGGCAGGGCGTATGCTTCAGGCCATTTAGTGAAGTAATCCATGGCGACCAAGATGTATTTATTGCCCGACTCAGTCTGAGGAAACGGTCCCGCGACATCAATTGCTACCCTCTCGAATGGAGCACCTATAGTGTACTGCACCATCCGGCCGCGTGATCTTGTTCGAGGTCCTTTTGTGGCACAACAAACTTCGCACTTGCGGCACCAAGATTCGACGTCTTCATGATAATTCACCCAGTAGAACCGCTCTTTAATTTTGGCCAAGGTTTTATTGACCCCAAAATGACCTCCACTTGTTCCGTTGTGCATTTCCTGTAGTACATCTGATTTTCTGCTATCAGGAACAACCAACTGACTGACTACGGACTTGCCATCCAGACTCTCCCACGCTCTCTTCAGTAATCCATTTTCTATTTTAAGAGAGTGCCACTGGGCCCATAGCGCCTTCAGGTTTGGACTTTTACCAGCAATTTCTTGCCATTCTGGTCTCTTGTCGTCAGTCTTTGCAGAGAGGATGGGTCCAATATCTGGATCATTCATTTGTTCTTCTCGAAGGGTCTGTGTGGTCCAGCCATCGTTTATTTCCACCGACGTTCTCCGTACAGAAGGAAGTCCCTCACGCTGCTCAGTTTTTTGACAATGCCGACAATCTTCTTTACATGGCCGTCTAGACAATGCATCGGCATTTCCGTGAGACCTTCCTGGTCGATGTTCAATTTGGAAATCGTACTGCTGCAGGCGCTCTATCCATCTGGCTATTTGACCTTCAGAGTTTTTCATCTGTAATAACCATTTCAAGGCTCCATGGTCAGTTCTAATCAGGAACCTTTTTCCATATAAGTAGCGATGGTAATGTTCGACTGCTTTAACAATGGCCAACAGCTCCTTTCTAGTGACGCAATAGTTTCTTTCTGGCTTACTTAAAGTCTTACTGTAGTACTCAATAACCTTCTCTTGCCCGTTTTGTCTTTGAGAGAGTACTGCACCTAGACCACAGTTACTTGCATCCGTGTCCAGAATAAACAGTCCGTCCTTTATAGGGTAAGCCAAGATTGGACTAGAACAGAGGGCAGCTTTAAGCCTTGCAAACGCCTGACTGCAATCGTGGTTCCACAAGAACGGTGTTTTCTTTTCTGTTAATTTGTGCAGCGGTTTTGCGATGTCGGCGAATCCCTCTACAAATCTCCTGTAGTAAGTACATAGTCCCAAAAAGCTCCTTCGTGTTTGTCTCGGGGAACTGGCCAATCTTTAATGGCAGATATTTTACTTTGGCTAGTTTTAATGCCTTGTTCTGAGATGGTATGCCCCAAGTAATCGACTTGCTTTTGGAATAGGCTGCATTTCTTGTAGTTTAGCTTCAGGTGAGCATTCCATAACTTGTTGAAGATTTCTCTTAAATTCTTCAAATGCTCGTCGAAATCACGTCCCATGACAATTATGTCATCTAAGTATACCAGGCAAGTTTTCCAAGTCAGCCCCCTCAAGACAAGTTCCATTAGTCGCTCGAAAGTTGATGGAGCATTGCACAATCCAAAAGGCATAACAGTGAATTGGTATAGTCCAGAACCAGTAGAAAATGCAGTCTTTTCTTTGTCTTCGGGAGCAATCTTTACTTGCCAGTACCCACTTTTTAAATCTAGAGTGGAAAATCACTTTGATCCCGATAAAGTTGCTAAGGTGTCGTCTATACGTGGCAATGGGTAGCTGTCCTTCTTGGTCACGTCATTAAGTTTCCTGTAGTCAACACAGAACCGCGTTGAACCATCTTTCTTCTTAACAAGAACCACAGGCGACGACCATGGACTAGATGATTCTTCTATGACGCCCTCCTTTAACATTTCATCCAGCAAACTGTTAACTTCTTGTTGTTTAGCCAGAGGGACCCTTCGTGGGTGTTGTCGTATTGGCTGGGCATCTCCTGTGTTGATCTTATGGACAACTAAATCAGTTTGACTGTCGTTGCTCTTGAAGTCGAACATATCAGATTCATCCATAGCAAATTTTATGGCAGATTGAAGTTGTTCCCTTGACAGATGACTCCAATGTCGTTTGAAAGCATCAATAACCTCTGGGGAAGCTTGGTTAGAAGATTTAACTTTGGATGTCTTTGCGTCGACACAATTGCATACCCATTCCACAGGCTCATAATTGGCAAGAGCTGTTCCTTCTTTGAGCTTGATGGTCTTTTCTCCAATATTTGCAACTCGTACTGGCATAGTCTTCTTCGTGTCGGTCAAAGTGCGTGCTACCATGATTTCAGTCGTCAAATCCAGGTTAGGTTCTATAAGTCCTATGGACCACCCAGGATCATTTTCAGAGGTCACTGTGATAATTTGTTTTGAATTTGGAGGAATTTTCACATCTTCTACCACCAGTAGGCGGACACTAGTTTCCACATTTCCATTGGTTAATGCGAACTCCTCATCTCCAAACGTGAGAATATTCTGTTTATGATCATAGGAGAATCCATGTTTCCTGATGAGATCCATTCCCAAAATAAACTCGTCTTTGATCCTGGCAACCAACACTTTATGCCGAACTTCGAGTCTTTCTCCAATAATGATGGCTTCTCCATCGGCTTCTCCGTCTATAGGGCAAGACTCTCCAGTGACTGATTTTAACATAATAGGGTTGGGCAATGGTTGTATGGTATATCCGACAAGCTTATCTGGCCTTACAATGGTCACATCTGCTCCTGTATCGATGGTAATCTGGATCTTCTGTTCCTTAAAGCGTCCGGCCACTGTGAGACTTTTGCCACCCAAATTATTGACTTTAAAGATCCTGGGGGTCTTAGCGGCCCCGGTCAATTGCCCCCTTGCATTGACCGGAATTAGTTTTCCTGGGACCTAGGGGGGCCTTGGTCGCCGCTTGGTCTTCTAAACGACGGCGACGGACTTCTTGCCCTATTACGGCAGTTACTCTTGATGTGACCCAGTCTGCCGCAGTTAAAACATTTTATGCCCCGATTGTCTGTTGATCGAGGGGTCCTTCCCAATAGGGCTTGTATATTGACTGCCATATCCTTCATAGCTTTATGTAAACTGGCCATTCTTACACGCGGAGCTGAACTAGATGACACTCGTGACGCCTCGAATTCCAGGGCCCGAACTAGTGCCTCGCTGATATCCTTGGGCCTTACTAGACGTAAGTGGTATCTCATGTCACTATCGCGAACTCCCTCAATGAACCTTTCGGCTGCAAATTGCATTTGAAAAGATTCAGGGGCCGATGGATATGCCAGGTGAATGAGTCTGTCTATGTCCGCCTCAAATTCTTGTAAGGATTCACCTGACTTTTGCTGTCTCATCCTCAGCTGGGCCTGGAACACGGTTTCTTTGTGCTCATTTCCGAATCGTAGTTGCAGAGAGTGTACTAAAGCCGCATAATTACTTTGATCAGTTGCCGACAGAGATTGGAGTAATTCAGCCGCTTTTCCACGAAGTGCTACCACCAATGATGTAGCTTTCTGGGGCTCGGACCAGCCATTAGCTTTTGCAGCTGCCTCAAATTGGGTTTTATAAATTTCCCACGCCGTAGTACCGTCATAATCAGGAGGCTTGATTTTAGCGTTGGCTGTGCTAAAACTCTCTGTAGACACGGTGTCGTCCTCAAGTTGTTCCCGGAATTTCTTTTCTAGCTCGAGAACCCTCTGGTTGACAGCTTCGAGTCCTTCGTTAACGCCGTTAACGGATTCGTTAACGGACTGCATTATTCTTTCTTCCAATTGTTGCTCCCTAGCTGCGAGATGGTTCACTAATTCTTCTTTAAACCGTTTCTGTTCTTCCTTTTGTTCTTGATAATGTTTTTCCTGCTCTTCCTTCTGTTCTTGATAACGTCGCTCCTGTATTTGATCACGTTTTTCTTGTTCCTCTTTTTGTTCCTTATAACGTCTTTCTTGCTCTTCCTTCTGTTCGTTATAACGTTTCTCCTGTTCTAGATAACGTCGCTCCTGTACTTGATCACGGTTTTCCTGTTCTTGATAACGTCGCTCCTGTACTTGATCACGTTTTTCCTGTTCTTGATAACGTCGCTCCTGTACTTGATCGCGTTTTTCCGGTTCTTCCCTCTGTTGTTGCATAAGGGACAGCAGGGCGGCAAGTTGATCCTCCATCGCTTGATGCTGGCTTCTAGTCACTGGCATAAACACGTAATGTCTGGCAATGAATCACTCACTTGCAGTTCAGTAATATTGGTCCTCAAATTCCCACTGGAATCGCACTTCTGACACCAATTGTTGCGAACTCGGGGTTCAATAATTCCAGTGTAACGATTTAATACGAAAACACTATTTATTAACTCCACAAATACACACGACTACTAAATAACTCACTACTTAACACTTTATAGCCTTCTATTATCGCTTCGTAACTTTATCTTACTTATAGCTCGATTAAAATACGACTACTCCTTAATCGCCGCTCTATGCGCCTTTTATATACAATCCTAAAATTACAGAAAAACCTAGAAAGTTCTTTATAAGAATTCTTGAATACTCTCACATAAAAAAAAACGGTTGTAAACAACTGCCTTCTAGATTAAGCCAGACGAGCAATAAATCACTCGTGTCAGCCATGACGCAGCGCGGATAGGTCGCGAAGCTCCACCAACCAACACGCTCCCATGCGTTGCCCCGCCTCCCATGCGGCGTTGCTGCGATCGTAACAATATCTTAAACCATCTAGCGAATATAAAAAAAAATGTAATTTTATCATGATATTCAACATTCAGTATTTCGAAAACAAAAGGAACTTCGACACAAGTTTATAAAAACTTTTTTTTTAATTTCAACATCTTCTGTCCCATGGTACTATGCATGGCAGAATTTCAATGTGACCATGTAGAATAGGTACTGCGATTTCGGATTTACTGCGCTATACCATTAACTCTATTGGGCAGCCTACCAATCAAAAACCTTTTTTATGTGATTCCTAGGGAAAATATCGGGTCCCGGAACTTGTTGTAATTGTAATAATTTTATCTTTAAATTGTAATTAATTATTGTATGACCATACAATTACAACTACTTCGAGCGTAAAGGTGCTATTTTACCCAGCCATTTGGAAGAGAAGTTGAAATAGCACTTTTATTGCGTTAGGTAAAAAAAATATCCTCTTTACGCCCTCGGGGTTGAAAATACGCCTAGGGGTCCCTGGACACCCACAATCCCGAAGATTATTATAACAGTTTTATGGAAAAAATTAATTATTGGTTCAGGTTGGGTTAGTCGAGCAGTGCCAAAAAGTCTCCGTGTCCTCTCTCGAATAGTTTAGTTAGTGAATTTCTTTGGAATAGATCCTTCCCAAGACCATTTTAGAAATGTTTTAGGAACTTACTGATGTAGGTGAGTCAATAATCAGGTAGATTGACCATAACGTTGAGTGCTTCTTATTCTGATTTTTTCCGTTCAAATAAACCAAGACAGAACTTTCATCTGGGCGAGTCACATTCCTTAAATCGCACCATTTAACATCTTGGTATGAGTTTTCATACAATTTTCGAAACATAACTGGCAAAAACTAGAAGCGTATTTTAGTGGCTAATTCTTTTTGCAGTTGAATTTACGATTGTTTCTGTTATGATAATTGAATTCGGAAACAAAATTTTTGACAAGCATGTGTCTTATTTGCATTGGCTCTGTCAAACTTTTCTGGTTGTGATTGAACTTGTTCAGCTGTAAAACATAGCGACTGTTGAAGATGTATGTTTACTTCTTGCATTTTTCCTAATCACCTTAGAAACGACACAGTTTAGAGCAGGAATGAACTTCTCGGCTAACAGTTTTAGCATAAGGTCGATATATATAGCTTTCGTCAGTAAATGAATTAAAAAAGCAGCGTAGCATTTAACTTTATTAAAGGGTTTGGACATTCTATCGCGAACAATGAAAGATTCGACTTACTCAACATCAGTATTTTCAAATGAAAGCCTAGCCTTTAAATAACTATCATCTGGTAAATAATTTACTGTCAAGGACTAGGTCTCATTCCTCTACATTTTAAACAAGAATGTGCAATTTGCCTTATTACATGCTAACACAAGGATGCAAAAAAAGGTTTAAATCTACAATGTAGGAGCCTTTCGTGTTGATACAGTTGCTTCAAATCAAAGCCGGGGTGAACACTCGCTAGACCAAAAAGAAGCTCTAGCAAGTAATCAACAATCAAGAAACATGGTTTACAACGACACGTCCGATAGGTTAAATCGACGACCGATGACTCTCCAACTCTTTTTGGTCTAGTTTTGTTTACTTGAACCCCGCCTTGGATTTATTAATCTAGATGAAACATGTTCAGTGGAAACTTCTATATAGGCTATACCTCCATGCAAGTAAAGGCGCAAACATAGGATGAGTAAATTGCCTTCAAATTCTTCTATTTCGAACTGATTTTTTACCCACTGTTATTAAATTAAGAGTGGCTGAATTAAGTTCATGCACAGTAAAGTTGCTGTACTTTTGTTTCAGCTGAATACGTTTTTCTATTTGTTTACAACATAATAAACATGTCAACAAAGTTTCACCTTTTCTAAAATAAGTTTTTTTTTTAATTTTTTTTATGTGTCGAATAGGCTGCCGCAGCTACATCCTCCGGAAGTGAGCCAGCTGGAGATCCATTCCTTTATTAGTGATACCAAATTAAGCGGATGAGAACATTTTCAGCTTTTCTAAAATGACTAACACTAAACGGTCGCTGGCTCCCAATCTATATAGTTTAGAAGCTCAGTCAAATATTTTGAAAACGTTCCTCTAGCGATTATTTTAGCGATTTCCAGACCAGAAGAAGAATTCAAGAAGACAGTGAAAGGAAATGGCTGGGACAAGTATCCATTCTGGCCTGATAGTCGTAATCAAAGACGGTAACACACCACCAATGGTTTGAAAACTTTTCAATAATATTTTGGAATCGTAAGAAAATCTCTTTCGTCTTTTGATCCCTGGATTGCTTTCGTCGCTGCAAAGTGCTTACTCTTCAAGATGTTCGCCGATGGATTTAAGTTTGGTGGTAATTCCTCTGCTTATTTCACACAACTCACAGTTCGTACTATCATGGTAGTTCTTGGAAGTTGATGACAAAATTAAGTTTGCTTCTGCATGTAATATAAGGCATATCTTACCAGAACCGTCACCTTTTTGTGGTTTGTCACTTTTCGAGGTTCGTCTAGCCATGATTTTGTTTCTACTTTCGTTCACAAAAATGTTTATCGAAAAAATAACATCTCTCTCTTAATATATATATTTTTTTTAAATTGTATTTGCTGGCTGGCAAAATGGGGTAACTCACAAAGGTATTCTTTTCATTTAAAAGTTTTATGAATTTGATTTGAACTATATTTTGTCACAGGTTGCCTCAAGTAGGAGGTGTTCTCTTCAAGAAAGGACGCAGGAACAAACGTTCATTTACTTTGTTTATACCATCCTGTTCTGTCAAAAATTAGTTGCCTTCTAGATACCGTTATCTAATTAACACCCCGCATGTGTAACCTTCCGATTTCTTTGCAAATCTCTAGTTTCGTGCTTTTTTTGCGTTTTTCGATGTTTCTTGCTGCTATGTTTTCCTTAAATATTTTCCGTATTGAACTCCTAGAGCGAGAGTCCTAAAGCTTCTGAAACTTTCTCGTCCAAGTTACTATTTTCTTGATGAATTATGTCATACTTGATTTGACTTAATATGATTTGGCTTGGGGGTATTAAAAACTGGCAAAACACTTTTCGTTTTCTATGACTTTGAAAATAGATTGCATAATTGCATAATTGCCTAAAAGAAATTAGTAGTTGTTACCAATGGCTATCCAAACCATCCTTTGCTTTTAATACATTTACGTAAAAGGAGGATAGAGCGAAATCTTCATTCCAACCATTGATACACCAATTGCACTAACCTTTCACATTGAATATTTGATTCCCATTGAAAAGTAACGTGGTTTCTTTCTTTAATTTGCATTAGAGTGATAAGCCCGTCTCTTTTCGACATACACTAGCTAGTATCCGAAGGCAAATCGTTTACATTGACGAGAGAAAAGACATTCAAAAGTTTCTCGAATACTCAATGAAAATTATTAGAGTAAAATTGAATATACAAACTCTAATGCACAACATGTAAATTGGAATAGTTTTGAACAAAAGTCCCATTTTTGCAACAAAGTCTGATCTGCAACGAAACAAAGTCGCTTCATACAATACACTTCAGTGTTTATTAAGGTCATAATTTCTCCCACTGCAGAGATATACGGCAAGTCATAAATCTCATTCCTCGTGCAAGTCTGAATATCCCCAACGTAACCCAGTCAACTCTTTTATTGGAGATAAGCCCGCCCCATCCCCAGACTAAAAGCTCAGATATCAAATTCACAAAAGCGCTTATTCCGCGCTGTTGAATTCCGCAGACACAATTGAGCGTACATTTCTAGTATATGTATTCGATCTCTACCTCTACAATGTATCAAATATCTTATCTCGCAAAAGCGCGAAATATCTTTTCTCTGTAAACACGCTGGCGGAATTGTCTCCCTTGAGATAAACTCTGCCAGACTTTACCTTAGGTTTGCCATGCAATGGGATAAAGGCAGATAAGCCGAAGGTCTCGCAAATACGTAGGACATAAAATTCCACAAGCGCAGAATAATAAATTTTATTTTGAAAGAAAAGACTAAGTTTACAATTTTATGGACCCTAGCGGTAATACAATAAAGATGGAAATGACAATATTACAATGTGCTATGTTGATCCAACAACCAATTCTTCGAAAGCTCTTAAAGGGTAAACCGTGACGTGACGAAACATAATTCTCCAAAGAGGTTTTCCAACATTTTCCTCAAAGAACGAAATGTCCTTCCTCCTCCGGTTTAGATATCGATTTTCCCGGCATGTCCTATTTTGAAAGACCGTAAAGCTTATCAGTCTTTATCCTGTTGCATGGCGGAACAAAGGTAAAGCTTATCATCTCAGACAATTCCATTCGCATGTATACAGAGGAAGCCGAGATATTTGCTGGTCGAGATAGCATTTTTTATTGCGAAGTACTTTGCTGACGCAAGCCTTATTTCCCTACCTTCGAGGGGGGCATAAATACTTACGTCAAATAGCGAAATGGGAAAGTTTCATTATGTACGAGGTTTTCTTTGTGTTTTCGCAAAGGTGGCTCTAATTTAAACAGAATTTAGGGTGGATTTCATCAATTAGAAATAATTGTGTAGAAAAACCTTTCATGTGTTTTACCTACTTCACAAACTACGGCTACGAATTTGGGGGGCCCGAGAGCTACCGATCCATTAATGACTTACACAGATCAAGTGAAGTGAGCAAAGTGAAGAAAGCCAGTTAGCCTGAAGTTTGAGTTTACATGCCGCAACAAGCCCTCGCTGCAACAAATAGCGGATTACCAGCATTAGAGCCACCGCCAGGAGCCAGACATGCTGATACGCTTAAATTTGAAAGAAAAGTCAATCATCACACCTCCACAACAACTAGAAATCAACATGCTTACCAATAGTAGGGTGCTAGTAACGTCTTTGTGAAGCACTACAAGCGTTGCTTTTAATAACTTGATGATAGGACGGACAAGCATCCCATTTTAACCAAATTATTTAGGAAATAACATCACACAAAAAGAAATAAAGTCCATCAGCCACATCTCCCATGTGAGAGTGTTTTGTGCTATTACTGACGAAGATGCTATAGGGCATCGAAACGCTTAATAGAAATTTGGGAAGAAAACAATGTGTTTTTTCTTATTACATAAGGACCGCACCCCGAGATCTACCCCCCTTTAATAGTGAATATTTGATAGAATCTGGGAACTCCTTAATTATCTTTAATCAAGTTCAAATTCAGATATAAAGCTCGTCCATTATTGCTCTTCACAATTAAAAAGCATTATTACGAAAAAAGCCATGCCCTTGATATAGAATATTTTTTTTACTACGAGTCACAATTTTCTGGAAAGGGCAAAGTGAAATATGCAATTAATAATTGTGTAGATGAGCAAACATTTTTTGAAATTTTATTTATTTTTATATTTAAATTACTATTATACTTTTTCGAAACTTTTATTACAAACAAATGGAAACTCAACATTAATACATATTAATATTATTAAAGTGACTAATCAAAGTGTCTCCACTCTGGAGCTTCAAAGAATCCGCGTCTCAGAGCTTTCGGCTCTTTAATGATGAGACATAAATCCTTGTCGTCGTCTTCCTTCAGAGGTCATTTAAAGTATTTTTAGTTTTTCAATGCATTTTACATTTACTTGATAATCGTCTTTCTCTAGAACTAAACCGGGAAAAAGGTGATTTTCATATTGGAGAAGCACTCACGTGCATTCATCTTTCATTGCGGAGGTAATGATTTTTTTATTGCTTTTATGTTTTTCCTGGTGTTTTCATTCTCATAGGAAGAGAACGATGCTGCTCACCCAGAATCACTGTCATTCAGTTTGACACTCTATTCGCTCGCGTTTCACTGTCTGAAGGAAAAGCTTTTCACTTGGCCCTCTTGACTTTACTTTTTGACCTTGTCACGGTCTCCTACCATAGATTACCCAAATAGATAAAAGACTGACATAGGGGGTTCTGAAGGAGGAAATTTGACATTTAGAAAAAAACTCCCAAGCCCCCACCCCATCTAAAAAGTGCCGGTGTTGGCCGATTTCTACGCGGAAACAGCCGAAATGCCGAACTCGATTCGACTTGTTTGTATCGCAAAAATGGCGTCGTTCTTGTATTTATGAATATTATAATCTTTTAGTTTATTTCTGGTTTTAAATATAAATTTAATATAACATTTTCGGGTGTATCACGTGATTAAGTGGTTTGGTGTGATATGTGGGTAATGGTGATGTTCCTACCTAGAAAATAAGAGGGGCAGAGGCAGTGGCTTATCAACCATACCGCCAAGCCCCACGACGGCGGGGGGCCCGCTATACAGCCTATAAGGGGCCCTAAGCTAAGCTTGGTTGATTGAAACATTGATTTTAACAAGGCACAAAAATCAAATTTGGCGGGAGATCCCGCCACAGTAACCCAGATCTTCCTTAAGAATTAAAAAAACGTCAAAGCAATGTCCAGTGTAGCAATGTAAGTAGGTTTGAAGCAGTAACCACTAAAGCTAATCTCATGCATAATATTATGCATAATTGTAATTTGAAAAAAGTTTTGTTTTGTGTAGGTATTGGTGATTGTGATTCAAAGAACTACTTCTATGCAAGCAAAAAGGGACTGCAAAGCTATGATTAACATGGATTGATAAGTCAATAGCAAACAGAATAGTCAACTTTAAAATTTGGTTGTCTCTGCTCTGCTGTTTCTCAAAGGGTTGGACTGTTCACAAAAATCCAGAAGGAAGATTAAAGTAAGTACAATAGATGATTTTTTTTGTTTTAGTAACTGCAACCTTATCACATAATAATAGAAATTTCTACTTACTTTCCATGCAATTTGTCGTAGAATTTGGTTACTTTCCTAGCAGTGCAAATTATACGTGCATAGAGAACTAATTAAAAAAAAAACATGGCATGTTTTTTTGTGGTAGGGTGAGTCTATAGTCTATAAAGTAATTAAGAAGATGCATGAAAAAGGTCCACAGTTTGAATGCAAATGTGGAGATTTAAATTTGCTATAACTTTGTCCCTGACTCTGTCGCTATAATAAGTTGTGTCTTCTTCATTAGGCTTTACATGTATAAGGCAAAGTGTATTACTCCAATGTCCTGTTTAATAAATGTGAGTTGCCTCTGCCCCAAGAGTTAACTAGGAGGCAGCTGTATTTTCTCCCTATATTTTTTTAAGTCTTGGGGCAGAGTCACTTGTAAATAATTATAATTATAGAACATAAAGATGACTTCCTATATACAGTACATAACTATAACAGCCACAGCTATTATAGCTTTAATCTTTTTCAATTATTACAGACCCTATTGCAAAACTAGAGCAATTTTTATGTCTAATGATTGGTGACATTTGTGCAGTTTGGCATATTTTATTGGAAAAGTGAGGCAGTGAGTTTTGCATAGTGCAACATTTTCAGCATGAACTCTAGTAGCTATTTTTTTTTAGTTTGATGTTAGTGTAATCCCATGTTTTAATGAGAATGTACTGGGGCTATTATTTGAAGAGACTGGAAGTGCACTGTTGTTGTCTCAGTGCAACACTCATTTTTCTAATCAAAATTGCTACTAAAAATCGTAATAAATGAAATATGAAAGTAATACTATTATACATGACTTCAAATACTATAAAATTTGCAAAAAAATCAGTTTGTTTTAATTAAAAATAACAAAGGTCAAATATGTTTAGGTACGTAAGTAGGAAACCTCTTTTTTGTGTCCCAACCTCAAGTACAGGGGCAAATTTTATTAAAAAACAAAAAAATTTCTACTCTTTAAAATTGTTCCCACATGTATGGGGTGTTCAATATAAAACTTCATCTAGCAAGCTTTGAAATTTTTACGGTCAATGATGATGTACCTAATCAAAACAGGTGTACAATTTGCAACCTCGGTTATGATTAGCTGTTCTGTTATTTATGGTAATCCTGTGAATCCTGGAAAACCAGTTATATATGGAATGGTGCTTCTGAAAAAGGTACGTCAAGAGTGTCTCTGAAGCTACCAAACACCAGTCTTCGGTTTTCTCAGTTAGGTAATCTGTCAACATTGTGTTTTTTTAACTATTTATGAAATTTGGATTGTTTTTCATGGTTTGTTAGTTATCATTTCTCAAATATAAAAATAGTAAACCCAAGAGTAAACCCTTTGTTGCTGAAAAGAGAACCTTGTATCCCGTTTTCTTTCTTTTTCTTTAAGATTGTATGACAGCTGGTCACTGGTAGATGGTAGTGGTGATAATTAATTTTGTTCTGAAAATAACCAGGTTTTCAGGAACCTTCATATATCAAATGTCAGATCAGTTATTTACCAGGTGGTGAACCAGGTTTGGAAACAGTACAAACATGCCCAAAGTAAATGGACTTCTGTTAGATGTCTAATTCCTATTTCTCCTTTGTTAAATTTTTAAAAGGCCACACTTCAATGTCAAGTTCGAAAATATTACATCGTTTCTTCCTCAATTTACTTTATTACTTTATTACCTATGTTACTACAGCAGTAGTGAGCAGTCATCATATGGCCCAACAGCTATACAATGCCTATTTTTCTGTTCATTCATCCAATGTTCCATTATGCACAATTTTCCATAGGAGCAAGGAAGGACTTGATATAATTTTGTTTATCCCCAGCAGTTTGACGCTGAATTTGGAGAGTTTTCAAAGTGGAGCCTGACTGATGAAGATTTCAATCCCCCTAAAGAGTTTTGGGTCTCGCTACCCTGTTTGAGTCTATACCCTTGTACAGCTCTGGAGGTGCAGAACATGGGCTATACTCGCGTGTGTTGTTTACTTGTCTAATATTTAAGTTTTCTTTCGTTTAACTTTACTTTACTTTAAGTTTACCCTGGAGATGTAAAAGTGATTCTTAATGGCTGTAGAACACTCTGCTTCTACATTAACTTAAGGACCAACATATCTTTATTTGTTATTACTTAAACTTTTAAAAAATGGACCGACTACTTATAATCTGGATAGACAAATTATTTCAAATCATTTTATCTTTTCTTGATGAATCCATCATAACAAAAAGTCACGATTTTTTGACACAACTTTTTGTTAAGTAAAGGCATAGACAGAATTAAAAACTTAAGTAATAAGTTTTATGCATTTTTTCCTCATTCAGTTGGTCAAGAGCAATATTTTGGCCAATCAGTTTAAGAAAACTCTTAAAACATAAAACCTATTGCTTAAGTTTTTAATTGTGTCTATGTCCTTTATGTTACTTAAGAATAATGCTTTATGGGCCATTTGTACCAAGCAATTTTTAAGTGCATCTAGTTAAGGCTTCCTTTATTAGCCCCCTTAAGGCCCTACCATGGTTACTCATGCTTATAACTATGGTTTAGGGGTCCTTAACTTTAGGTTAACCTAAATTTGCTTGGTATAAACATAGTTAAAAACCATTTGCACACCTTTTCTTAAAAAATTTGGTAAGTGACAGATCGAGTGACATCAATGCATTTTATATGGGAAATTTTAAGTTCCACCTTAGATCAACATTTTGGGGAAGGTGTGCAAATGGCCCTAAATGGAACATTTTACTGTGAAGTTTAAGCATTTTGATAATAAAAATCATTCCTCAAAATTTGAATCTGACGCACTCAATAGATTTTTCGATATGTCCGCAGCATCTTGGGGGAAAGCAAAGTACTCCCCAATGTTCTCCAATAAATGGCTGAACTTTCATTACAGAAAATTGATAAACACTTCTTGGCTTTGCCCGTTACAGTAGATTATTTTGAACTAAAAGTCAAACAACATCTACTCATTTTATTTTTTGCAATATGGAAACACAATGTGTAACTACCAAGTCAAGTGTTACGCGCGTAAAACTAGGTATCACAAAATCACAATATTTTATATTTATTTATTCTTAATGTGTATGTTTCTTTTTTTAGAAAAGCCCAAAAAGGAAACACTTTGTTCCTGATAATTCAGTCGGACACAGAGAATAATTTTAGAAGGTGTTATTTTTAGATGTTTATGTGTTTACTTGCTGATAATACAATTTAAATAGATCTTTTTTCCCTTTTAAGTTATATAAAAACGTAAGTTGTATATAATAAGACCTCAATGTTAGTTAGGTCTTATGTTAGTTATGCAGGGTTATCGTACATAACAGTTTATATTCTTTTAATAGAGCAGGTAAGTAAGTGGTTTTGGAAATTAAGTCCAAATCAAATTGATATTCATCTAGCTGGCTGGAAAATTATGTAATATTCACTAGATGAAGTCTAATTGACAGATTTGTCTTATTCCATACATGTAATTATGTCAGTTTTTGAGCCTACTAGATAAATATCTATTTGTTATAAGATAGCATTTAGACAACTAGCAATAACATGAAGTAATAAATATAAAAATTGAAAATCTATTTAAATTTACCCAATAAGGTGCAGTCGAACAATGATGGCTTAAGCTCGACTCGGCCTTCGACTGCTACGTAAAAAACCACCACCACCACCACCATAAAAATGGCAAGAATGACATTAAGCACCAATGATAAAGCGCATTCATAATTAAGTTCGATGGCTTCAACTTTGTCTGGAAAGTTTTATCGAGAGACGCCTTGCTTTAACCGTAGAAAGACATTTAGAAGAAAGCCTGCAACTTATAATTAGCCTTTGCATTGAGAAGGCAGCTCTTATTGGCCACAAAGACGGTCACCCTGGTAACCGTGCCATCAAGCCGTGTCAACGCTTATCAAATCGCCGTGTTTGTAGGATTGATCCATAGAATGCAACTACTAATTTAGTCATGTTGATAAAGTTCCATGGCTATACTACGACGTAAATTCACATGACAAAAAAATCACATAATTTTTATCGAAAAGATTGTACGTCTTATTTTTTTCACCTTTTGACCTAGATTTTCAAGGTTTTTAATTTTTAGATTAAGGATAATAAAATATGACAGATTATTGGAACAACCATTGGCCAGTTTTTTAATTTCCATATAAATTACGTTCCTGCTAAAATTACCAAGATATTGATCTAGTGGGTCTAAAAAGGTTAAATAAAAGTAAGCCTGCAACTCACTGTTGTAGCCTTTATGCGCTTAGTGAGTTATTTCTATTGACTACGATGTCAGTAACCATGGTAACCGTACTGTCAAGATTTATTAAAGCGGCATATTTGAAGAGTTGCCCTATAGATTTTATGACAACCTCAAGCCAACGAGGATAATCTGTCAAAGAGTCTACTAGATGAATATTAATTTGATATAGAAGACATTACCTGTGGAAAAAAAAAACCTGTGTATGGACAATTGTTACGATTCGGGTGGGTAAATGATTAAGTTGATCGCTAATGGAAATGCAATGCGAATGCGCTGTGTCACTTGTCAGCTGTGGCAGCTTTCGTTTGGGAGCAAAATTTGGCCTGTCATAATCGTCACTTCAGTTGATTGACTTTGACACTTACATCTATTTGGGTAATCTATGGTCTCCTACATTTGTTATGAATTAATAATACATTTTGCTATTAGATATTTATTGAGGTCTTAACAGTACCTGGCTCATTGTTGCATTTTGATTATATCCCTCGACAATGCCTCACTTGCTCTTTCTGTTTCATTCACTGGTTCTCGAGGGGACTGGTTAGTTGCGTGCTAGTACCTACTGAAACATACCTTTTGTTAATTTACTAAACTCCAATTGAATAACTCTAGCTTTACTAGTCGATTTTGTGTTTGGAATTTACCTCCTTTGCCTTGTTTTGAATCCACTTTTGTCAGTTTTCGGCTAGATCGGCCTTCACTGCTTTTCGAAGGTTGGTTTTGTGGCTTTTGTGGCTTTGTTTCTGACCAGATTCACATTTTTCTTGTGCGAAGAGTGCTCTCAGGCTTCCAATTTGTTTCAGATCCCCGTTTTGCACCTGCTAGATTTATTTACATCGAATCAGCTAATCGATTTTGAGGTTAATAGCAGGCTGCAATGTGAAGTTTAATTGAGCGTTTCATTATGAAGTATTGTTTTGACAAGTGAATTTTATCTCCATCCCTTTTCTTTACTCTATATATACTTTTGGCATAAGTAATCTCGCTGCTCCTCGCATTGGGGTTTCGAGCAATGCGAAATAGTGCCGAATATATCTCGTCAATTGTCACTTGTCGCCTTTCGAGCTTTGGATTGGTGGTGTCCTATTCTTGTGGCGGTAGGTTTAATTTATTATTCTATGTTTAACGAATTAATTAATTAATTGATTGATCGGTTTTTGGCATTGTTTCGTATGGCGTTATTTGGGGAAACTCAGGGGGTGGTATCTAGGATTTCATTTATGTCCTTTTTTAACATTTGTTGGGTTACAACGTGATCGACTCGAGCGTGCGTCGTGTCGAAGTCGTTATCGATTGGCCGTCAAATCCCTTCTCCTGCTTTTGGAATTCTGCTTCTAACAGCTAGAGGAAAACGTCCTCCTCGTGGTTCTTTTGCTTTGCTCCCGTCCGTCGACTTGCAGGCATATTACGAGCTAACTCCAGTTTATACTTTTGGTATATCCTTCGCTTGAAGGGATTCAGGAGATACTCAACGTGTATTGGAGTCCCAAGCCATTGTTCAACAGTGTACTTGTAAGATTGTTACTAACATAGGCTTAAACTAACAACCCTTATTTGGCCAATATATATGACAAGTGAAACGTCTTCGGATAGTTGTAATTTTGACTTGACCTTCACGCCTTTATTTATTTATTTGTTTTGGTTTGAGTTTTGTTGATTAAGTAGAGTTCCAAAATTCATCTTTGGAGGTTTCTGATTTCCCTGTAAGAATCAGTGCCGCTTGTACCCACCCCTACTCTCCGAGCCTTTGAGCAGGGGGCATTTACTTAATTTGCCAGGCAACTTGACAGCTCGGCACGCACTCTACACGCACTCGATTATTTCCGATTTGTTTATTCACTTATTTCGTTGCTAATTATTCATTGCACTGATCTATCAAGAAAAGTGCGTGGCAAACTTTTTCGAGCAGTTTCTCTTCTTTCTCTGCCTCCTTCACTTTAAGTTCCTCCATGGCAGGGATACTAGTAGCTACAACTGTTTTTCCATTGCGTTTACGAGCTGTTTTTGCTGTCTGTGTGTTTGGAGGATGTAGTGGTTGGATGCATCACCATTTTTTTCTTTGACAGGCGGAATGGGTAAAATATCTTGAGGAGAAACAATTTTTATCAAACTTTCTTTTCAAGTTGATCTTGATGGTATCACATTTTCGTTGGAATGATTAATTAGAAAACGAACCGTTGAGGTGGCAGCTGAGAAGGCATCCTCTAGGAAAAGTCGGACATTGCATTTCGTAAGGTAGCAGTTTTCGAATACGCATTTTCCAAATGTGCTCCAATATCATGATTGTAACCACTTTACCAGGATTTTCCCGCAACCAAACTCGGAGAGCCTGTTCATAATTAACTGAGAGAGGATACATAAAGGACACATCAAGCGGTTGCAATCGATGAGTGCAATGGGGAGGCAATACTAAAATATTCACATAGTTCTGTTTTGCCAACATTAGCACTTCACGATTGTTGATATGGGTTTGTTGATATGGGTTGCATGTCCATCAAGCATTAATAAAACACGCTTTTCAAGGTTTTGGGTATTTAAGAAAATGAATAAACCATCCCAGCAGATGTGTTTTTCGGAAGCCGTAGCGACAAATCTGAATGCCTTCAAATACATCCATTCAGCCAGTCCTTTCCGGCTTTCTTGTCTACTTTGTTGAACGAGTGTGGTATTTGATTTCTTTCGACAAATTGATAGGCTAGATATCTGAGTCAAACCGAAAAGGCGCTTTCCATTTCCAGAAGATTTTCTTGTTCCACACTAAACACTAGACGAAATCGTCCCAGGCCTTTTTCGCTGCCTCTCTTGCAGGATTCTTAAGCCTTTGAAATAGTGTGGCAACTGGAATGTTGTGCATCTTTGCTGCTGCGTTAATTGTTACACCGGTCTGGACAGATGCCAAAACCATCTCCATCTGATCTTCTTTCCAGCTCTGTTGACTTGTTTTCCGTTTATTCTTGTGTACCATGTTGCCTGTTGGACATACCTTAAGGCAAGAAAACATATGTCCTGACGTTTGAGTCCTGACGAGAAAACATTGGCCGATATGTTTGTTCACCTTGATTATCGTTTCTATGCGATTCTTCTACTCCGAGAGCTCTATGGCTAGAGGAAGGAAATCTTTTGAAAGTTTTTTTTTTGGAAATTGACATGTGTCTATGGGTTGATTAATTATTTTGCTGTCTGTACAGCATTGCCAAATTTCATCAATATTTTTACTTAGATTCGTTTATTTTCTTCATGTGCTTTTCTAATACTTTCCCCTAAATTTATCTTTTATTTAGCAACAATAGCAGAATTTTCATATTTCGCGGTTCATTTTCTCCTTCCCTTTATTTCCCCTTTTTGATATTTTAATTTCCGCTTTTTGACCAATTCAGAGCCCAGGTGGTAAAGGTAAAAACGTTTGCTGGTCCCTTTTCCATCTTGACCAATGTCCAGGGCACATCGGACGTAAGCCTATCCCTAAACGGCTACAGCCTAGCCATGTGGCTATTGTAAAGTATTCTCATATTTTGTGGTAATACTTCCTTTAATTAATTTATACTTATCTAAGCCTTTCTTTGTTCAATTATTAGGTCCAAAGTTTGAGTAATAAAACTCAACACCTCCCTATTTTTGGATCTTCCAAGTGTAAGCTTTAATTTTTTATGTCTTTTTGAACCATGACCTAGCTCTCCACCTACCTAAAGCTGCCGTTCGCATAGTATGTCGCTTAGCTCACTTTTATTCTTTTTAAAATACGTCACAGTAATTCTTCTTAAAAATTGCAAACAGCGTGTGCTGTTTAAGTTTAAAATTTGGTCCAGTGAGAGCGGAGTAATGTGATGCCCCACGCAAGTGCGAACCACCAATTCAAACGATAAGAAGGTGAGAGCGAGCGCAAGAGAGGAAGAAGTTGGAGGTGTTCGAGAGCTTCCGTTTCCTCTTGGAAGTCATGTTTTCTCGTGATTTTCTTTTGTCTTGTTTATTGTTAATTCTGTTGTTGAACACGAAGATTTTTGGAAGAAAAACTCGTAATTTTTGTCAATAAGTAACTCAACGTGAGTTGTATTTGACTGGTCCTTCGCAGCGAACCTTTGAGAACGACACGAATTGCACGTCTACGTAACATGTGCAAAGTTCACTTTGCTCACGCTTTTGATTATCTTGCACACGCCTTACATATATTTTATAATACGTATGATCATCCATGTCTATAATACGTATGATTTCTATCACTCTTCATACTCAACTACGTCTCGTGTCCAAACCGTCACACACGTGTCAAAAGTGACACTAGCTGCACAATATACCATTACATAGAGTGCTTCTGATGATAGAATGCATGATCCTTGTACAGATGTGTAGTGTATGAAATACTTACTATAAGGAAAGTACATGAAATGTTTAATTTCAAATATAATATTTGTTTTCTCATACGTCCTTACTAAAGATAGTTCCTGCACTCGTCTCGTTGAGCCGCTATCGGTTGCAAAGTTCCATTTAACTCTAGCAATGTGTAATCAATTAGAGATAATTAAATTCACTGACAAGCATGAAAACTGCTTTTAGCCAACCTGCCGCAATGTAGAACTTTAATGGACATTGCCTCATTTTAATGGTTACCACATCAGGCTTTCAACCAAGTCGTTCGGCCTAATGCGATTTATCGCTAGCAAAAATGCATGTAGCTGTTACTATTCGACAGCGATGGACTTTGGCTGATTGATGTCAATACGAATTCATGTTAAATACTGAACTTAAACAAACTAAACATATTTAGTTTAGAATTATAATTTTCTACAGACCAAACCTATTTAGTTAAAAATTCATCTCTGTTTCTTGGGGACGAGCGTCTATATTTGAAATTGAATTAAGGCAAACTGTCGCCTTAATTTGAAAACTCCCCATACGGAACGAATTTAAGGAACGGCCCGAAAGTTGCTGGGAAAATAAATCAGGACTTTTCACGGCCTTGGGGTTTCTTTTCAAACCGCTAACCGCCCTCCCTCGTACAATCACACCCCTTTCGAATTCATTACGCACATTCATTCCTCAAACCTTATGATCAGTCCTTGAATGTTACAAAATGAATCTCACTTGTGTAGGAAATCACGGGGTGTGACACACGCCAGGATTTTAGATTTTAAGATTATGTCTATAGTATTTCAATAAGTAAGTTTTGAAACGTAATAGATAAAGGTGGGTCTAGAGAGAAAACTAATTTAATTTTAACAAAATTCAATTTTATCCTTTAATTTAGTAATAATTAGTGAAAAAGAGAATTGAAGTGAAGAAGAGTTTAAAAAGTGAAGATCACATTGAAATTTGTACTAACAAAACTTCGCTCATTTGTATTAGTTAAGCTAGATTCAATTTGATTTTTGAATCAAACTAACGTTTAAATCAAATTATAAATTGCATTCCTTGTGTGAGTGCAAAGATTTAAATGGGCAGCCCTAGGCTTTCCATCACCTGTCCGAAAGTTTGGGATATTATGCACTTTGGCGCATTTTCAATTTTTAAACCCATCAGTGCCAAGTCAGCTTTTAGATATAATCTAAAAGTCCTAGCCACACTTTCCAATTTTGCGTACCGCCTTATAAAATATTGGAAGGTAAAAATCAGTCCGTATTTTATGAATGAAACAATATTGTGGCGAATGAAGACAGAATAATAAACGATTCAATTCGGAATGTTATAGAAAAGAAAGGAAAACATATTTCCTCTAATGTATCTGGCTCCGGAGCCATCGCATTCCACGTTGATTTATCTGGGATTATTGGATAATAAAGTATGGGTTTTAGGGTCTTATTATGAGAGCTTGTAAAAATTCTCGTCTTTTATCGAAATCTTTCCAGGTTATTAATAATCACAAAAGCGTTTTTTATAAGGTTCTTTCATTTCAATGTGAAAGCCCATATGTTCTTTAAATCCTCTGATAAACAATTATCTTTAATACAATCTAGATTGTTTTTCTGGATTTGAAGCCGTGATCCAATAGAATTTCTTGATGACGTTTTGTCTACAGCTGCGGCAGACATTATCAAATGAGATGAGGCAATGGGCGAAGTGATCTCCCATGCTTCCTGACGTTGACTGATTCGATTGTGGTGAGCTTCGTAGTATTTATGTCCTCGCCATCGCGCTGAAGTGGAGGGACGGTGGTGGGGGTAGTGGTGGCGCGGGGTTTCCGCGCACTTGAAGCATGTCATAGAATTCGCGTCTAGTCTATCTTCAGAAACGTAATTTTCTCCTGCCTGATAAATATATTGTCGTGTTTGAAGATCTCAATGACCTCTCTCGTCAGTCTCGGACAGAAACACTGCGGTGGATATAAGATATCCACCTCCTTCAAAAAGGATGTCGTGATCTTCGGAGAGAGCGTACTCTGCTACTGACGACTTTTGTGTTTGTCCCAGCCTGCAACTCCTCTTGTGTTCCATATTCCCCGTGTTGACACTGCGTTTTGTGGTGCCAATGTCTATCGAGCCACAGCTGCATGGAACTCGGTAAACTGCGGCTGCCGATAGAGGATCTCTGCGGTCTTTGGCCGATTTTAAGCTCGGTTGTGCGAGTGGGTTTAAAGACAGTTTTAACATCGTACTTTTCCAGTAGCCTGTCGATCCTGTTTATTACTTGAATTATCTTTGAATTCTGCTCTTGTAAGTGAAAACCCTAATATCTCTAGCAAGTATCAGCCGGTTACCCTACTTCCCACTATGAATGCTGAAGAATTTGTAGGGATGAGAATTATGTAATTTCTTAATCTCATTAGAAATCAAATAGGGGCTCTATCAAGCTGGGATGCGGTGCACTGTACGAACGTAGTAGTATAATACTTAGTAGGGCTTCGTGGAAGAATTGCAAAAACTCATATCTGAAGTTACTTGCCCTTTTTCTTTAGAAGCAATAAGCAGCGCCTCCTCTTCGTCAATGTCTGGTACGTTCCGATACAGCACCCCATTTATAAGAACATATTCCTTTTTAGGCGACGTCTTGAGGTCAATATCATCATCTAGATCTTCAAAGGACGGACCAATCTTGACAAGGTCGGCTCCTCCATTTCTTCTTTTCTCAGTTCAGGATTTCAGGGAGTGCTGGCCGAAAAAGGATATCTGCAAGGACATTTATGTACGTCTGTAAGTGCAATCGATTTATAAATCGAAGGTCTTCAAGATTTCCTCCACAAGTTCACTTTGATATTGGATTGTGATGTGTCAAAAAAAGTCATATGTCTATTAAATTCCTGGACCCTCGGTCCAGGAACGTGTTTGGATAAAGGAGTAAAGCTCTTTGATATCCCGTGTAGTGGAATGTTGGCGAAGTAGGCTATCTAGTTCGAATTAAGAGTAAATCTCGACTGTGTAGTCGTGTTTTAGGTACTTAAAAGATGAACAAAAAAAATAACACTGCCTACTTTTGGCGATTCTCTATGTGTGACTATCAAGTTTCTGACAACCCAATTACAACCTAAATAGGTCGACAAGATATCCAAAAAGGGACAGATCATGAAGCCTTGAGCGGAATCTGTCAACAGGGCGTTCACAAGTCAAAGGTGCATTTCGTAAACCGAAACGGACATACCTATTCCAAACATTTACTGACGCTTGATGATAGCAGGGCCTCACATCCAGCATCGTCATATACTAGGCCCTTTAATTTAGTTTTTGTTATAAGGGGTCATCAATCCTTGGAAAAAAGTAGCGATCTGTCCTTGCTTTTGCATACAGCTTGCGCTGGTCGAATGTGAGTGGTATGGTTTAAAGTATGCTATCAATGTCTTTCTTGAGCTGTCCTTTTTGATTTCTGATAATCAATGAGGTGGAACCGCCACAGGCTGATTATAAATTATATTGATCGCATGCTCTACCTATGGTGTTGGTTAAAGACTCTGCTCAAACATGACTCGATTAGCTTCAAATAAATCGTTAAAGCATTCACGCTCTGCTTTACTTAGTTGCAATTCTTAATCATCTGGCGAAGACAAAGTTGCAGGAACATCGATGACATTTATTGATAAGGGCGCGTCCATAGTTGGCATATGAACAAAGACGTATTTTCTGGTTTATTATGGAGATAGACCTGTCAGGGTTATCTGAGCTGTTACATTAACAATTAGTTTGTTTTAAGCTGTGTTTGGATAAACTGTATTCATTGCAGTCGTTGGATTCCTTACATTTAACCTTCCTTGGCAGCCATGTGGACATGTATGTACTCTTCTATGAGTATGTACTACTTCTATGTAAACCGGAGCCACTTGGTATAGATAATCCAGTTGATTGATTAGAGACGATATCTGCCCCTCTGCCTGAATTATTAGTAATTAATTGTCTTCGGCAAACTAGTTTCCTAAAAATGTCTTTTTATTGACCACATATCTTACAATACGTACACTAAACACCAGTTTTGTGACTATTGTTGTGGTGAGGTTTATCCCTCAACACGAGCTACTTCGATTAGTTCTTTGAAAGATTCAGCACTCTCTGTCACGTAAAACTTTTTCTCAAATGTGAGTATGCTGTAAGTCCGTAAGTGCTGTAAGAGTTCTAGTTTTAATCAAAACTTTCCGAATGGTGAACAAGTCGAGGTGGGACTGTTCCATGGCCACCTAGAAGACTCTAGTTTAACGCTGTAGACTATTCTGCTACCTTTGGGGAGACCTAAAAGCAATGAAGGCTACAAGAAAAAATAAACAACGCATTTGTTCATAGTTGAATAGAGCTAGGAAATTTATTAATAGAATTAGAGGTAATTTTGAAAAATACTTAAAAATCTTTATTTTCATTAGTTTGTGTTGTTATTAATTGTTACTATTCTTTCTTAGCCGAAAATTACCCATTGCTTTTTTAAAAATTTCTTTGTGTTTTTTATGATCGAAATTTTGGAACAATTTATTTTAAAATTTGCTCAATTTAATTCAGAAATATTAAAGTAGTTTGATGACCTTCTTACTGATGGTCACTTGTAAACAAGAATGAGTGTCTTTTTCTTCAAGTGCGGAATACTTCTATAATTTACGCTACCAAAGTTCAGAGTGCTGAACAGTCGTCTCTAGTTTTTACATATTTGTTTGCTGAATACGTTTAATATAGTAGTGGATATTAGTGTCAGCAAATTAATCAAAAGGCAGTAAAATTATTTTGGGCAGTAGCGTTTGTGGTGAGGGCGGCTAACCAAGTTGGTGGGCGAGAGTACCAAGCCTAGATCGTTTTGCTATCATTCAGCGTTGGTTCGTTCGAAGATGAAAGTTTCGAAGAAGAGAACTATTCGTAGATGTTCCAGATAACTAGACGGTTTTATGGAAGGCAGAAAATTTGGAGGCCACTTTGATGATACAAATTCTGACTGTAAAATCTATAATATAAATAAAGAATATTCAGAAATTGCAATAATACCTCCCTCGAGATAAACTGCAATATTTTATATTATTGGGGCATTAAAACTTAATAGAAAAATAATCCGGGCAACTTGAAATTGCTCTTCGTTTAACTAATTTTTGCATGCTCTTTCTGAATTTCGGACTTACTTAAACTAGGTGCATCAAATATTATTTTTTTTGTGGTTCCTAAATATAGCCTAATACATAAATAAGCAAAACCTGTGTATATTTGTAAATAAATCTTATTGACCCACTAAAGATGGGTGAGATGATACCGGCTAAAGGTCCTACATAATATGCTGTTAAAGTATGTATACTTATCAATGAATCACGCTATATACAAGCACGTAGATATAGTTGAGTGTGAAAGTATTTGATTATACGCATATTATAAAAGGCAAATTTTATCTCATATATAAAAACCTGGTGCTAGGGTAAACAAAAACATTTCTGGGCCATGTGTACAATAAAATTCTAGCAGTTTGATATCACAATAGAACATATAGACTTCACCACACAAACGACTTTTAACATATCTCTGTGTAAAAGAAAATAGGTTTTGGCTTTAGCTCCGATATAAACCACCCCATTCAAATCGGTATATTTCCTAATTTCTTAGACCGTAACATCCCTATCTCGTATATCCGCAGCGGTCACAATAAAGGATCAGCAAATAAATGAGGCCTTTTATTGCATCTGGAAAGCCTGCCTGCAAACAAGGAGATCAACGAAATTCCGTGAGCGAAATAGTCAAAAAATTGGGCCCGAAATATTCGTGGCACAACGTCTCCTGTAATATCGACTATTATCGCCATGTGCGGAAGGAATAGGGGCGAATATTATCCGAACATTCCATCGGAGAGGGAATTTTAAATTCCCTTTCGTTACATGATCATTGTTTGAACTCCAGTAATATTGTTTGTTCTTTTACTCACTAGACGGGATATTTCTGTATTATGAATCATACTGTAGGCGAATACAAAGTAGAATATTTTCCATTTCCTCCTCCACCAACTGAATGGGAGCTAAGAAATCGATCTGTTGTAGCTAAACCTGTTAATTTCATATAACAGATAACTGCCAATTAAAGAACTTTCGATCTGAATTTCCTCCGCATAATGACAATGTAGCTCTGCATAAATTCCCGAACCCAAAATATGCACATCCGTTCCTCTGCATTGGATAAATGCTCTAAGCGTATCTAACTTCATCACATTATCAAATAAAACTAGCACACAATTTAAACTTTTGGCTTTTGATGATAAAAGTTGGCATACTTAAAAGTTTGTAATTGGATACGGAACTATTAGACGATACAACAAAGCAGGTCGTTTAAACTACTAACCAGGGATTAACGCTTGGTTTGCTTTTAACAAAAATTTTGTTTAATAATTTTTATAAGTGCATATAACAGCACGTTAATTAACCTCAACAATATTACCAAACTAACAATAAATGAGTATTATTAAACACTGATAATGGAGTTCCTAAAGTATAACATTGGTTTTGAAGACCTAGAAAGTCTGTGAAATTAGCCATAACTTGCTAAACTAAGATTTGAATGCAGTACTGCCCAATTCAATTTGCTTTAAGAAATACCGAGAAAAAATCTAAATCGATCAAAACTTTTTTTTTTTTTTAAATGCATTCTAAGTTAAAACTTTTACAAAAGATGTTTCGTATAAAAACGGATTTAAAGAAAAATATTATGTTTTCAAACTAGACTGACGTCGTCATTCCTTATTGCGTTTTCCTCTGATTTATATTTTTTGCATTTTGAGCATTTCTCTTGACCTAGAATTGGAATTCCAATATGTCAAAATTTGCAAATTGTCAAAAAGTTATACATTTTTTCTTTTTCTAAATAAAATAAAACTACGGAATTAATATCAAATTGTGAAGACTTTTGCGTCTATTCAAAGATTATTCTAGAGCGTTTTTCGGGATTTGAAGCCGTGCTCCATTGGAATTTCTTCCTGGTTTCAAAATGGGGAACTTCAAAATGCATGTCCGCCATAAAAAAATTAAAGTTTATGATGACTCTACAAAACCGAAACGTTGTATCCGAATTTCAACTTTCCAGGTGTATTACTCTCAGAAAAATTTGCCTCAGAAATATTTTCGCAAATTTCGATTAAATTTTGAAATAAAAAAAAAATAGGCCGGTTGCTTACGAATGTCCCATTTTGGTTTGTTCAAAATTTCTCAAAAAGGTGATTGTTTAGTATAACCTCGCATTTGTTGTCACGTTGAAGTATTGTATAAAACCTTTCCTACTCGCGTGCGGTAAACTACACTTTACTGCACTCATTTGAGTGTGGGAGGGAGTACTAGACCGCGGTACTTTACCGAGTGCGGTAAATTTACTTTACTTCATACTATATCATTTAGGACACTTTTAAGTAGTTGACTTCAATCCGGTATAGTTATTTTCCTAACAAGTGCGGAAAGTGATACTTTTCCGCACGCGACTGCAGTCGGGCGAACGACGCATAGCGGAGTTCGGCCATGAAGTCGAGTGCGGAAAAGATACTTTCTGCAAGTGTTAGGAACAATATTTTTTCTACGAGTAAGGCGACTTTTACAACTATCAGTAAAACTTCAGTTTATTACTTATAACGTAATAGTTATTTACATTATAAGTCCGGTAAATATAGTCTTACAGTAGGAGTAAGATGTTTCCGGACGAGGCGCTAGCCGAATCTGGAATTTCGAAACGACTACTGTAACACGTTACCGGACGTATGATGTACAACATTTTACTTCATACTTATCAAAAACCGGAAAAAAATAATTTTTTCTAATGTTGACATATAAAGTGGCACTTTTCAATACTGATGATAGTGACGTAACGTCCTACTTTTCGTAACTAGTTACGAAAAGTAAAATCTTTCGTAACTAGTGATGAAAAGTTCGTGTCACCACCAGTTGCAGGTTTCGGCTGTGGCACACCGTTGCTACAGTTTTACGGTATTAAGTAGATACAAAGTAGTTTAAAAGTAAATATTGAGGTTTAATAATAATAACTCTCTCTCTAAGTAGGTATTTGTAGTCAAAATTATAAAAAATCTTGTATGAAACACGTGACGAAAAGCCTTTTTTGTGTACCTCATTCAAATTGCAACGCAAACATTCATTCGTTACACAAAGTCGGACTTTTCGTAACTGGTTACATAAATAGCTATTATGCGCGGCGAATATATTTTTGACAAATCCGCCAATTTGACAAATAGTTTCATTACGGTATCCTGTACCGGTACCGGTACAGGTTACCAAGGATACAATTGATTTATTGAAGATGTGCCGGTACTCAATACTGTAAAATTTCTTTACGATATCCAATGCTGTAAAAAGCTATTTATCGGATTAAAATCAAGTGCCTAAAAGTGTTCTAAGTGATACAGTATGAAGTAAATAACTATTACCACAATGAGTATGGAAGACATATGGTGAGTCACCTATATTACGTTTCAATGTCATTATTGACCAACAGCTTGAGATAGCTGGTACCAGCTTAATAATTATACCACAACAATAGGGGTATGGCACTTGATACCTATTGATGTTAAGGACGAGAACTGTCAACAATAATTGTCTATCAACAAGATTTGTCAAAAGAGCTTGACAGTTTCTTTCACTCCATTCCATAGTTCATTGCAGTTTGATTTATCCTTAAGATGGTTTCTTCCGATGAAGAAATTCCTCAAGATATAATTGACGCAGCTACTTAAGCAAGAAGTCACTTAATTCCAGAAAAATGGAAGAATCGCTACCAGAATGAGTACCTAGTCTTTGAGACATGGTGCACTGAAAAAAACGTCTCTTCAATGAAGGAAGAGGCATTTTTAGCATATTTAATCGTCAATCAAAAAAAAAGTAAAGAAAAACATCGATATAAGCAAACTTTTCAAATTAACAGCCTTTTTGAATAAAGCCAATGACGGATTTAGGCCGAAAAATTAAAGGATCTCAAAATAGATGAAGAAGTTCGATTTCTGTCTGATGCTCCTGACAGTGTGTATTTATTGATGAAAATTGCAACAGTTTTCGGAATTGCAGGAGCCTGCCGCAGGGGCGAGCTGATGAAACTTACAATAGGTGACATTGAAGAGAAAGATGATGTCTTGTTAGTAACAATCCCAAATACAAGGAGCAATGTTTCACGGAAATTCGTCGTATGTAGAAATGATGATTCAGAAACACGGTACACCGACTTTTACAATAAGCACAAATCCTTAGGTCCTGCAAATACGCCACATCGAACGAGTAAGGTATCGTCCAGGAGCTGTGATTTTTTCCATCTGTGGTAGCTGATTTGGGAGCGAGTATGTCCATAGCTGGCCCTGTCCAGAATGCGGCAAGCTCGATCACCAGGGATCGGTGATTTTAAGCGAAAACCCACTGGAATGATGTGGCTGTCCCTCGCTGTGCAAAGGAAGTGGATATGTTCTTCCTTCTTGGTGAGCTTGATCTTTGCTTTTTCGTAACCCCAGAATTTCTCGCTAATACCAAGTCCTTACCGGTTTTCTAACGTTTGCTTAAAGATGGCAGATGATGATGTACTATTAAGCTTCGGTGTGGCATCCGTTGATACGGCGGACGAGTGCTGGTCGCTTGATGCGCGACCATGGCGACGATACGGCCAACAGGAATGGTGGGTGTGATTAGCGGTGTTAGTACATAAGCAAGTAGTGTTTGGAAGCCAAAATTGTGCATAGGGAACAGCACTGGAAGAAACGAAAGTTTAAGGAAGCAGTCCTCATTGGAAGCAATGAGGGCGTCTTTAGTAAACCAAGTTGCGACGTCTCTTCGGTATGGCATCCGTTGATACTGCTGGGCGCTTGACGCGCGACGTTGGCGACGATCCGGCCAATAGAAATGGTGGGCGTGGTTAGCTGTGTTAGTACATAAGCAAGTAGCCTCGAGCTTAATCCTCAGTATCCCTTGAAAACGAGCAGAGATTCCACTACTCGAAACGTCGTGTAAAAAACTCAATAAAGACAATGGAATTTAAAAGATGTTCCGCCTAATACCCTAAAACTTCTTGACGAAGCTCGGTAAGCAACGAAATTTTATGATAGACTCTCCTTAAAATCGAACCAAGAATATGTTATTTTTTTGCTGAACTAACCTGAATTTGGCTGAACTAACTAACCTCAAAACATAATTTAGTTTTCACGGTATCGGTATAACCTGATGTACCCACTTTTAATGCTTATCAACCGTATCAAATAACTGTTGTGGCACCTAAATAGGTAAAACATAACGTAACTTTATAACAAGGTGAAACGAACTCAAGATATCCATTAAAATGGGAATTCCATTAAAGTGGAAGCTCTTCTTTCTTGCAAAACAGATATTAGAGCGGTTATTCCATATTCTTTTACAATAACCATTCAATTTTATAGCGTAGGAAATTTATATTTGGTACGTCAGATATATAGATAAAGCAGGGTCGAGTTTCTTCGTAAACATTAGAAGCTGCTGAGTTGCCAGATTAATGACACTGGCTTGAACATAGTCAATATTCTATTCGAAATTTGAGAAGAAATTTTAATAATATTTTTGGAGCTTTAAGTGAAGAAATTCCAGCAAAAAGCGCTGACGTTGGATTTTGCAAAAACTGAAAAAAAAATAATATTTTTATCACTATTCTCCACTTCTTGTTGCTTATGAGAATTAAAGAGCCCCCAATGAAGTTGAGGGGAACAAATTAAGCTATTGTTCTCTCTCTCTCTCTATGCATTAATGTAATTCCTCTCTTCCAGTTATCCGTTACGCAAAATGACGTATTTTCAAAAATTCTAGTGTTTGTTGATAACAATGAAACATTTTAACTAAAACTTCTGACGTGCATTAGCAAATTGCTTTTGGATGACAATATAATTTCCTGGCTTCATTCGGCTCATTTATTTTATGTTAGCAAATTTATATCGAAAGTTAGACACATAAAAAAGCGAGCTTTTAACGGATTAAATGCACGTTACACCTGCTATCGTGTTTAGTTTTATGCTAATTCATCATCATGTCAAAATTTTTGCTCCACTTGTTTCCCATGTAATATATTTCTGAAGCTTTTAGGATAATGGAATAATTATAGGAAAATTTGCAAGTAATTCGTAACGTGACCCGCAGTTATCTATCTTGTCTAATCACCATTAAAACCCTAAAGGGTTTTTCTTCTGATGTGTCTTCATAAATTTAGGCTGCGAAGTTTCCGCTCCACTCTCTGATTTGTGGTTTAGCGTAATTAAATCATCAGACTCTATTCCATTATCGCGTTTATCCACCATCAATTAATTTGTGCACGAATTAGTTCTTATGGATCTATCAAGGTAACAGAACTCCTCTTCTCTTTGGAGTCATATTTCATTTTCAGTTGAAATCCCTTAAAGTATCAAGTCTCCACGTAAAAACCACTCAGATGTGTACTTTGTCACTTAGCAAGCCCTAACTTGATACCAATAAGTGTATGCAAATCAAACAGTAGGGCGCATTGTAAGCGCTAACGCGATTTTCAACAAGAAGGTGTCTGAATAATGTATTCATTTTAGAAAGGCTCTGAACTGGAAACGTGAGGGCGGAGTAAAATCCAGTGAAATTTACTTTACGTATGAAAATCTGGGTTGGTTCTTGCGCCTTCGGGTAAATGGCTATACGGATTTTCTATTACGGGAACACCGCTTAATTAGGTTTACAGAAAACTGCGTACAGACAGGCCATCGCTGTAAATACTATATTTGTCAAACTGATTTCCAAATAAAAAAATATATAAACAAATTGTTTGAGAATGCTCTATACTCTGAGAGGAGGAAACATTTTTATCTATCTACAGGAAATTATTATAGGGTAGGTAACAAATGTATTTTATGTCCCCCCCCCCCCCCTTTACCCGTACACTATTGTGTTTTAATTGCTTAGTTAACAAATTCATAAACGTAAACTTTATAGAGAGTAGCTTGTCACCAATTTATCGGTCAACCCATCTGCATACTAGTTTCCGGGTCTACCCCTCATCAGTACAGCTTACTGTACATACGGCTCTTTACACTACGTTGTGGTTCTGATACGAGGTACAGAGCAATATGGGCTGCTTCTCGAACTGAGAGCCATCTGCCAAGCAGTATTATATCTAATACGCTGTTGGATGTCGCCTGCTCCTGCTCTGTACAACATCTCACCGCTCTTCCGTAGATTTTTTCAGATCAACGATTTGTATATCGTTGGAGGAGCCTTCGTGCTTCGCAATGTGAGTTGTTTTCCCGGTGCCATTAACCCTTCTTCGTTTGAGATGGTGTTAACCGATATTGTTCCAATGTTCCGAGTCCTATGATTTCTTCAAACTGTCATATGTCTATTCTTCACGGAAGCCATATCTCAATTCAGTGTTGCCAGAGTGTGCACGTTTTATATAACTCTTATTTATGTCGATTTCGATTTGCTTTTTGAGTCTTATGGATAAAAAGTTTCAAAATGTCTTGAAATACATTGAAGTAATCGGTAGGTCTACAAAATAATTTCAAATATTTTTAAATTCTACTGAAACACTTTGAAGTAGTTTGAAGCTTTATTCAGGTACTTTGAAACACCTTGAAGTTTTGATTAAAGTAGTTTAAAGTTCGGAAAAGTGTTTTGAAATATACTTAATTATCCATTCTCCTAGTTAAGTGCGGAATTTTTGCATGAGGCATAAACGAAGGTCCATCAGCTTCCCTCAACATTTTTTATTCTTTGTTAAAAGATGGTGAACAATTTCACGTCTGAAAAGTATTCACCCGAAAAATAAGGCTTTCTAGATTCTTTTCGGGCTTGAGGATATTGTCTCAATGTGAGGTTCATTGAAGATACTATTAAAATGAGGACACCTGGACAGAAGAGAATTTTTCTACTCTACCGATCGTACGAAGCCTTTTTAAGGAATCTTGCTTTGTGATACCCTGATATCGAGGACTTGCCAGGTTGCCGTATTTACCATGTTAAAAATAGAAGTTATCTTCAGTACTCTTTACGTGTTTTTTTTGCTATTGTATACTAAATACTTTTTTAGAGAATTTATTCTCTTTTAGTCCTAAATCCGCTTAGCCATGGGCGCGAGTGGCCCCTCTACAATAGGGCCCTAAGCAAAGTCGTTAAGGATTATTTTAATACAAATCTAGGGACTAGGTTTCAAGGGTCTTGTCTATCTTGATAAATAAATATAAATGACTCAACACCCTGTATTAAATCATAAATTTCTGAGTTCGAGAGAGAATGCAGCTTGTATTACGAATATAATATAAAATGTCCTCATTAAATTTTTTGGATTCAAACTTTTTCGGCACTGTCTCGAATGTGAGATAGTGTCAAAAAATAAAAACTTGGCAAATTTTTTATAGGAGACAAAACTGCAATCGCGAGGGGACTGGGCCGCAATTAAGAACTAAAAGTTGGCCAGAAAAATGGCAGATTCTCTAGTCCCTTGAAATCCAAGCCGGACTCAAAATAAACAAAAAGTAGACAGAAAAAAACGTTTTGAAGAGTCATCAGTCATCTTGATCATAGATTGATTATCTCTTAGTAGTGGTTATTTTGGACATATTGATGTGCACCATTTGTCTATTGCTCTTTGGCAACCCTTCAGAACTTTTTCTTAGTTTAGTTTTTGTTTATTTTGTGTCCGGCTTGAATTTGAATAAGCCTTAATTCCTAAACTAGTCTTTAATTTTTTGTAGTATTTATCAAAATATCAAAGTTTTCGACATTTATTTTTAGGGCAAGCGCATCTCTAGTACAGTGTAAATCGATTCGCTAAAGCTTTTACACGAGTACAAATTTTTTTCGTTCTTCAAGATTTTAAAATTGAACGCCAATTGAACATATTTGTGAACTAAGGCGCAAAAAAGGGCCATTATGCCACAAATGGCAATTGACAAAACACAAAGGGCAAAATAACAAAATCCTATATATATGGTCCAACAAAATTATAAAAATTACAATTAATTTAATCAGAACATAGATACACACGGATATTCACCTACAGGAAATTTAGAACAAGTAGGGACTGAAACCTTTTAAGAAAGATTCAATAACGGCGAGAAGACAAGAAAACAAACCATTCCTAATAAGTATTGGGGATTTCAAAGCAAAAATCGGGATGAAAGAAGATGGACACTTACATTGGCCTCTTAGAACTAGTCGATAGAAATGACAAAAAGAAGGTGCTAGATAGCTATTTGAACCAAGAAAGCCTATTTTACCTCAAAACCATCTTCGCAAAACCCAAACAATGTAAATGGACTTGAAGCAGCTCAGACAAAACAACTACAAACGAAAAAGACATCATCTCTAATAAGAACAACATATGCACCAACGTAACTGTACTGAGTAAATTCTACAGGAAATAGATTAGGACAATAGATTAGTGCAAGCCAAAATCAAGATACGCATGAGAACAGAATATAACAAATTCATCAAATAAGAATGCTATAAAACCACAGAAACCCTGACACAAAGTCAAGTCAACTCCCGTTAGAAGCTAGAAACAAGCAAGATTGCTGCAAAAAGGAACAGAGAAAATTAAACATATGCAAATAAGTGAACCGGCTGCCAAAATAAAAGAAACCATAAGGACATTGGTCAAAGGTCTGTTAGAAATCAATATCTTGAAAATTCTCATTAGTTTCCAAAAAAAAATCTCAAACTATACCAACAAACTAATAAAAGAAAAAATAAGAGAAATCTGCAACTAAAAGTAATAGAAACAAAAAACACAAGAAGCGGAACGAAAATGGTAAAAAGAAAAACGTCAACTTCCAAGACAGAGAGGAAATAAGGAAAGCCATAGAAGAATTCTACAGCAATAAGCTATGCACTTGCCAAACACATAACAACCGTAGCAAGCCCAACCCAATAAAACTACACAGTGTAGTGAGACAAGAAGACACTATCTCGCTCAAACTCTTCATCCTTGTCTTGGAAGACATCTTTGAGAAATTGGAATTGGACACCAAAGGTATACATCGACGCTGTATACCTTTGGTGTATAACTTGATCTTATTGGCACCTAATCTCTAAGAGTAATATAAAATTCTATAAGAACTAAATGACGTGTCTGCAACTACAGTCCTTAAAATGAAATATAACGAAACAAACATGATAAGCCTAGGAAGGACGACTAACATGGGACGCCTTTGATAACCTTGCGTACTTTGGAAAATAGTTCCATTCCCATAAATCTGGAGTAGAAAAATACACGACACCGGCATATTACCGGTGAGTATGTATGGCTCCATTCCATACATTGGAACCCATGTCCCCCGCCAACAAATCTGTTAAATAAATTAGAAACAACAAGTCGGACCTGCGAAACACTGATTGGAAACAATGAACAATGAGATAAGAGGTAGAACGGAAGTCGGGGACATCGTAGAGGAGAGAGCAAGGATGAAGTTGAGATGGACTAGCCACATGGCCACTTATGACTTCAACGGGCGGAGACCAAGAAATGCAACAAGAAACATGGGAAAAACTCAAAAAAGATGGATCGAGGACATTAGGTCTCTGGCATAAGCATACAGTGGTTGAGACTGGCGAAGAATAGAGAAAGACGGAAACTATGAGGAATGACCTGCCTTCACGAATGGAGGAACAAAATTTGGCAAAGAAGAAGAAGAATAAGGAGCAAGACCACCAACATTACAATTGAAAAATGAACCAACATGATGGGCCGTAGCGTTAGTCCTAACGTGATAGAACACTTAAATTGGTTACTAGTGTTAGGGAACCTAATTTAAAAACTTTTAAAAATGAAAAAACTTATGTAATAATATGAACAATTAAACCAATTTAATACAAGTGTGTTGGTTTGGTTATTTTTGGTATAATAATAAACTGCTCAACTTAAAGTTCGGCACAAGCAATTTTTCGTGTCATTTTCAATTAGCTGCAACTTTTTAAGCAATGAATCGTTTTAAATGCAATTTGCACGGTCTGAAACCTCATTTCCTCTAGATAAAGCTAGCGGATAATTTTGAAAAAAAAAACCGACATTATCTTTATTATATAGGGTGTGAAACCAAGTGATCTTTATCGTTTTCAGGTCAGTCATAAGCCAACATCTATATCTCGGGACCTTTTCGCCAGATTTTTTATTAAATCAATATGAATTCTTATACAGAGTGAAACGTAAAATGTGTGAAATTTTTGTTGCTGATATTTGTAAATCGTCGTAGTTTGAAAACCTGGTAAAGAGTCTTGTGGTGTTTTCCCTCATTTGTTGACACATTATCTGTGGATTGTCCCTCATTCAAAGAATTTTAAAATAAATGCAGTTTTGTCTAGTGAACTAGCACTCAAACAATATGATACCATTATTGTTGATACTCGTGACTTATAATAGCAATATTCAATAAAATAACCTTTCTCGAGACAAAGGGAAATTCAGTGATGCCATCGCAGATGTTTTAATTTTTTATTTTTAAGGCATTAGAACTTATACAGAGGGAATTAAAATATTCTTAAAAATTTCGTTTGTATTTTTTTTAAATCGTCGTAATTCGCGCACAAGTTGACGGATTATTATTTTTATTCTTTGGATCGACAGCATTGTCTACAAATTGTTTCTCAACAAGGTTTTACAAAAGTGACTACTGAATTACAGGTACGGACTTGACAAAATTAGTATACTCAATTTCCCTTTACCTCTAGAAAGGTTATTTTATTTAATATTGCTATTATAAGTCACGAGTATCGACAATAATGTTATCATATTTTTTGAAAGCTCGTATACTAGAAAAAACGGCACTTATTTTTAATTTTTTTGAATGAGTAGCCATCCGCAGACAATATGTCAACAAATGAGGGAAACACAGTAAGACTCTTTATCGCTTTTCCGAACTACGATGATTTAAAAATATCAGCAACAAGAATTTCACACATTTTACGTTTCGCTCTGAATAAAAATTCAGAGCGTTTTAATAAAATATCTGGCAAAAAGCCCCGAGATATGAATGTTGGCTTACTCCTGACCTGAAAACAATAAAGAAAAAAAAGCTTATTGCGAAATGGCAGAACATCAAAATTTGGAAATTTTTTCATCACTTTGTTTCACACCCTATATAATAAAGCTAATGTCGTTTTTTTTTCAAAATTATCCGCTCCCTCAATCTAGAGGAAATGAGATTTCAGACCGTGCAAATTGTATTTAAAACAATTCATTGCTTAAAAAATTACAGCTGATTGAATATGACACGAAAAATTGCATGTGCCGAAGTTTAAGTTGAGCAGTTTATTTTAATTTTTTTTAAATGTATTTTTCTTGGTTTTTGGTCAGATGAGCAATTTTTCTCTCGGGCCTTAGTCGTATAAAATTCTCGAAATTTTTCTCGTACGAAATTTTACGTACGTACAAATAATTTTTTTATATTTTTACACGCGAGAAAATCCAAATTGGATTAAAAAAGATGGAACAAAAGTTATAAAAGCAGGGTGCGAAATTTTTATGGTTTAACCAACCAACGGGCGTATATTTTAACTTCTGGAGTCGTTGCTATAATGAGCACCGTGCTTTAAAAATAAACAGCACCGTCTAGTTGCAAACTCATTGTTTCGGGAATGACAACTCGTATGTGAGCAGATTCATGCGTAAAAAAGCTCCTATATTATTAGGATAGGAGCTTTTTTACCCTTTTTTTAAGTCTTATTAGACTTAAGTAAAAAAGAGCACTTACCTTTTTTTGATTCTTTGAATATAAAAAGTCGTACACAAAACTGACTCCCAGCACAGTAATGCCGGTCTCTTTGCACAACATAGCGGCTACCGTCAAGACGAGAAACAATAAAATATACCACCACACTTTTAAAAGAGTCCACCAACAACACCACTTTGAAGACTGTAAATTAAAACTTTTGGAATTCACGCAATCAACACCCCGCGAAGAAGACTGGACAATTTCTCTGTAGTGTATCTTGTTTTTTGGCCAATTGCAGCTGGTGACGCTCTTCTGCAACGTTGTCGCTATTTTCTCATATCTCTTCTGACCACACTTCTGCAGCAGTGGCCTGTGGTCGCAGGTTTTTGAGCAGCAGTTGGAGTCGCGTTGAGTGACGTGCGACGAGTATGTTAAGAGAGCGGTTAGGAAGAGGTTGCAGGCTAGCAAGTCTGCTCGACCTGCAATACATTTACCTGATCAAACGAACTTGTGATCTTCGATCGTAATTATATGAGGCGCCTCGTCCGAAGAAACCACTTGAAATGACTAGGTAGTCCGGCTCTCATGCGTGCTAGGACCACAAAGTTTAAAGGCGAAAACACCATTCTTTACGTCGTATACTGTCAGCTGTCATCCGCGCTTTCGCGCCCATAACTGACAGCGCCTATGTTCATATGTTAAAAGTATGAAAAGTGCGGGCAGGGTTCGGGCGGGAAGTGGTTTCTTCGGACGAGGCGGCTCATATAATTACGATCGAACTTCACAAGTTCGTTTGATCAGGTAATTATATTTCGGCGCCTCGTCCTCGAAACCACTTGAAATGACTAGGTAGCTGTTTAAAGTATAACGCCACTTTTCATCCATTTTGCGTTAGGGCAATTAACACCTTTGATGTAATCAATTACTGGAAAGTAATAGTCTCATTGGAAAGATATATACATATACTTTCACTTCAAAAACAACAGAAATATACTCATCTTTGTTGAGTAGTAATATTCAACAGAACAAATAAAATAAACAGAAAATTAATCTTAATTCTTCACAACAAATAAAAAAACATAAAACATTATAATCATATACTTTATGATTAATGTTTCTCCAAGATACACCTGGAAAAATCTGTTGACGTGTCTAGCGAACGATTGTAAAACTGGTGAAAAACCTTTGATTTAGCTGACCAGCCTGCAGTTCTTCTAATATTACTCAGCAGCAAACCAGCTCTGAATGCGGCAGATGTTCTGGCATGCTTTGCCGAGTAGCCCGTAAATATCCTAGTGTCAATTTTTGCCTCCGATAGGGTCTTCTTAATCCAATTGCTAATCGTCTGACTTGATGCTGTTAAATAAGGTTTCCGTGTTGACAAAAATAAATAATCCTGACTACTAGACCTCAAAGGTTCTGTTTTGACAATATATTCTAGCAATGTCGATGCTGCACAAAGATTTGGCCTATCCTGGAAAAACGGTATATGTAAACAGGGTTGAATCGAATTTGGAGAAGTAGTCTTCAGATGGTCAGGAATTAAGATCTGAATTTTTTCAGGTGAGACCAGGATATAATCCACTCTAATACAGGCTAGTGTCTGGAGTCTCTGTGCTGTAATTAATATTAGCAACATCGCTAGCTTCCTCGACAATACTGGTAAAGACAGCTCTTCGTTTTTTCCTAAGTTCTCCAAATAGTCCAAAACTATACATGGGTCCTATGTACAATTATACCTTCTATTCGTAGGTCGAAGTCTAAATATACCTTTTAGAAATCTTTTAATGATTGGCTCGTCTGTTACATCAGATCCTAGCAATAAAGAAAGTGCGGACCTATGGGAATTAAATGTCCCGTATTTGGAAAGCTTCTGATCAAACTGCTATTGAAGGAAACGTAGAACTTCATTGGCACTTGCATGGAAATAAGATAAACCTTCTTCCTGACAGACTGACAGAAGAGCCACCAAGCCTTGTAAGTTACTTCATACTGCTTAACTGTGGATGATGATATAGATTTAAGTAAAGTAGAAATGCTGGACTCTGGGACAGCTTTTAATCTAAATGCTTGGCAGAGACTTTCCATGCCGCCAGGAAACAGCCTGGAGGGAATTGATTTCTGAAAAGAGGGTTTACAATTAACACGCTTCTAGTTTTAAAACGAATTGTAGGCTTCGAGAGAATCCTTTGAAGGAGGGGAAACCATGGCTGCGACGGCCATTCGGGAGCTATTAAAATTCCCTCACCCTTGTCACATATTATTTTTCTAATTGTTCTGAGAAGGAGAGCAAAAGGTGGAAAGGCATAAAAGAAAATGTCACCCCAGAATATGCTAAAAGCATCTACAGCATGAGAATCAGGGTCAGGAAGCCAGGATACATATTTATCACATTTTTTATTAACACTTGACGCAAATAAATCTATATTCGGATGTCCGAAACTTTCTGAAATTAATTTAATAGTTTCATAATTTAATTCCCACTCCGTTTCCGTGGGCAGCACTCGAGATTCGAAATCGGCTACAGAATTATCTTTAGATGGTATGTAGGATGCTGTCAGCCAAATATCTCTAACTTCGCACCATTGCCAAATTTCCTTTGCGATACCGCTCAGACGAGGAAAACGTACACTTCCTATCTTTTGAATGTAAGAAATGGCTGTGGTGTTGTCAATTTTTAGCAGAACAGAACATCCTACTTAGTCTCGAGCAAAACATTTCAAAGCATTAAAGACTGCTTTCAGCTCCAAAACATTGATGTGCTCTGTCATCTCTTCCTCTGACCACCATCCATGTGTTCGTTGATCCACACAAGCTGCTCCCCATCCAGTTGTCGAGCTATCAGAGAAAATAGTTATATCATATGCATCTCTCTTAATATTATTAAAGCAAGACATAATATTATCTGCCCACCACTGAAGGTCTTGTAGGCATTCTCTGGTGAGAAGCATGATGCCATCATAATTTTGGTTGTTTTTAAGCAAGACAAGATATTTAGCTCTTTCAAGATTTTTTGTATATAACCAACCATATTTAACTGCAGGGCAGACTAATGTTAACAATCCAAGAGCTCGGGCAAAGACCCTTATACTTAATTGGTTGCAGCTAATGAGTTTTTTAAGGAGAAGTACAATCCTCTCTCGTTTCTCCATTGGAATTTGGAGGGTCATATTAACACTATCAAAAAGAAAGCCCAAAAATTTTGATTGTTTTGCAGGGGTCAACTGACTCTTTGCATAGTTGACAGTGAAGCCAAGTCGTTCTAATATGTTGACTGTAAAATAAACAGCCTTCCTACATTCCCATTCTGTTTTCCCAAAGATATGCCAATCATCTAAATAAACTACGCACAATATGTGTCTCTGCCATAAATATGTAACCACCTGCCTCATGATCTTTGTAAAGATAAAGGGGGCAATTGATAACCCAAATGGCAGACAAGTGAACTCATAAGTGTCACAACCCACCATAAATCTTAAATAACGACGGTAGTCTTTATTAATAGGAATGGAATAATAGGCATCCTTTAAGTCAATTGTTGACATAAAGCAATCCTGAGTAATCAGCCTTAAAGAAGGTCCGATAGTCCTCCAGTTTGAAATGGGGGGCATCCAAGAACTTGTTCAGGTTTTTTAAATTTAACATAAACCTTTTACTGATTCCATCTGCCTTTGTGGACAAGAAATAAGATGATAAAAATTGATTCGTGGAGGGTAAGCATTTTTCAATAAACCCACCTGATAGAAGATCTGATAACAACTCATCTAAAGAAGACGTTGAATGTTCAGCACACTTTGGCTTAGACAAGGGTGTGTAAGGTTCTTCCCGAAAGGGGATTTTGAATCCTTCTAACCAATTGAGAATTAATTTGTTATTGGTTATCTTTTCCCACTCCTTCAAGAAATGACGAAGCCTCCCTGCTGGTAAACTTACCTCTATCGTCGTGTTCGCTGATATGGTCTCGTTTGGGAGGTATTGGCCCTCTGATGATGTCTTGGTTGCTCCTTCAACCGAGACGGGCCCCTGTAGTTTAAAGACCTAGTCTTTGACATATTATTATTAGTGTTTGGATTAGGTTTTTTAAAAGAGGATGAAGGGGTGGAATTTTGTATCTCAGATACAGACCTCTGCATTGCCTTGGCTGCTTTTACTTTTTCACCTAAGTTTTCCCCAAAAAGAAACTTACCAACAGGCTCCTTGGCAGAGCAGTCTTTTACCAGCTTATTTAACCAAGGTATAAGTAGCACCCGGCGTGACAATGACAACCTATAATGAAGGTCAGCTAATATTTTTCCCGTCACTCCTAATAGTTTTATTAACTCTGATTTATCAGTTGATGAAGAGTTTTCCTCTAAAACAATATTTAAGGCTTGCCCTAAGGAAGAGAGGCCTTTGCCTAGTTGAGATTGTCTGTGAATGTGAAATTTGTCGTTTTTAATTGCTGACTCAGGCAAAGCAGTCATTATTTCTAAATTTACAATGGGAGGAGCCACTAAAGGAAGGTTATCAGGAAGTCCATTGTTTTGGAGCAACTGAGTTCTTTCCTCAGTGCTGAGTCCATTAGTCAAAATTTTGGTACACCGCTTTTCAATTATAGGGTGCAAATTTATGGATATTTCTTCATTATCCTCTTCCCTCAAACAGCGTAAGATTTCTGGATTCACCTTGTCAGTTTACACATTGTCCCCTGACCTACCTTCATTAATACTAGGTGTAGCGGCTAATGGTTCATCTTCCATGTCTGACTCCATATCGCTTGCTATTAAACAAATACATGAAGGAGATTGACCATCCTCATCAGAACTACCTTTGTTAAGGTTTGAATCCTGAGGAGAGAACGACTTAGGTGGCAATGACCAGATACTAGGTGCAGTGCTACAACTTGGAGGAGTCCTCGGAGAAGGCAATGGTTTGGACTTCTTTGAGGCCACTTTATTCTTGCCAAAACTCTCAAATGGAGATTTTTCTGTCCTGGCTTTAGATTCTCCAGAAGTCGTGGAGGTTTTCACGGAGCGTCTCCTCGATGAGTGGGTTCCGCCCTTTCCAGTTAAACCCGGATATTTACCTTGATCTAGCAATGCTTTAAGCTCATCTATTTCTTTCCCAAGGTCTCATTTAGGCCTCTTTCGGTCCCTACTATGAGACCTAGATCTACTCTTAGACTTGTGCTTGTGTTTGCTCATAATTTTCCCAACTGAAATTACCTGTAATAATCTAAAAATGGAAAAAAAATTAAGTTTAGATAATAAAACGTCGTAACTCCTAACGCACAAAAAAGCCTCTGAACATAGGCGCTGTCAATTACGGGCGTGAATGCGCGGATGACAGCTGACAGTATACGACGTAAAGAATGGTGTTTTCGCCTTTAAACTTTGTGGTCCTAGCACGCATGAGAGCCGTACTACCTAGTCATTTCAAGTGGTTTCGAGGACGAGGCGCCGAAATATAATTAAAATTTATTCAAGGGCATTATAATATACGAATCAAAATAAAAATTTGGCGCATTGAAAAGAACTATATTTGTTGTTTTAATGTAATCTCAGTAACATATATTGGGTCTTCATTAGAAAATGTCATCTAGAAGGCTATGAATTCTTGAGAGAAAAACATAACGTAATCAAATTAAATGGATTTTTGTTCTTTCATATTTTTTTCTTTTGAAATGTCACAGCCCCCTAGATGATGTTTTTAAATAAACACCCCCAATGTAATCCTAATAAGTCTTAATTCAGCTTACCAACAACATTTGCGACAGCTTCAGTATGAACAGGATGAGCAGCAAACAGCGCCCCGGTAACCAAACATCCGACGTTTCGTTTGTTTCTCGGTAGCACAATGTTGGCAACTTTCATGAGCAAATACGTTGCTGAGCAATGTAGTATTACATTGACTAGGTGATAACCCCAGGCGACAAACTCTCCGATCAAGTAGTTGAGGCGAAAGGTGAATACAGTTAAAGGCCTGTATGAACCATGCGTTCCACTGTCCGTGAGAGGTGTTCCCCAGTAGTCGTTTTCCAAGAGTTTTGGCCAAGGTGTTCTAGGGAGAACGTCTGGATTGGTCAAAATGGCCCTCCTGAAAAAAGAAAATTTATAAGCAATTTTTATACTTTTTTGACGGTTTTCTCTTAAAGATTATAGCTGCGAGTCAATCGACCCTCTTGGTACAAAATAAAAGATGAGGAATTATTATTCTGCTTATGAATATTTACAAGTAATATAATATGCATATAATAACTAGTAATGAACGCTTTTAAAACCAAAATTGGGGAGATGTTTATTATACTAATAGGCAAATAATGTATTTGCCTCTGGCTTTCTATATTTTGCATACGCTAATAATCAATATTACAGTTCTGGGTCCATTAGGTAAAAAATTCTGATATTTTGCAAGTTGCGATTCTATTTTTACCTCTAAATTATTCTCGTTTAATCTGGTAATCTAAAATATATTGACAATATCGATGCTGACCACCAGGGATATAGGATTTATGTTCGCGTGAGAGCGATATTGGAACATTTATTTGCATTATAGTGACATTTAATTTTGCGATACCAGCGTATGACATTTTGTTAGTAATCACTAAAGTAATCGCATGCCGAAAACGGATATTTAAAGTTCTCATTTACATAATGGTACATTTTCACGTTTTGAGTTAACAAACCATATTCAATGATTATTATCTGTGAATTATTCTTCGAAATGATACAGGGTGATTCGAGGCGATAACTTCGACTTCAACATTCCAAAACATACTGATTCGCAATTACGCATTTAATAATTTCATTTTTCTGTAAACAAATCACGACTCAAAATAATAATCGAAATCTCACGACTTGTAAAATTCGACGATATGAATGTAGAGGCTACGTTAGCGAAAACCACGTGTCTGAATACGCCACATTGCTGTGTGGTGCACAACTAACTAAAAAAATTTGGGGACGCAAATTTGTACGAAATGAATTTTTTTAATATTTTTATTTTCAAATATACTCTAACGTAGGGTAGTTAGAGGCAAGAATAAAGTGCTTTCTGGCTAAAAAACGAATCATGGAAGTCAACCGTGGCAAGGCAATCCTAATTAACTAAAAATCACATTTTTTATATCTCTAGCATTAGTTGTAAATAAGTATAACTCATAGTCTTTTACTAGCCTATTGGATTCATGTAGCATTTTAATGATGGGTGAACAATTAATAACAGAGCAGCAGATCATTTGCGCGTGTCCAATTATTAAGTTTATCTTAAGAACTCTATTAATGGAGCCACATCTTTTATGCTTTATGTTGCTAGGAATACTATGAATAAACAGGACACTCTCCAGTCTACACCTCGCACTGAGTCTTGCCATATTGAATGCTTTCAACATACAATTGTAAGAAATCACAAAAGCTTAACCATTATTCTTTAGGAGAGCAAACGTTTCGAAACATCAAACGTTTCGAAAACACTCGCAAACATACCTATATGAATAGAGACCTGCGATCCAAATTGCAGACGGATACTCCAGATGAGATGTAACCAAAGAAAGTAATAAAAGATTCCTAAAACTATTGGTATTCCTATATAAAAATCAAAAAAGACGGTAAACCTTGTGCTCTATTGTTTCATAATGATGACCAAATTTTAAATCTGATGGAGAATAAACACCAAGGTCTCTATACTCATTCAATCTGTTTAAAACAGAACAACTGATTGAGAAATCGTACTCAATTTGGCTTATTTTACGTGTGAACTTATTACGGGACGTGTTTATATTAAGAGTTTTTCTGATTTGACTAAACCACTCAGCACACAGGTAACCAAATAGCCTACAACAAACGTATAAAAAACGACATTGACTGACTATAGGACGTCTTTTAATGAGTATAAATAACGTACCAAATCATGTCAATAAGTCCCACCATAATGACATCATGCGCTTGACGTATAAAAAAAAAACTCATTGAAGGACTGGCCAACACGTCGAAGTCCCGACTTTTTCACGTTAATAAAACGTCTCATTTTAAGTATATACCTTTGTGGGGATTAAAATGACCAAAATAGGGGGCTTTCTGAAAAACGCCAATAGCCCCTACACATTTGCACGATTCTGTCCTCGATCATCTGTCATTTTTGTTGTCTATCAGTTCTGTTCACTTTTGCGTCTCTGTGAAGGTGAATAGGACAAGACGAAACGAGAAAGTTTTTTTTGAAGTCAAATTCAAAATAATGAAAAGTTTTCAAAAGTTAACCTTTTTTATATATGAACAAAAGCAGTTCAAAAGCCGAATTTTGATGCATAAAATATTATTAAAAGGCAAAGGGAAATCCAAAAAAATAGAAAATATACAAGGTGTTCTATTGAAAAAAAAATAAGTTTATGCCAAAAAGTTTACTCTTGCTTCATCCTATATACATAAATAAATTCTCAATAAAAGCAGCTTCTTAACCATCCACTTTTTGAATCAAGCTCTTTCTTCATAGCATGTACAGAACCGGCAAAATGGAGCGTTTACATTGAGTTGGGACACCCTTTACTTAAAACAAATTTAAAACACATGTTGGACAAACACTGAAAAAATCTCAAAGAAGCTTTCTGTTTTGTAAATTAGACTCAAGAAATAAATGCCGGAAAATTTATTTAAATGTAAAAAATATTTGAAATTATAAAAAGTTAATTTAAAATTAAAATCAAATTTATATACAAACACTTTTCCGAGATGTTTTGGTTAATTTTGGTTTATTTTATACTTCTTTTCTGTATTAAAGCAATTGTATTTTATGAGTAAATTAAATCTCTTTTTGATAAATATTTATCAGCATTCTCCGACTGGAACAATTAAAATGAGAATTTCATTCACCACCTGTTATTCAATATGTGTCCAATATTCTATTGTTATAGAACAATTGTAACCATAGTAATATTCAACAACACAAAAATTATCGCGATAATTTTTCTGTCAAAAAAAATTATCGTGATCATTTTCCTGTCAAAGTCAAATGAAAATTAACTGGCTTAATGTCATAGCATAAACCATGCAAATTAATTTATATTCAATCCAGTCATACCATCTGGCCCCGTAATAAGTTTTCTGACATTGATTCGAGACACAATAGCTATACTTACAGGGGTGTCGTAAATGTCGCAAGGGATTTAATTATTTTGTTCATGAAATTCTCCTTCGAATATAACTCGTGCATTGAAAATTATAAGTAATTTTAGACCGATATGCAATTCATGCAATTTGGATCAGAAAAAAGCCTCAAATCTTTTCATCCCAAATATATAATTTTCAATGCACTTGTTATATTACATACAAAAAAATTTTCAAATTCTTTTTTTTAATTTACTTTTTTAAAACTTACAAATGTACCAAAAAAAATTAGTTATACAAGGTTTCACACATAAGAATAAACTTCAGTTACTCAATAATTAGCAAACCAGTTTTTAATGAAACTGAGGCTAAAATAGGCCTTCACTTGTGATCAAAATTATGTGGTACTAACATAGAGCTCCTAAGTAAAATAAACTCTTTGTATGTAACTTACTGATCGAACACCGCACTCGATTTAAACTGTTATTTTCAGCTTTAATGTTGCGTTACATAAAAAGGAGCAGAGTTTTGTGAACAATTGATAAATTTTTTTGCACGTTTATTAAACGTCATTGGTGAAAACCATCTTGACCAAACCGCATTGGTAAAAAGGAATTAGAAAACTGCCTGGCACTCCCAGAAGTTGCAATAAATTATATCGATCGAAATTTACAGCGATATTTACCAATTTTAACCCTCTGTGTCCTCAAGCAAAAATTGAACACATACAAGCGGTCAAAAAAGCTCAGAGGCGCTAATTATTTAAAAACCCCTATATTTAGTTAATTTTTTTACCAGAAGGCCATGTTTCAAATGGCTTTTCACAGTCGGTCACTATGACATTAAGTTGCTCTCTGTTACAGCGTTTGCTGCAGCCTCACACAAAATACACAGCTTGGTAACAGTTAACACATCAGGCAAAAAGCCATGCTGTTGATTGTTAAATCTGTTTAAAATTAAAATTTGCTTCATATTGCTATGAATTATATTTTCAAATATATTTGCAGTTGAGCTAGTATACAAGTTGGACTGTAATTTTCAAATGAATGGACTTTCTTCGACGCACGACGCAAAAATTGTAGTATCAAATGGAGCTTTCAGCCGTTCTAGAAATGTCTTCCTTTCTAAATAAAGATTAAACATTTTTGTAAGTAGATCGCAGAGTATATCTACGCATCTTTTAGACCGGGTGTCCAGCAGAACCCTGGACATAGGAGATTAACATTGGAAATCGGTTTTTATTTTTTTGCGCCTGTACGGTTGTTTTGATTGAAAAACTTTTAAGAGTAAAGTTGTAGAGCTTATGGTCAGCTATCATCCTGTAATTTTTTCAATACCACAGTTTTGGCTATTTTTTGGAAAAACGCCTCGAAAAGTGCAAAAATTTGAATTTATCGCGTCACCCCCACCATGCATGTGCAGTGTCGCCAACATAATAATTTCTTATGTCAGACTTAGAGCCGATTTTCCTTTCTTATTTATTTTGAGGGACTTGTCTTGATTGTCTTGATTTTGTGGATCATGTAGTAATTAACGTGATTATGCAGAGAAAATTAACTGAAAACCTGACGATAATGTTCTTAAATTATAGGTAAGTAAAAGATGCGTTTATAATTATCATAATTAGTAAAAGGAAAATCATTCCAATTTGTGTATGGCTGGTTGTCTAATTCATTTTAGTTTAGTAATACGACAACTACGATGATATGACAATTTGTCTCTTGTCACCAATTAACGGTGTTCGTTGTTGTTGTTGTTATTGAGGTGAATTCATCTGTCTCCAAATGTTTTACTTCAAAAGTGTCTATTTTGCAGTGCTGTGTGACGCGAGGTCCCATCTTGCATGTAAAAAACCCTTGCTAAGTGCTGGACTTTTCTATGACAGACAAAATCTCATTAGAAAACCAAATACAGTGCGCCCCAAAATGCCAATCCACACATTGACAACTTCTCGACGTTCGTCTCGGTTGTCCTGCACTGTATGTGGATTTTAGAGAGTCCAAACTCATTCATTTTGTTGATTTGAGGGACCCATTAATCCAAATTAACATTCGTTGGTGGAACAAATGTTTATAGCAAATAAGCAAGACCAGTAAGCAGATAGCGATGGATGTTTGATCTGCTAAGACCAGTTTCTTTCATGTTTTATCTATGTCTCTGGAGACTATAGTGCCTGTGAAAAAAACTCTTTTCAGTGACAACAAATCTTGCCAAACTGGCCACAAACAACTTAAAAAACTGGCCAAAAATTGGTTTCATTCCAATCGATTGCTGCTGAATATGGACAAGGCACAGAGGATGGTGTTTGCATTGAGGGAGATTGGAACCGTAAATGACCACGTATCCCAGGTTAAATTTCTTGGGATTCTTGTGGATGAGAGCGCCAAGTGGGATTTACACACTGATAACTTGGCTTCAAGACTCAATACAAGTTTGTACCTGCTACGTCAGCTTTCAGATAGGATATCTCGTACGGTACTTAGATCGGCTTACTTTGCATCTTTTCATGCATGGCTCTCTTATGCTGTAGTTGTTTGGGGCCACGCCTCGGGGGCTAAGCGTTTGTTCGGACTTCAGCGAAGAGCGGTCAGATTGTTGGCTGGCCTGGGCTACAGAGATGACTGCAGAGCGCACTTCAGAGAGCTAGGCATACTAACCCTGCCCTCCATGTTTATATTGGAGAATTTGCTGTTTGTGAAAAATATTATGTATCTGTTTTCTGCTCACGAGGACATGCATGCTTACCTTACTAGAGGCCGAAAAAATTTAATAACCTCATATTGTCGCTTGAGAAGGTGTCAGAATGGTCCTGGCTACTGAGCGGTAAAATATTTCAACTGCCCATAAAAATTAAAGCGTTGACAGTGGATAGTTTCCGAAAGGAAATTAAGCAAATTTTAATGGTAAATATTTTTTATTGTGATGAAGAGTATTTTAAGTATTTTAATCAAAATTATTAATTTTTTTTTCTTCTCTCTGTATAGTCTCTGTATTTTAGGATGTTGACTGTAAGCTTTTAGTATTAAGTAAATAATGGCATCTGGACTGAATTTATTTAAATTTAATTTGTAGACTATTCTATTTTTGACGTATGTACATTGCTGTTTTGGTGAGTGTAAACATGAATAAATTTGAATTGAATTGAATTGAATCTTAATAAAGGTGATAGTGTTTTTATAGGAATAATTGTTGTTATCGGTGTTATTACCTAAATTGTTGGTGAAGTTAGCGGGATTAGGACAAATAAAGCACCTCTTCTTTATTTGAAAATGACCGACGTTTCGACTACTTATTTAGTCTTCGGGGCTTCATCAGGGCTAAAACCAATAAGTTCAATAGTAACAAATCTCTGGGCCCAACATAAAATTGTAAATACTGCTTGTTCAAATGTGGAACGTAAATTGGCTGATTGTGATCCTCGCTATGTGGGCCAAACTCGCCAATACCTCAAGAGCCGAATATATCAACATAAGTATGACTGTCGCCAGGGAAGTCTTGAGAGGGGTGAGACGACGGCACTGGCACATCACCATTTTGTCACCGCACGTAATTTCGATTTCTCGAAAGTTTCCATTGTTGACCGGGAACATAATTATAAAAAACGCAACATTTCGGAAATGATACATATAAAATTAAATAACACTGTCAATTTTAGAACCCACACACAGGGCCTTAGTAGCCACAACCTTTGAACACCTGCTAAGTCTTCGTAATAAACATAAGGGAAAAAAATAACAGAACCATAATTGTTTCCAACCTTCCATCTGGATTGGTAGTTGTGAAACGTAAAGTGGTCGACACTTGATAGCGGCACTCCTTGTCATGAGCGTACTACTTCTTTATATTGGGCGTTAGTGCCAAGCAAATATTGTTATTCGCAAATTTTGTACCTTGGGCAGCGGATGTGTGTTTTGTCGAGCCTAAGATACCAGGGTCACCGAACAATCGAATGGAGTTTGCTACCGTAACTATCTTAAATCGTACTTTAACTGACTACCCTCTCTAGGTGAGAATAGGTAAGTTCTTTCATCCGTAATGTACGCCTCCATGTTTACTGGTTACTTGGTATTGTCGGTATTTGTCAATTGTTAATTCTTGTAGTTGTTTACAGTTTGTCTGTATATTTAATATTTTTATTTTTTTTGTGTTTAAAACATTTTTTAAAAATTTTTTAAATTTGATATATGTAATGGATGTATAGGAATTTATGTTCCATATTTGAACAAGCAGTATTTACAATTTTATGTTGGGCCCAAGGATTTGTTACTATTGAACTTATTGGTTTTAGCCCTGATGAAGACTAAATAAATAGTCGAAACGTCGGCCATTTTCAAATTAAGAAGAGGTGCATTATTCATCCTAATCCCGTTAACTTCACCAACAACTTATAACTTAAGGACGCTAATTACAACAATGAATTATTACCTAAATTTATGTTACATTTCTTTTTCATGTCCACTTGTTAATTTCTTCCGTTAAGAAATTTATGTATAGATTGATTATGGAAATATACTTATTTTGGTACTTGTTGCATCCACTTTTTCACACACAATTTCCCCGAAATAAAAATGTAATGTATACAGAAACCTTGTATTTATTGATATTAAAAGTAAGGAAATTAGGAACCATTTTGTTGATACAGTGTAAAATTTTATTTTTATTATTTCTTATTTAAATGTTTCATTAGTTATGTTACCAGCCCAGTTTGTTTTAAAACAATACTGGGCTGGTAATTCCTTTGTTCAAATTCGAGACAACATTGCTGCATTGTTTCCTGAACAACCAATACCAGCATGCAGTTCACTTCAGGCGGTGGTTGCTCGTTTTGAGGAAACTGGGAGTATTAACCCGATATGTTCCTGTGAGCGAAAGCGACGACTTCAAGCTGGTGCGGCTCCAGAGGATGAAAATGTGGCAAAACTTGTTGTTTTTGCTACAGTAAACGATGATCATTCTAAGAGTATTCGACAGATTGGCCAAGAAAATGGACTTAGTTGATCGACCATCCATAATTATCTGCAAAAAGAAGGCTTTGAAAGCTACAAACAAGAGAACCATCTCTTACCAAGACCAAACTCTTAGGTACCAACCCACCTTTTCCCCCTAATGGAGTTTTGTGAAATCCTGACCGAAAAAATTATTGCAGCCCCAAGATTTGTTAGAAACATTTGTTTCACGGATAAATGCTAATTTGGATTGACTGGCTCTTCAAATCAACAAAATGATCGGATTTGGGCACTCCAAAACCCACATATAATGCATGACAATCGGGACCAACGTCGAGCAACTGTAACGTGTGGATCGGCATTTTGGGGCGCCATGTTATAGGTCCATTTTTCATTGATGGCAATTTGAACGCCAACAAATATGACAATATGCTTCGCAATGACATTTTGCCTGCTGTAGAAGCCATCCAGCCATTAGAACGGGTTTTTTACATGCAAGATGGGGCGTCGTATCACACTGCACTGCAAAATAGACGTTTTTTAAACGAAACATTTGGTGATAGGTGGATCGGAAAGTTTGGAGCAATTAATTGGCCACCTCGCTCTCCGGATTTGAATCCCTGTGATTTTTTTGTCTGGGGATTCATTCAAGATCGTCTCTACCAGAGAAATAAACAACGTGCAAATGTTCAAGAGTTGAAACTTGCCATTCAAGAAATTTGTAGTCAAGTCACGGTGGTGATGTTGGACAATACATGTCGCAATTTTGAACAGAGGCTTGCATATTGTACCTCTGCAGAAGATGATCATTTTGAACAATTTTTCTGATGTGCCACATCTAGTCCTGTATTTTATTTATTTGTTTATTGTTCTTGTTTACCTCTGTGTTTAATGTTAAACACATGGGTGGTTATTCACTTTCTTTGTAGTATGTAATTAAATGGTTCTTTTAAGAGCTGCTAATCCGTATTTTCTTTTCGCCAATTCCACGATAACTCATTTGTAGAGTACAATCACATTTCAAGCTTGGTTCTTGGTTTGCCCAACAAATGTATACCCAACTCGCCGTCCTTAATAATTCTTAACATTAACCTAGCTTTTAGCTTTACCAATGACAAAGACAAGAGACATATCGTCGATTCGTTGTCTGTTGCTAATCTAAAATGAATTAGACAACCAGCCATACACAAATTGGAATGATTTTCTTTTACTACTTTCTTCCAAAAAACAGCCAAAACTGTGGTATTGAAAAAATTACAGGATGATAACTGACCATAAACTCTACAACTTTACTCTTAAAAGTTTTTCAATCAAATCAACCGTACAGGCGCAAAAAAATAAAAACCGATTTCCTATGTTAATCTCCTATGTCCAGGGTTCTGCTGGACACCCGGTATATAGGACGGAATATCATCTTCACCCGTGGCTTTTCCAGAATTCAATCTTTCTATACTCTCTTTATCCTGCTTCTGTGTATAAGAAGAAAAATTAAAGTTGCTCTGACAGTAAGCCCAATTACTAGGTGTAATCGGGATTTGAATTTTGAAATAAGGAGCAAAACTGATCTGCAAAATAATCCGCTATCTTCTGTGCCCCACTCATACTCTGTTCTTCAGAGTAAACTTCACAGGGAATACCACGCCTAGCACGTCTAGATCCCGCAAGTTTTCAAAACCTATTTGGATCTTGATTAGCGTTGTTTTCAGTTTTTTTTTTCACGATAAAATTTAGATTCAATAGCTGTGTTTGCTTAATGTATCCTTTCTCGTGTAACGAAGTTACTAATTTTAAGCAGGCAAGCATTGGGAATGGGCAAAATGGGAATACTTAAAACTTTATATAGGCGCGCCGTAACAATATGCGGCGACAAAGAATCCCTAAATTTGAAACTTCAGAATATTAAACAGGATTTGATGCAAAATGAGGACCAGCCTCATCTTCTTACTATACCATACATAAAAGGAACTTTAGAGAAACTTCGACGCATCGCGAAACAGTACAACATACGAACGGTTTTCAAAACTGAAAACACATTTAGAAGCGTACTCTCTAAAACCAAACCGGAAAATTCAAATCAGCAAAAAGATTGTATATATCAGATCTCGTGTGAGTGTGGCATGTCGTACATAGGAGAAACCAAGCGTCCTTTGCATGTAAGAATTCAGGAACACAGAACTCATACGATAAGCGGAGAAACATCAAAATCGGAAATTGCAGAGCACGCTTGGTCCGAACATCATAATATTAAGTGGTCGGAAGCCAAAATTGTGCATAGGGAACAGCACTGGAAGAAACGAAAGTTTAAGGAAGCAGTCTTCACTGGAAGCAATGAGGGCGTCTTTAGTAAACCAAGTTGCGACGTCTCTTCGGTATGGCATCCATTGATACTGCTGGTCGCTTGACGCGCGACGATGGCGACGATTCGGCCAATAGAAATGGTAGGAGTGGTTAGCTCTGTTAGTACATAAGCAAGTAGCCTCGAGGTTAATGCTCAGTTTCACTTGAAAAAGGACGTTTCGGGCAGAGGTTCCACTGCCCGAAACGTTGGGTAAAAAATTTAATAAAAATAATGGTCCAAGAACTATCGTTCTTAATATATTAATGTGTTTCAGAGAAAATGCTTTTGGATAAAAAATGCTAAAATTTTCGAAATTATACCCAATATTCATGCGAACAGCGAAAACGCATAGAACACCTAAAGCACGATGAATTTTCTTTTTGTAGCTTTAATGGAAATACCCAAAGGTAGGGTGCGCGAATAGGGAAGAATGAACGTTTTCCAATTTGACCGCGTAAATAACCGGGATTAAATTATTCACAATATTATTACACCGAACTGAGCAACTCTGTCTGGCATTCAACACCACAGCTCGCCTAGGCATAAATTTTAAACACACCGTCCCTCCGAACAATGGCAAAGCCACGGAATAACATTTATTTTGTTTCTCATGATTAAAACAAATCCCCTCGGTTTCTCTCGTATCAGTTGTACTATAAAGGGTCTTGAGCTAAATTCCACGAATCTTGTTTATTATCCTCTGCTGCGATAATCTAAACTACGTTACATTCTCTCACAAATTTTGAATATTTTGGCTTTTTTTTTTGTTTTCTTGTAAATGTAGGCTAGTAACCTCTTATACGCAGATTCTCTGTAGGTGTGCTGTATTCCGATTAACCATGTTGAAATCACATGCGTATGTCGTGGTTTCATTAGCCTGGAATATGCACGTAACAACGATAACAAATGTCAGAGACACGTATTCCCCGTTCTATTTACCAATGATGCATCCCAGTTATTCCACAACCTTGCGTAACCGCAGTCACAACATTTTTACCGCAACGAGTTTAATGGATGAAGCGTAAATATTGATCGAAGCCAAAGTGTGAAATGTAATTGAAATACCGACGGACGTTTTGATCTGTTTATTTATTATTACAAAGCCGAACTAGCGATTAATTAAATTGTCCATTTTCCTATTGAGACAGCGTTTTTCTCGTGCTCAAAATTGAATTTGCACGAATCTACTGAAGAAAAGGGACCAAGGAGCATTATTTACAAAATGTAATTTACACCTACTCAGTAATAATTTGTAAAGCATCTACGTTCCTTTTTGACTCCGTTTCGGCAGAACGTGCGTAACATTTTAAAAAGCTCATCCTTTTGCTGCAAAAAATGATCCCAACAAATCTTATTTACAGTTTCCACATTTGCATTTAAATTTGCTTCCAGACAAACGACGAGACTAAGCAGCTAAAGCAGAAACTCACGTTTTTGTTATGGGAAAACAACAAAGACGGAAAAATATTAAATTGTTAAGCTGAGTAGAAGAATTTTTACGTTGCAAATAGAAATTACTTCTAAATCGCTTCAAGTGAAGGATATACCAAACGTACAAGATGAAGTTAACTCGTAAGAGGCCTGCAAGTCGAAGGTCGGAAGCAAATAAAAACCACTAGGAAAACGTTTTCCAAGGGTTGAAGGAAGCAGAAGTAAAATAATAAGAGAAGGAATGACACTGCCAATCGATAACGACCTCAACACTACGCATGCTGGAGCTAAAAAATATTGAAAATTAATAAATATAACAAAAAGAGACATTTTACACAACAGAAGCAATATTAATGAAATTTTGGATGCCACCCAGAGTTTCCTCAAATGATGCCATACGAAACAGTACCAAGAGCCGATCAATTAATTAATTAATTCGTTAAACATAGAAGTACTAAATTAAATCTACCACCACAAGGATAGGACACCACCAATCGAAAGCATTCAAAAGGACAGCAACTGACATTTTGGCGTGTGATAATTCGAAACAATGGATTACTCGAAACCAGATTACGAAGAGCAGCAAAATTACCTAATGACCAAAAGAATATGTGATCAAGTACACATAGAGTAAGGATGGAGATAAAATCCAACTTGCAAAGTGATATTTCAAAATATTAAAGGCTCAAAGAGATGAGGTAACATTGTAGTCTGCCACTAGCCTCAAAACTGACTCGATGTAAACACAATAAACGGATGAAAAACGGGAATCTGGGATAAACTGGGAAGCCTGGAAAAACAAAAAATTCAAAACGAAAGTTACAAAACTTATCCTGGAAAAGCCTAGTAAAGGTCGCTCTAGCTGAAAACTGACAAAAGTGGATTCAAAACAAAGCAAAGGAGATAAATTCTAATCAGATAATCGACTAGTAAAGCCAGAATCATTGAACTTAAGTTCAGTAAACTGACACAAGGTACATTTTAGTGGGTACCAGCAGACAACCAACAAGTCCTCTCGAGAACCAGTGAATGCAACGTGTGGAGACCTGCCTGAGATGATCGAGAAGCGTAGGACGATATTGATTTGTTAGAAAGATATGTAGTGAACTAGAGATAAGTTTTTGGATGATCGTTCATCGGATATAGCACTGATTCTCTCCAAGACCAGAGCAGTGTAATATTGAAAAATCTGTTACCAATAAAGAAATTGGAACTCGATAAAATGTTAACTGTTACTCTGTATAATCAGAGCGACTAATAGTATAATCAAATTAACTGTTACCCTGGTTTTAGGGTAGTTGGAGCCATAAAAAAAAGCAAAATGAAATGTTTAGAATGTGGATTTCAAGGGTATTTTGCGATTATGTACAAAACCAATAAAACTGCAAGGAGATTTGTACACCACGACAAGCACTACGACTCAGAAATCATTCAGGGGTAAATTTCATAGAAGACGAAGCTTGTGAAGGGAGCGAGGAAATGTGAAACTGAGTGTCTCAAAGAGTCACATTATTGAAGTTACTGATCGACTTAAGATCGAAAGCCAATATTATCAAGGATAGAGACTGTGGAACTCTCATGAGGGCACTCATTGCAGCTCTATGGAACATCGATCTTCACCCTAAGCACTGTTTAAAGAGTTATGAGATTGATAAGCCATTGAAGGTGGAGCAACGATTTGAAAGCACCATAGGGATACCAGGAAGACCCGAAATAATAACATCTTTTTATGTTGTAACTCATAGAGGTATCTCAATTCTAGGAAAAGACACTGCCAAACGTCTGGGTATTTGGAAGCTAGGATTAAACGTTAACAACATATCTCGAGAACAGACCCTAATCCCGGAATTAAAAGACATGAAAGTCAAACTAACAATAATCCGGCCTGTCAAACAACCCGTCCGAAGAAACCCTATGTCAGTTGAGTCATTAGTGAAGCAAATGTTGGAATAAGCACTGGGATCCGACATAATTGAAAGAGTTTCCGAATCAAGTTAAGTAACGACATACGAATATGCGTAGATATGCGCCAAGCAAACCAAGCCATCTTAACGGAAAATTACCCTTAACCAACTTTCGACTCATTCATGACAAGGCATCGACATGAAGACCGTCGACACATTACAACTTTTATAAAGCACAAAGGAATGACACGGAATATCAACCGTTATAAACGGTTGATGTTCGGTGGCAACTCTGCCCCGAAAATATTCAAAAGAATTATCAAAGCGATGCTGATATCTTGCAAGAACCGCCTAAATTACATTCATGACATCATAGTATATAGCGACACCGAAACAGAAGACGACCAGTGCTTAGAAAAATTAACTCTAACACCAACTAACACTAACTACAAACAAAGTTTTGTTAAACGAGTCAAAATGCCTCAAGAAAGTACAACAAATCTGCTTCTTGAGGTGCCTGATGCAATTAAAGTGCAAGCTATTCAGAACTTTTCGAGCGCTGAAATCAAAAAAAGAAACACGGAGTTTTCTTGGATTTGTGACGTGTAAGGGCAAGTTTATACCGGACCTGGCTACAACCACCGAACTTTTGTTACAATTGATTAAAAAGGATGAACGTTTGGATGGACACAAATTCATCAAGAACTCCAAAGCTGGCCTATTTCGATCCAACAAAGAGAAGTCAACTTGCAAGGCAAGGCAACAGCTGATGCCAATCCAATAGGACTGGGAGCGGTGTTGATAGAATATGACCAGGAACAGACACCCGAAGTCATATCTTTTGCAAGCAAAAGGTTTTCGTCGGTGGAAAGAAGATATTCACAGATGGAAAAGGAGAGTTTGGCACTTGTATGTGTAGTAGAGAGATTCTACTATTATTTAGCAGACCCGGCATTCGAATTGGTGATTGACCACAAACCGTTAGAAGCTATTTTCAAATGTACATCGAGACGTCCGGCACGCAAGAGATGGGTATTTAGACTTCAGTCATTTAAATCTAGACTAGTTTACAGGCCGGGAAAACGAAATATGGCCGACTCACTTTCTCGTCTTAGCCTACCAAATGAAAATGGATAATCATTTGACACCAAAATAGAACATTATGTTTTTATAATAATCAATAAATAAACACGACCGTGAAATTGTAGCAACTATGAAGAAGTTAAATGATACCTCTTGGAACGCAACACACAAGAACTCATATTACCCATTTCGTTCGGAACTAACCACAATGGGGCCACTGTTATTAAGAGGTAATAGAATCACAATACCGCCATCACTGAGGCCAATTACCCTAGAACTCGCCCATGAAGGTCATCCAGGAGAACGGGCCAAAATTTGGTGGAAACTGATAGACCGAGGAAGATGAAGTTGCTACAGATTGCTCATGGGAAAGGAATGTATACTGATGTACAATATCACTCCCCATGGAGTGACAGGAAACTAACCTCTCATTGATATTCGGGAGAAGAATGCGAGATAAGATACCTGAAATAGATAATTGAGTTTGAGGTAGTCATGATTTTAGTTTAGAAGTTTAGAATTCTTTTAGAGAAAGGCTTTCGCTGTTTTTTATGTTATTTCGGACATGAAGCAATCCTTTCAAGAGAAGGAAAAATGATAAATAGACACGTCACGCATTTAAAAAAAAATAGCAGCGCCCGAAGAAATCATGGAATCATATCCATTAGATCATGGACCAAGGGACGAGCCTCCCATCGACATCAACATTCAATATCACCCGGAACCTGATGAAGGCATTAAGCAGCGGAAGAAGGAACCTAAATTGGTTGAGGTTGATATTGCTTTGCTATTGCTAGCATCTTTTGCTCTGTTAGAATATTGCCGTACGTTTGATTAAACCGCCAATACCTGTATGCATTCACAGTTTAATCAGTTTAATATGCTCGTAAAGTAAACGATAACCAATCAGAAGTTTTCCACGTTTTTAATGAGAGTTGAGTTGACTGAGCACTTATAATGGGTTTTGTCCAATTTTGGACGATATTACCAGTTTGGAAGTTTGCTTATTTTTATCTTCCTCTCTTTCTTTTTAAGGATATCAATTTGTTGCCCTCCTCCATTTTGTATGTGCTCACAAAAATTGTTTAATTAAATAATTTCCAAAATCAAAAATTTTGACGCTCAAAGCTTTATTATCTATGATTAGAAAAACAGTGTCAGACAAGACAAATTTTCGTCAAAGACTGAGTACTGCGATCATTTACAGTTTCACACACCAATTTTCGGCCTGGGAAACCCTTTTTTGTGAATTTTAGAAGCCATTCTACCGTTAAATTCTCCGTTTCCTGTGATAGAAAGGGGTTATCAAACTCAGTTTTAGAAAACTTTGGTCCAAGTAAAAACTACAAAATTGCTCTGGGAATATTACCTTCCTTGTATTTGCTTTTGATTTGGGTACCTTTAATTCTGCTACAAAGAAAAGAAGTTACTTTGTAGATAAAACGACCGTAGAATTAAAAGTTTTTACTTAAAAATATCAATTATATAGTAGTTTTTACAAAGTAACATTTTTTGTCAATATAAAAATCTTTATAACGTACCCTAGGCCAAGTAAGAGGTTGTGGTATCAATAAACCTGGCACTACATTTCCTACAAACTCGCTTTGATGTTACAAATTGCATGACAAATGTGATTACTAAACCGAGTTTGAAGATAAACTAGTGTCAAGTTCATTGGAGCAACAACCTGTAGATGACCATTAAAAACAGCGGAAGTCTTTACCTAAAAGTAATCCAAACTTCGGTGCTTTGGTTTGGTTAAAGCAACAAATTTGAAAGATACAACAGCAAAATACGACAATAGTAAAAAACAATGAGAAAGTAAAGAACAGTCAGACACAAAAGTCAAGAAGAGGGAAGAAGTGAAAAGAAAATGAAGATAAGAACATGTATTCATTATAGATTTTACGAAATTGTACCTGTCAGATTTTTTCACTTCGTACGCCATTAATAGGTTTGTGGAACTTTTTCGTTTAGTTTGACTACATCAGTTTCATTACATTAGAAAATTTTGATACAAGATTTGATAAATGAAGAGAGATTATAATCGTATAATGGAAAATAGTAACGAATTTGTTTTCTGTCACCCTGACGCCTAGGTTATCCAACCGCTTATTCTCAAGAGCAACAATTTCCTTAATTTTTGTTCATTATTGCGCTGCTATGGATATTTTCTTTACATGGATTGTAATGAAAAAGAAAAAGTGGGTTTGCGACTAGGAATATGACATTGGATAATTCCGGCCTAAATTACAAGGATCTAGAAGAAAAGCTGACGATTTTTTCCAAACCGGCTATAACTCACGAACAGAACAAGTTGAAAACAATTGCTCAGCAAACTTGTCAGGATTAAATCAAACTCTATAAAACTTTTTAAATTAAGAGTTTAAAACAGAACCAAATTTAGCTGAGGTGATTATTATCGTTCCAAAGTTATATTATAACTTTACTTTGAGGCTCACTTCTTGACTTAAAATTATGTTTTCACTCTGCCATGAGTTCTCTTGAACTTCAAGATTTGTTTACATGTTAAATATGTCTCTAGGTATTAAACTTTGGAGATGGTAATAATAACTAATGTGTTAGTTGTGTACTTATGAGCGAAGCAATTATTTACGAGTCCGAAACACACGAATATGCTACAAAGTTTGTTTGTCAATAGGCACGTATATGTATAATACTTATGAATAAAATAGCAACTTATTAAAAAGTATAAGGATCACTTTAGCAGCTTTGTTAGGAAGCAAGTACAAAACTTTATTCAGCGCTTATTGTGAGCTGAACTAAACTTTTACGTAGCTCTTTTGCCTTATTCTCAAATTCTATTTTCGTTATTTGCTGGGTAGCTAGATTATCATTTTACGATATTTCTCGTTCTTTGTACGTACAGCTATTGAAATAAAAAAAAGCTCAGATGTTAGTTAATTTTAAAGAAGGATAAGTTTAATGTAAACTATATGAAATGTATAAAGCGAATGGTTTTTTTGTTACGTTAACAACTTTCAAGACTTGTCCTAAATTTGACGAAAATTATGCCTTTGAAAAACAAAGAAGTCGACATGTTTGGGTTTGAACCTCAGAGCTTTACATGAGCCCGTGCCTGAGTAATAACATATATAACAGATAATATTTGCGTAGGACATGGCTCTTTAGAAAACATTATAACAAAACAAGTTGCTGAAAGCAACATGGTTTTTACACACGCAATCAAATGCAAAGGACTATTTGCATATTTACTTATATCGAAGGAACGTGATCGTCTTGAAAGGTTGCCGGATTACACCGAAAACAAAACCCCGCGTCATTTTCTCTTTCCTTGTACCAGGCTCAATTTAATCTTCCTCTTTTCAGTGTCCGGGGGCATTATTTGCTCCTTAAGTAAATATGCTTAAAATTTTATTAAAAAGAGGCTACCAAATTTCTTCTAGACGCACATAAAAATCTTTAGCAACTTTTCAAATCAAAGGATTTAAAACTGCAAACGAAAGGAAACTGCATTTCTCCGGAGTCATTACTATTATCCGAAAGTTGTAATAAAGCTGCACTTAAAGCCCATTTGAGAAAGCCAACTTCTGTTTTTAATTTGCAAGGAGTTTTATAAACGTATCACTAAATGTTTAAGGGGTTTGAATGGTTTGAGATCTGAGTAGTAAACACCGTAGAAGAGGTATAACGCTTGTAATTGCTTGTAAGTACTTAGAAAATCGTAATATCGAAAGAGCTTTATAAATAACATCATTTATTTGAAACAGTCCCGAAATCTCATTTTTTGGTAATTCTTAGGCTGAAATACTCATTACTAGTAATCGCTGTAGATGGGCGGATTGGGACAAGGTAGCAAAAGATTTGAAATCTGAATAGCCATCATTCTATAATATTTATAACGAATGATGAATACTTAAAAATACTTGAAAAATATTTAGACATTTTCGAATATTTTTGAATACTTAGAAAATCTTGTTATCAAAAAAGGCTTTGCAAATAGTATTATTGAATTGAAAGTATTCGGAAATGTCACTTTTGGACACTTCTTTACATTACTGGTAATCGGTGTGTATAAATGGCGGATTGGATATGATTAGCGGTTTGGTAGCAAGTTACACAACTATTTTCAGTGCCAACGTTTCGTTTAATTTAGAAGTAAACTCCATCAGTGCTGTAATAAAATAATTAAACATTGGAGCACAACGATTCTAAATCAACATTAATAAATATGTAGATATTTTTATTACGTCCGTAGGAATTTGTGACGATTGTGGATTCAGTCGCAGGAGAATATAATATTTAAATAATAAAAAAAAATAAAAATAATAATTTAAATTAAAGAAAAAGTAAGCCTTTAGCCGGATTAGAATCAGCTATCTTTTGTTTGCCGAACAGATGCTCGACCAAGTGACAGTGAACTGTAAAGTCACGTCTAATACGTTGACTTATCGGGATACCGTTTCTTACTTTCTTTCGTTAGTATGCAAAGTGCGAGTTAGAAGGGAAAGAGAAACATTTTACGACCAGAGACCTGTCTCACTCTAATAGGGTCGTCAAATATGCTTTGACATCACCCACGAGCGGAGAACAAAAACTTTCATCTCCGGTATACATAGTACGTGAAAATTTTGTTACTTCACACTGTATCATTTATAACATTTTTACGTACTTGATTTTAATCCGGTAAATTACTTTTTACAGGATTGGATATCTTAATAGTATATTTCATTAGGAGTACCGAAAATAGCCTTTTTCCGTGCGTGTGATTTAAGTATAAAAGTAGTATGTACTATAGTTAATAGCTTTTTGTAGTTTTACTTAATATGGGATAGAGAAATGCAATAATAATAATTTTATTAACCAGGATATGCAAAGCAAGATCACCTAGATAGATACCAGCACCCTCAACACACAAAAACGTATACCCGACAGTTCTACAGTTCACATGTCAGTTAACTCCGCTTCTCGGCCCTCGCACGAATTCACCGTCCAGCTGCCACCTATTGAAGAGCTGAATGTCAGGCTTGAGAGAGACCTTGAGACGCAAACATTACAAAAAGTGCGCCAGGCTAAAAGGAAAAATTATAGAAGAAGACATTTTGAGTGGTAGTAGATGCTCATCCAGAAAAGCTGAAAGTTTCCTGACTCGCGATGAATCGCTGCAAAGCGAGTCATTTCCAGAAGATTTCCTGGAATAAGAAGGCTATTAATACTAACAGCAAAAACACGACCTGCAAGCAAATTACTTATTACCAGGTACTCATTAATTATTTTGCAAAAGTCTAATTTTTCATATACGAGTATATATTTCGCTTGGGTTTACAATAGTATATTATTAAACGAGCTTTTTATGATAGCCATTATTCCCTTGTCTCCCGTGAGAATAATGGCCATAAAAAGCGAGTATAATACTATACTTTGTCCACGGCCATTGTCTAATAATAATTACAAATTATAAAATCTATAGGTAGTGTAAATAAAAATATTGAAATGTCAAAGTGACACTCGCGGGAGACTTGCGCCCCTCGCCTGCGGCTCGTGACGCAAACGTCCCCCTAAGAGAATAATGGCCATAAAAAGCGAGTATAATACTATACTTTGTCCACGGCCATTGTCTAATAATAATTACAAATTATAAAATCTATAGGTAGTGTAAATAAAAATATTGAAATGTCAAAGTGACACTCGCGGGAGACTTGCGCCCCTCGCCTGCGGCTCGTGACGCAAACGTCCCCCTAAGGGAATAATGGCCATAAAAGCGAGTATAATACTATACTTTGTCCACGGCCATTGTCTAATAATAATTACAAATTATAAAATCTATAGGTAGTGTAAATAAAAATATTGAAATGTCAAAGTGACACTCGCGTTTGACGGCAAATCCGGTGCCACCAGTGCATTTTTTATGCTGCGGCGTTTGATATTGCGTTGTTGCCTACTCCTACTGGTTGCCAAGGCAACATATATAACTTAAATGGCGAGCGGGATTAATGATATTAATCTCGCTGTTTCAACTCATATATCCCTCTGACGCTATATGAGCCCTATTTAACTTTTGTCAACAAGCTGAATATCAGTATATTATGAAGTGGTGGTGGACAAAAGACATTATCACGTTCACTCAGTGCCACTACGCTATTATAAACTGGAACCTTAGTTTTGCAAATAACAAATTGTATAGGGTTCCAAAAACTACTGTACCAAATGTGAGAAAGATAGGGCATATTCTGGTTGCTTTGGTAAAGATAAAAATATTTAGTAGCACTTCCAGTTTAAGATAAACAAAGAAAATTATGGAATCTAAATTATTAAATAGATGGGTTTTCAATATACTTTTACACGTTATTTATTTTTAGGTGAGTACCTACTGGAACTGTACAAAACATTATATAAGACCAAGCCCTCGACAACAACGAAGCAGACCATGAGACACCAATAACAGGTAGTCGTAAAAAAAATTAACAATTTTGAAGAACTGAATAAAGAAGACTAAAATGTATCACTATAGGAAATAACTGCTGATTTAATCATTGTTTTACTACTTACAATAATAATTATAGAATAAACTATCGTAGTTTTTTTATTTTTTTCTCAGAATGTTACTGTTGAACATAATATAGCTATATTATGTAAATAATGTTGGTACCTCATGATAAATTGTAAAACTGTAAAAATTCACTTTTCGGAACGCTCAATATACGTAAATACAAATAGGCTCACGAATTTTATTGCCTTAGTGTATATTATATGATGATGAATGACAATAAGCTTGAGTTTTGGAATTGAATGATGAGTAGCGAAAAGTGAAGAAAAGTCTGTTATGTTCATTTATTGCTAATAATCGTCAAAGTTCAATAATTAAATTAACCATTAAAATCACATAAATTAGTTATCGCAAGAGTTAATAACTATGAAAAAATTAGTTGCCTTAACATCTGGAATAACTGGAAGAGTCGGGCATCTATGTAGGCTTAAGAGTAAACAATATTCATAACCTTAAACCCATTTATCAATCACTGTCAGTGTCCGTTTTATATACTGCACAAGACTTTTTTAAAAATAAATTACTTTGTGTTTAAAATTCGTACGTGTACAGTAACCCATAATAATGTATAAGCTAGCGGTTCATTCATCGCGTCGAAATGGGTACTGCAAATCGTTCTTCACGTATGGGGATAACGAGCGTATTGCAAACATAGATATTTTTCTCTTTTTTGCGAATTTTTGGTAGGTACGTTTTTACCGTATTAGAATGTATTGGGAAATAAACCTATTCTTGTCCCTTAATGCAAAATATAGATTTAATTAACTGAAACATGAATTGGTAAAGTTGTCTGTTAATGGATTTGGGAAGGTTAGTCATTGTAGATTATACTCAAATGCTGGGTGTTAATGATTTTTGGATTTTTTATTATTTCTATTGTTTCATATAGCTCCCTTTTCCTTGTGTTGTTTCCCGTTTATAAGATTTTTGTTTTAGTATAGTCAAAAGAATGGCCAGTATCGGTAGTGTGTTTTGTTAGCGCGGTCGTGTTTTTTTTGTCATATTTGTGTCCGTTTATTCTGTTTTTCAGTAGTTGGCTGGTCTGTCCGATGTAGCTGTCTTGACAATTGTTACAAGGAATTTCATATACATCACTGGATCTTTTTTTATTTTATCTTTAAGTTTGGAATAATTAGTGTTAAGAAGATTATAACCTTTATGACTAACAGTAATATATTCCTTTTCTGTGCGGAAAAAAAACTGTTTCCCACACACTGTGCGGAAAATATTTCTATTTAATTATTTATTTTTCCGTTATTATTATTTTATTATGGTTATTTTTTTCCGCACTTAGTGTAGGAAAGCGACATTATCTATACAAAATTGCATGCGGGAAAGGCCAATTAGGCACGGTAGTAGACACATATTTTTGATATAAAAAAAACAAAGCCTTTACGGGAAAAATGTGTAACTTTTGCATCGCATTCTCGTCTTTCCTGGAACAAATTGCACTCTAGTCATAGCTTGTTCCAGTTCTCACCATTATGCATGAAGAATGTACTCTGTACATCAAAAAGTGAATTTTCCCCCAAAATAGTATAAAAGCAAACTACTTTATATGTCGGCGTATCAAGGCGCTTCCTCCGTGTCACATATCCCGCCTTTCAGAAAAGTGTGACATTTCTTGCTCCCCAGCTACGCTTTAAATTTGATTTAAAGCCTGTTGGAAAGCATACATTTCCTTCGCCCTTATTCTTTTTATTGTGCAGTGCTTGAAACAGTACGGAGTTTTAGGGAAATTGATTTGCTTTCGCACAACCAGCGTGACTGATTATAAAATAAACAAATTGCTTTCAGAAATGAAAAAAAGGTCGTTTTTAGGAAGGTCGGCAGAGAAACGAAAATTTTATTTACTACAATGATTTTTTATTACATCAATGATAATTTTAAAAATTAGAAGCCATTCGTATCGATCAAATGGGTTCATTACTGATGTAATATCTACCTAGATTACAAAAAAAACATGATAACATGTTTTAATCGTGAAGTAAATAATAGAAAATGATTGGGGCGTTACTCGATTATTTTTAGGATAAGGGTGATAGCAAATAAGGATAATATTATAAAAGTACTTTCAAATCTCTCAGATATTGATCAATATCTAAGAAACCTTCAAAAAGCATCAGAAAGTTTGTTCTTTCCGGCTTCGTCGCGTTCGCTCTTCATGATTTTAATCCGCCTTTAACCTCATTTAAAATTATCCTCTTAGAATATCGAATCGAGATCATGCTAACGAGGTAGTTACCCCGTGAATACCCCTGATAGGGGGATAAAAGTTAAACGAATTTCGGCGGCAACTTTCACGTCATTAACCTAAAGAAGGATCGCGCAGATGCGTGTAAGAAGTAAATTTGATATAATCAGGTCGAAAACAGCGTGTAAGATTGCCTAATTTCATTATCTTGTTACTCTTCGTAAGGCCGATTTTGTTTTCAAAATGGAGAGAGAATGTCGAGGGCGACAATCCTTTTTGGGCTCGCCATTTACGGAATCTTTTGCGATTACGTCAAATTGGTTTTTAGGTAATAGGCAAGAGAATATAGGGCAAAGAAAACCATTACGGTGCTAAATGTTTAAGGTAGAAGCATGTCGCCAGCAGAGAAATAAAACGTAAAATGAAGTGTTTAATAATGACAAGAATATTGAAGAGAGTAATAAAATTATAAATATATATCTTCTGGGCAGATGAAGACAAAAATGTATTCGCAGAAATTCTGTATTTCTGCGTCTGATTTATAAAGTCTGTAAGACGTTATATTTTGGACGAAACCAATCTGATGTCAAAGGTCGTTTATGCTAGAATACACATTTCATTTGTACGGTAAACCTTGAGTTATCGTTGCAATGACATTTAAGCGCCTTTGTCAATATCGGGACGCTTTCAACGTATTTTTGCTTTTTTTGAACTAAAACAAATTCTACTGTATCTAAATTTTTGTCCATGAATATATCTAGTAATGTTAACTTTGTATGACCATAACCCAGAATTCGTTTTTTTTTCAGCCCAAATTATAATATATCCTTTGTGCATTAGTAAAACAAAGTAACGTGCTTAAAAGGTTTGGCATTTGAAAATTAAATTATATTTAATAAGGGAAATACCACCAGATGCTGAGTTTTGGTAGTTGCAAATATTGTGCCCACAAATTAGATTTGTTATGCATTGTATTATTTTCATCCTATTGAGTTTTGTTTTGTCTACTAAAAGAATTTATTATTAGAATAAAGATAACTGGAAAACTAAAGAATAGATTTTTCGCTTACAAAATGCAGAAAAGTAGGACCCTAGCGATGAAGGTCAGGAAAGTAATGACAGTGTTGATAATTTCAATTTTAAACTTAAAGGCTGTGGCAGTGTTGAAGACAATGTTTCCAGTTTATGAGTATCACACATTCAAATAAAGAAATTACTAATTAGACGGAAGCGCAAGTGGCAATAGATGATGTACTGAAGATACAGATTCCCACTAAAAGACGGCAAAAGCAGCTGAGGCTAAATTTACCCGAATTAAGTTAGCAAATAAATAGAACTTCCACGTACGACAAAACTCAAAGTGCTACCATGGAATTAATTTAACGTTAATATATAAACAAGAATATGGACGATTATCTTTAATGGCTCACTTTTTTTGCGGAAAAATTCTATTTTCTTTTTAAAAGAGTTAGAATATGTCAAAAAAGCGGCCATTTTAAGCAGTTATTCTAAGGTGGATTAGTGGCGCATTAAGGGATTTTCAGTTCTAATTTAATTACAGAAAATGTATTGAACATGTGTGTAGAACAGCATTTGTTAATATTTGCAAGAGTCTGACCATTTTGTTAAATAAAATATTTATTTTAGTACACGTCCAGTTTTATCAATTTTGTCAGTTGCAATCAAAACTGTTTCAAATATTTTCAAATTCTTTTTTTTACCGGCAACCGAGCATTAATTTCAAGTTTTTCCTAAAATGCAGAACTTAGGAGATAAATAAATGTTGTTTAAAATAAATCTTAATTAGAAGCCTTAGAGTAGATCTAAAAAATTTAGAGAAAGACAAAAGTGCATTAAAATTTTATTTGTGTCAATTATTTTATCATTAAACATTATAATTTGCTGTCAAATTATTGTAGAATTCTATTTTTACAATATGCGGCGCTTTGGAATTAATATGTCGCCAGAATCTAAAATCTATTTTTTAAGAAGTACTTGACTTATTAAATAGAAACATTTTATTGTTATAATTATTTTGATACCTGATATAATGAGCAAGGAAGTCAAAAATGAAAAATGAGTTAATAAAATTCACATTATTTTTCCTTAGAAAATCCGTGGATAACGTACTGGCCTACCTTTTTAACACCCTGTATATTGTTACAAAGTAGCACAAAGACAGGAATAGCCGGCCGATGACCGGTTTACTTACAAACTACTAGTTGAACAAAATTTAAAAATCAAACTCGCAAATTATTTTAACATGTGGGTATATCGAACCGCTCATTGACGTCATAGAAAAGAAGGTTGCAATCGATTGGGAAAAACTTGCTGGCGATACAGAAAGTCAGCACAAGTGTTTTCTGACAAAAAACGGCAGTCCGGTTTTGGAAGGACTAACGAGGAGCCGATTGGGTAGTCGAGATTGGGCTGGTTTCGAGGTAGTTACGCCGGAAGGACGAACTACCATATGTAGGTACCAGCACCCTGCTTAAAAATAGAGAAAAGTTTTCTATTTTGGGGGCCTCACGAGAAGGGTCGTTTTGGGGGTTGGTGAAAGTGTTCGAAGGAGTATCGTTACGCAGGAAGGACGGACGATCACCCAGCCGAGATCACCAGTAGAACCAAAGAGCCAAGTTTGATTTTCAAAGAAAAGAGAAGGTCGGAAGCACCCTTTTGTTTCCTTAAGTCTTTTTGCCGGTGCTCCGAGGTCCACTAAATTGAGTGGCAAGATATGGTTTTGGTCTATCTAAAAATTATGTAACATTAACCGTGTATTTATTAGAGCTGTTTTTATAGTTATATTTGTTGTCACAAATTCGCTAGTATAGGTTAATTACAAGGTAACAGAAAATAGAAGTTTGCGTAGAGCCTCATCTCGTCATTTCTAATGCTAGCCCCCCTAGCTTGAAATGCCCCGTTTTGTTTAAAAGATCGGCACAGGACCCTTTGGGGGAGATAACGTAAGCCCCGGTACCCAAAACGTAAAAGCTCAGTAAAGTTAAAACAGCACGACGTTAACTATAACAAATTTGCGTATTTAAACAATTTGCTTATTTTAATATGTGAGACACTCACAGCATGACAATATTTTTTTACTACAAACGTCAAATAATGACGCATTTTACGCTTTCATTAGACAAACGTTAACCTAATCTTTTTTGAGGATCAGAATGTGAGTTTACTTTTCCGCGCGATGCCCGGGACAGCAAGCGAAAATAGTTATTTTCCTAACTAGTGCGGAAAGTGATACTTTCCCGCACGCTGTCTGCCGATGCACGAACGACGCGAAGCGGAGTTCGGGCAGCTGACGAGTGCGGGAAAGACACTTTCCGCACGAGTTAGGAACAATATTTTTTCTACGAGCCAATTCATTGTAACATAGACAAGGAATAAACATACAATACATAAACAACTTTATCTTTGTCAACAGTATGACAGCTGAATTAATCAATAATCATAGATTTTTCAAAAAGATGTAAGTGTCAAAGTCAATCAACTGACGTGACGATTATGACAGGCCAAATTTTGCTCCCAAACCAAAGCTGCCACAACTGACAAGTGACACAGCGCATTCGGGTTGCATTTCCATTAGCGATCAACTTAATCATTTACCCTCCCGAATCGTAACAGTTGTCCATGCAAAGTTTTTTTTTTATCCACAGGTAATGTCCATATCAAATAAATATTCATCTAGTAGACTGTGTGAATATTACATATCATTTTCCAGCCAGCTAGATGAATATCAATTTGAAATGGCCTTAATTTCAAAAACCACTTAGGTACTTACTAACTTACCTGCTTTATTAAAAGAATAAACTGTTATGTACGACAACCGTTTATTAAAACATTAAATTGGAATGGAGGAACGACACATAATTAAAATAAACGACCATTGAGGCCTTATAATATACAATTTACGTTTTTATATAACTTAAAAAGGAAAAAATATCTATTTAAATTTTATTAACAGCAAATAAACACATAAACATCTAAAAATAATACCTTGTAATTTTATTCTGTGTCTGACTGAATTATCAGGAACAAAATGTTTTCTTTTCCGGCTTTTCTAGAAAAAGAAACATACACATTAAGAAGAAATAAATATAAAATATTGTGATTTTGTGATACTAATGGTTTTACGCCCCTAACACTTGACTTGGTAGTTATACACTGTGTTTCCAAACAGATTGCAAAAAATAAAATGAGTGGATGTTGTTTGACTTTTAGTTTGAAATTCTCTACTGTAACGGGCAAAGTCAAGAAATGTTTATCAATTTTCTGTAATGAAGGTTCAGCCATTATTTGGAGAATATTTGGGAGTGCTTTAAAGCGCTTTCCCCCAAGATGCTGCGGACATATCGAAACATCTATTGAGTGCGTCAGATTAAAATTTTGCGGAATGATTTTTATTATCAAAATGCTTAAACTTTATAGTAAAATGTTCAATTTAGGGCCATTTGCACACCTTCCCCATAATGTTGATCTAAGTGGAACTTAAAATTTCCCTTATAAAATGCATTGATGTCACTCGATCTGTCACTTACCAAATTTTTTAAGAAAAGGTGTGCAAAGGGCCCTTCACTATGTTTCTACTGAGCAAATTTAGGTTAACCTAAAGTTAAGAATCCCTAAACCATAGTTATAAGCATGAGTAACCATGGTAATAAAGGAAGCCTTAACTAGATGCAATTAAAAATTGCTTGGTGCAAATGGCCCATAAAGCATTATTCTTAAGTAACATAAAGGGCACAGACACAATTAAAAACTTAAGCAAAAAGTTTTATGTTTTAAGTGTTTCCTTAACCTGTTTAGTGGTTATCCTGGCTAAAAAACTTAAGGCAATGGTATGGAGTGAGCACTGTTTCGCCGAGCTGTAGACAAGGTTCAGATAGCGCTCATGATTGCCAACGTCCGAAGAGGACAGGGCATCTAGAAGAAGAAGCCCATGGTGAGATATGGTTTAAACATATTCTGCACCTCCAGAGATGTACAAAGGCACAGACTCGAACAGGGTAGCGAGACCCAAAACTCTTTAGGGACATTAAAATCTTCATCAGTGAAGAGCTCCACTTTGAAAACTCTGCACATCCAGCATCAAATTGCTGGGGAATAAACAAACTTATATCAAGTCCTTCCTTGCAGAAAGGCCCATGGATATATTAAGAATAATGGAACATTGGATGAATGTGGTGATGGTGGTTCGCGTCCTTAGCACTTACAGTTCAGAGGTTCAAAAGAGAAGCATAAAAGAGAGCATTAAAATTATTTTGCTTCTCTTTTAAAGAGAAGCAATCGTTATTTATGTATTAAGAGCGTAAAGTACAACTTTTTTGCTCGGAGAGTTTGCCACAAATCACTCGACAGCAAAAAAGTTACTTTTTGCTCGTAATGCATACAACGTTTTTTCTGCAAACGATCAATTTCAAATAATGTGAATCACAACTGAGAATAACTGAAGACACAATGTGAAAATTTAAATCAAAGTGACAATGACGTGTTTAATAATTGGTTGAGTGGTGGTAGTTGCTATTGACAGCAAGCGAAAAAATCTTTTTCGCTTGCTGTCCTGGGCAACGCGCGGAAAACTAAACTCACATTCTGATCCTCAAAAAAGGTTAGGTTTACGTTTGTTTGGTTTACGTTATTTAGCGTAAAATGCGTCATTATTTGACGTTTGTAGAAAAAATTATTTTAATGCTCTTAAATAAGAAAAGAGTGTATATGCATATATTAATCAGCGTATCATCAATGTTTGTACTTTGTTGTCACCTGTGCAAGTATTTAAATTATCATGTTTGTTCCTTCCTGTTTCATTAAGTAGTGTGTTCTTTACTACTATTATATGTTACAGCCCTGAAGAAGATGTTAATTATACGTCGAAACGTTGGGTTTTCGATCTACAAGGGTGTTTCATTTGTCTGAAACCTGCTAACGACCTGAATTGGATGAATGAACAGAAAAATGGGCATTGTATAGGGTTATATGATGACTGCTCACTATTGCCGTAGTAAAGTAGTAAAGTAATATGAGGAACAAACGATGTAATATTTTCAAACTTGAGGCCCATTTGTTAACCACAGATTCTCTGATGAAAATTAATGGGACTTTTATTAACCAATTTTTTATTTTAGAGTCTCACGTTTGCTATGCAAGGTGTCAAAGTTGTAACTTTTATATTTATTTCATTGAATCATTTTATTATTCCCCAAAGTATTTGTTTCATTTAGCAGGGATATTAAGTCTAAAGAGCTGCATAATAAAAAAAATAGGTTCTAAAATTAACTGACACCCAATGCAAATAAGAAGTTGTTTACAAGTTGCTAAAAAGTATGAAATTATTTGGACAAATTGATTTTTCATTTGCAATAAAAGACCTTTCAAGTACTTTTACATCCTTTTTTTAGAAGCAACCAAGCATTAATTTTGAGTTTCCTTGTTTATAATATAATAAGAGAGAAAATTTTTCCACCAAAATATTTTGATTGATATGAAAGTTTGTTGCTTGTATTTCACGAGAAAACTTCAACCTGCAGTTAAAAGCAAATAGGTGACACTCGTCAAACTGACAATACTTTTTACTTGACCCTAACAAAGTTTTGTCGCTGAAAAAACATCATGTTGATTTTGTCCAGGTAGGACCAGGTAGCAGTTTTGTCAGTAGAAAATAGGCTGTTGCTAAGACATTTTTCCTGTGTAAAATACTCTAGTAAAATAGTCTCAAAAAAACTTTTTTAAAATCAACATTTTTTAAAACAACAAATTGGAGCTATATTTGTTATTTTAAACAGATCTTTATTGGAAGCCATCAGCCTAGAACCAAAAAAGTTCAAAAGGCTCAAAAAGTACATTAAGATATTATTTATATTGGCTGTCAAATTTTGTTCTAGTATGTGGCTTTTTCGACTTAATAGGTCTACCAAATATGAAATAAATCCTTTGAGAAGTGATTATTTGACTTACTAAATAAAATTACTTTAAAATTTACAACCGAGGAAACAACCAAAAGAAAAATGGGGTAATAAAAGATCCATTATTTTTCATCAAAGAATCTGTGGTTCACAAATTTGCCTTCTTTTTTTGTAACATTCTGTATAAATACGGATGAAATAAATCATACTGAAAAATAAAATGGATTTTCAGCTTGAGATCTTTCAAATTACCTGAGTCTCCTTAGCCATGTATCTTTTCTTGATTGTAGCCCCCCTCAGCTTACTCAAGTAGTCAGTCTAAGAATATTTAATCCTGTTAACAATATCTGCAAGTGGAAGGCGGAATGAATCATTTCAAATATCAGGGGTGCAGAGTGTGGAACTGAGAAATATGCCATGGGTTTTAGTTCCTGTAAACCAATAGGTAGATAATATTTAAGATATTTATACAAACATTAAGAAAAACCTAATAAAATGCATACAAAATACTGAAAACAAATCTTGGGAGGAGAAAACTATGACAGAAGAAACAATTTGTCTTAATTAAGTAACAAAAAAATCATCCATGGTCATCCAGAGGCAGGATTAAAGTAAGTAATCCTGCCTCTGGATTTTTGCCTTGAGAAACACCAGGGCAGAGACAACCAAATTTTAAAATGGACTATTCTGTTTGCTATTGACTTATCAATCCATGATAATTATAGCTTTGCAGTCCCTTGTTGCTTTGAATCACAATCACCAATACCTACACAAAACAATACTGTTTTTTCAAATTGCAATCACGCATAATTTTATGCATGAGATTAGCTTTAATGGTTACTGCTTCAAACCTACCTACATTGCTACTGTTTGACGTTTTTTAATTCTTAAGGAGGACCTGGTTTACTGGATACAACCATTGAAATAAAATGGAATTCCTTGATAACTTGCATGACCCAAGAGCCAGCCTCTGTCCAGTAGAGGAATTCCCCGCCAAACTTGATTTTTGTGCCTTGTTAAAATCAATGTTTCAATCAACCAAGTAACGGCTTCGCTTAGGGCCTCTTTGTACAGCGGACCCCCCGCCGTTGCGGAACTTGATCGTATGGTTGCTACACTATCGCCTCTGCTCCTCTAATTTTCCAGGTAAGAACATCCCCATTACCCACATATCACACCCATTTCGGCTCTTTCCGCGTAGAAATCGGCCAAAACCGGCACTTTTGGATGGGGTGGAGGCTTGGGAGCTTTTTTTTGAAATGTCAATTTCCACCTTCAGAGCCCCCTATGTCTGCTTTTTATCTATATTTTATAAAGTTATGTATGTCAACAATAAATTGGTTGTTATGACAAAAACTTGGTGTGATTGTTGGCGTGACGTAATGTTTCAGACATGAACTGGTGACATTGGAATAAAAAGTACGTATTTTATAGGTATATTTTGCATCAAAAATCAATAAATGCAAGCATAATAGATCCTTAAAACAGATAAAAATATTTGATACAGCTGTAAGGCAGATTCGCCTATCTAGATAGACAGACTATAAAGTCTAAATTATATTATAAATCAGTCATTCTTTAAATATTTACTTTCCCGCACGCCAAATTTACTTTCACGCACGCCGTGCGAGAAAGTAAAGCTTTCAAAAACAAAACGCGTGCAGGAAAGTGACATAATAAGCACGCTCGTAGGAAAAGATTTTTTCGCTTGCTGTCAATAGCAACTACCACCACTCAACCAAATATTTAAACGTAATTGTCACTTTGATTTAAATTTTCAGACTGTGACTTCAGGTATGCTCAGTTGTAATTCACAATATTTGAAACTGATCGTTTGCAGAAAAAACGTTGTATGCATTACGAGCAAGAAGTAACTTTTTTGCACTCGAGTGATTGCCGCTCTCCGCTTCGCGTCGAGTGGCAAACTTCACTTCTAGAGCAAAAAAGTTGTACTTGTCGCTCTTAATACATAAATAACTATTTCATAATCGTACAAGATCGGTTTTATTTGGAGTTCTAATTATTCCACTAGATACCACTTCCTTGAAAAAATATTTCACAAACAAATCCTGGGGTAAATCATAAACCTATTTTCAAATAACTTTATAGCGTATTTGCATACAATGAGTGAAAAAAATAATACAAATTAATGTTTTTTTTTATGAAAACTTTATGAAAAACTTTATATCTGAATTCTATGTAAAACTCTAGATGTAATTAATTAAGATAATATAATTTATTATTCAATCAATTCAACGATTAATAATTCAATCGTTGAATTATTTAAAGTATTTGCGAAGTTTGACTAAATGAAATTAAAGCGATTTTTTTTTCTATGCTTTTGAATACCTATTGAAAAATTTACTCGGATGCACGAAAACGATGGATTTTTAGAATCCATCGTATGAGATAATCCATTATATGAAATAATCCATTATATGAGATAAGAGAAGATTGTCAAAAAATTTCACCCCAGTTAGCGCGTTCACCTTTGAACGAAGTCACTAATTGTTATAACAATCTGATTTGAGCTGCAATGTTATGAAAGATGTAGCGTTTCTTCTTAAGAAAGAAAATCTACTGGCACTCCTTTCATACTTTTATACCATACGTCGGACAGTACCTTTTTACTTCCTAAGAAGCTATCAATGATTGGATCATGGTGCCCTCTTACATGTTCGCCCACTCTGACTGTCGCAGGGTGCTTTGAACTAACTCACCAGAGAACCACTTTCACGGAGTACCTTGAACACTCTGGCTAGAAATCCCTTAAAAAGGAGGTCCCCGAATTGTCACTTTTAGAAGTTGTGTATATTGGTTCATTAAGGGCGAATTCCAAAACTCACCGGTGGATCCACCGGTTAAACCGGTCAGCTACCATTTCGTTTCAATTTTCACAATATACCAGAAAGTGACCGTTTCTAAATTAACCGGTGGAATTGTCGGTTCGCTACAGGTAGCTCACCGAATGTGCCGGTCTAGAGAACTGGAATTTCGGTAGATTAAAGGAGAAAATGTCAGTATTGATAGTTGGTGCCCGTGGCCTTTCTATAAACAAACATAACGCTAATAGTATATTATTAAACGAGCTTTTTATGATAGCCATTATTACCTTAGGGGGACGTTTGTATCGCGAGCCGCAAGCGAGGGGCGCAAGTCTCCCGTGGGAATAATGGCCATAAAACGCGAGTATAATACTATACTTTGTCCACGGCCATTGTCTAATAATTACAAATTATAAAATCTTATTGGTAGAGTAAAGAAAATAATTGAAATGTCAAAGTGACACTGGCGTTTGACGGCAAAACCGGTGCCACCAGTACATTTTTTACGCTGCGGCGTTTCATGTTGCACTGTTGCCTACTCCTACTGGTTGCCAAGGCAACATGTATAACTTAAATGGCGAGCGGGAATAATGATATTATTCCCGCTGTTTCAACTCAAATATCCCTCTGACGCTATATGAGCCCTATTTAACTTTTGTCAACAAGCTGAATATCAGTATATTATTAAGCGGTCGTGGACAAAATGTTTTTACAGTTTACAGTTCTAAATTTAAACAAAATTTCTAAATTTAAATTTTATAACTACCTAGTCGTGTTGTTTATTTTTGGAGTTGGTGAAAATTAATATATAGTAATTGTAAATTGTAATGGACGACTCGACATTGAAATCATGGAGGCCGGTTTTTGGAAAGGATGGATCCATTTTAAGAACTGGTTCTAGCCTAGTTCTTCAAAACATTTTTAGTAGGTACCTAGAAAGGTATAAGAAAGTTTGTTTAACACTGGTTTATACAATGCATACGGCCTTATGCGTATGTTATGTGTCCCACGTTAAAAATTTCCCGGATTTCCACAAGAAATCATAATTTTTGGGACTAGGACAACAAACAAAACAACTTCTTACAAATAAAAATTATCTTAATAATGTCGATTTCGCTATGAGAAGAACAGTAATAACAACAAACAAAACAAAATTACCGTTGAGATTGACAGCTATTAAAAAAAATGTCACTGGTGAATCAAACCGTTTCTAAATTGACCGTAAAACGGCTTAAATTCCGGTGTAACCGGAATTACCAGCAATTTACCGGTACAGTACTGCTGTCCTTACAGCATTGCCAAATTCCTTCCTTAGATTTCCTTATTTTATTCATGTGCTCATCAGATATTTTCCCTAAATTTTTTATCTTTATTTAACAACAACAGCTGTTCACGGCAATTTTCATAATTGGTGGCATTTTTACTCATATTAATTCCCACTTTTTATATTTTATTTCCGTTTTGACCAACTTTAAGCCCAAGTGGAAAAGGTTAAAACCTTTGATGTTTCCTTTTCCATCTTGACCACTGTCCAGAGCATATCGGACCTGAGCCTGTCTTTAAACGGCTATAGTCTGACCATGTGGCTACAGTAAATTTCTCTTGTTTTGGGGTAAGACTTTCTTTAATTAATTTAAACTTATTAAGCCTTTCATTGTCCAATTAAGTCCTAATTTCTAGCTACTAGTTCCCAATTGTCGGGTTCCAAGTTCCAATGTTTGCGTGCTGGAACTCAATATCTTTTTTTTTTTATTTTATAACGACCATCCATTGCTCCCTACCCGAAGATGGAGCCGTTAGTGACGGTGAGGTGGATGGTGTGTAGTAAATAAAATAATTGCCCAATTTTAATAATACCTGTTGGTTTTACTTTGGATTGATCACCTAAACAAATGAACATCCATTACTTTCTATAATAAATTTCTGTCTCTCTCTCTCTTTCTATAATCTTTTTCACGCACGGAAAATCCGTATCGAAATCTTGCCGAATCGAAATCTTCACTTCAGCTTTTTCTACTTTCTAAATTGATTTGTACACTTCTTAGCTGATTTCCTTATTTTCAATTTTATCATAGTTATTTTCTTTTCTATTGTCCCAACATGCATTTTAGCAAATTGAGCAAAGTAAAATAATCTTTGACTTGTTTTAAAATAATCCTCGATTTTGCATTTTTAGAATAAGGCGAGATATTTGCTTTTCATTTTCCTCTACATAAACGCAGATGGATTCCGTGTTTCAATTTTTAGAGTTTGGGATTTTAAATTGACACTCCAAGGTTTTACGTGGTATGCCAAACTCATTAATAGAAGTTGGCAAACAGGCATATTTTCATTTCACAACATTTTTGAAGGCATCTTTCAAACTATGTTGTAACTAGCTGCCAAGCTCCTATGCTCTCAGGAAGAGTTCAAACTATTATAAATATTATGTATGAAGAAGCAACAGGATTTCTATCAATGGTAATGCAAAGACAAACTTATTCAAATTGTGCATTAAAAAAAAAACATGTTTGAAGTTACCAGTGAACAAAGCGGTTTGCGTTGCTACAAATGTCTCATTAAATTAGAATAAAGTTTTCCAGATATAGAAAGCGCCCCATATTTTCGTTGAATCAAACCTTTATTCTTAGGGGTCTTGTTTGTTTCTGCTTTTTTCTTTCATAAGAAAATAAAACTTACCCTACCTACATATTTTCTTCCCCAATGAAACTTCTCTGGTCCATTTTCTTGTCGACACTCTTGTTAATTAAACATTCATTGTTTGTTTGTAGTCGTGTTCTCTAGCTATACTGTTTCTCAAGATAAAGGCCAGCCCTTTGTTTAATTCCCATTCGACTGGTCCTCTTTTGTACATGACGGAAGGAAAACGCCGAGGGAGAGGATCTTTTTGCTTTTTGATGCATTCATTGTTAGACACGAGTTCAAGAGCTATTCAAATAATTGGACGTTCTGGATTTTATAAATTTCATTTCAATAAAAGCAATTTCTGTGCTCTTTCATAACGGACTGATTTTCTCATTATATCAGGGGCCCAATTATAGAGCAGAAAATTGGAGTTAATAAATACCCTCCGACCTTTAATAACAAACATATTCATTGGAACCTGGTAACATTGTTTCCAGTAATGGGGTAATTTTATATATTGGAGGCTGCCTGGAAAATTGGGTGTAATAAGCCTGAGCTGTAATAATAATGGAATTACCGATGATTAGTTACTGCGAAACACAATGCATTCACGCTTCGAGCGTTCCAAAACTAAGCGCTAGTTATTTGAAGGAATTATGGAACATTATTATCGTTGCTGCCTCCTACGCCTGGGTACGGATAATCTTTTCCCCTCTGAAAATCTCGTCCCTGCGATTAAGAGCGAGTAATTTTTTAATTAAGGTTATTTACCTAGCAGGATTCCTAAATATGGGGCATCCATGTTAAGCCGACCTGGGGTATATTAGCAAAAAATATTACAAATTCTAAATTAAAAAATATATACATATAAATAATAAAAGTCGACTTGTTATCTAGATCTTACGAACGAACAACTATAACGTCTTTTGAAGTGAACATATTTCTCAAAACCTTGAGATTAAAGACAAACATAATGCTGGAATACGATCTCAAAAATTTGCGACAAAGCATTTTTCCTCTATTCCGGAGGCGTCATATACCGGCCAGTGCTCCCCTCATATGTCCGCCTCTTTATTAGACGATTCCGGAGTTAATAGAGAAGCGACAAAGAGACATGTTGGCGTTGGTGGAGTGTCGTCATCACCGAATGAGGGTTTTTTCAGAAATTTCTATAAACAACATTTTAGAAATAACTAGAAACATATATAATTACAAAGTTGTGTTAAGGACCCAAAGGATTTTTTGATCAATTACTGGTCTAAGTAATAAAAACTTTTTGGCACCATAATACGCAATTAAATGTAGTAAGAAATAAAGGATAAAAAGTCCTATTGCAGAATCTATTAAGTAATACTGACTGAGTCGCTCTCCACTAATAAGGCAGCAGCCTGGAATAATGTCTGCTAATTCCGGCGAATGTGTTCAGCTGGGTGGCGGAAGTTTCTGAAGCGTGAACAACTCTGAATTTTCATAACTAATTAGACCTAATGACATTGATTTCGGTCAATTTGGCTCGGAGGTCGCCAGATCGTAATTCGCGTGTCGCATTTCGCCCAAAATTTCGTGCTGCGGAAATAAAAGGGGCTCCGGGGTTTGCAGGGAATTAACGAAATTAATTAAAACGTATTTACCTGACGCGTACTTTAAATGATGTTTCACCATATGCTGATGGCAGCTGATAGAATAAAGCATGGCCGTGGACTAGATTATTTAAATTAGTCGCTAAATGGATGTAGGATTTCGTTTAATCATGGTGCAAAACAACTGTACTTAACTTTTTAAGCAATGAATTGTTTTATATACAATTTGCACGGTCTGAAACCCCATTTCCTCTAGATTAAGAAAGCGGTTAATTTTGAAAAAAAAACCGACATTATGTTTATTATATAGGGTGTGAAACAAAGTGCTGCAAAAATTTCAAAATTTTGATGTTCTGCCATTTCGCAATAAGCTCGGGACCTTTTCGCCAGTTTGTTTTATTAAAGCACTCTGAATTTTTAGACAGAGTGAAACGAAAAGTTTGTCAAATTCTTGTTTCTGATATTTTTAAATCGTCGTAGTTCGGAAAAGCGGCAAAGAATCTTACTGTGTTTTCCCTCATTTGTTGACATATTGTCTGTGGATTGTTACTCATTAAAAAAGTTTAAAAATAAGTGCGGTTTCTTCTAGTATACGAGCTGTCAAAAATATGATTACATTATTGTTGATACTCGTGACTTATAATAATAAGATTAAATAAATAAACCTTTCTAGAGGTAAAGGGAAATTGAGTGATACAGTCGCAGATAGCCAACATCAATATCTCTAGACGTTTTTGTATTTTTTTGTCTTTAATGTATTAGAACTTATACAGAAGGAATCAAAAAATTACTACAAAAATTTCGTTAATGTTTTTTATTTATTAAAAATCAAAGTTTTGCTTCGCAAAAAATCAGTGACGTGATACTTTTTTCTCAAATAATGTAAATTGTCTTGCTGGTAAGACCGCCACTGGCGGAAATAAAACTACATTTTTATTGCAAATTGTGCGCCTTTCATAGCAGTCAAAACGTACAAAATTTTAATCAAATATCTCTTACGCTTTCGGAATTATCAATACATATGAATGTCAGATCCGTCGAATTATTATTTTCTTTTTGGAAGGCATCCTTCACGAGGATCTAGGTAACATGAACTAAAATGGCACTTCAATCACAACTATGTAAGCCTCCATAAACCAAAACACATAAACAAACAACTCTGCTCTACAATAATCCGACAAACCCGAGCTCATATGAAGTTGTTGATCTAAGTTAATTATAAAGAACTGGCGATCCGAGGCCAGTCTTCCTTTCTTTCCGCCTCTCCAAAAACTAAACTCTCAAACTCATTCTCTCCCCTGGTCCCGTTCCACCCATACCGATCTGTTGGTCTGTCTGGGTGGACCCCCAGAAAGTGAAAAAAGTCTGTTAGGTATATTCATTTATTGCTAATAACGGTCAAAGTTCAATAATTAAATTAACCGTTAAAATCGCATAAATTAGTTATCGCAAGAGTTAATAACTATGAATAAATTAGTTGCCTTAAGATCTGGAATAACTGGAAGAGTCTGGCATCTATGTAGGCTTAAGAGTAAACAATATCCATAACCTTAAACCCATTTATCAATCACTGTCAGTGTCCGTTTTATATACTGGGTGAAATATGTCAAATTTCCAAGGCTAACGAGATGCAAAAAAAACTGGAACATATATTAGGTTCAATGGTATATGTGTTTAATGTGTTTGATAAGACTTGTAATAAAGCTAATTACATTTTGTTAATTTATTTTGACATTTTTATTGAGTTTTGGGAAGGCATGTTTCTATTCGCTTATCAACTGTTTAACAATAAATTAATCTTCGTTATTAAACATATTTTATAAATGTGTACAAATAGAAGTAATATAATTGACAACTGAATAAATTGAATACAAAATTGAATTCAAATATAATTTTTTAATCCACATACAAAAAATTAAATGATATTAATGAAGAATTTTATGTAATTTTCTCCATGTGCTAGCAAAATTCAGTAGCTTATACAGGTACCTATCCAATTGGTAATGCTTGAAGTGTCCTAGTGATCAGCCACCTTCAAGAAAAGCAGACCAGTCAGTCAGCAAGCTGTGATTCCTACCCAAACTCTCAATTTTTTCAGGGTGTACTCCTTTTTCAATTATTTTATGGGGGTGTTTTCACTAATCTAAGTTGATCACATAACCACTTCACTCAAATCGAGCTTCATCACTAAATATGGATTTTTGGAAAATGTTATGGTTATTATCCCTATCAATACACCAATTGCAAAATTGCAGTCTTCGGGGAAAGTCAGCTTCATGCAATTCTTGCACATCTGTGAAGTGATATGGGTAGACTTGCAGATTTTTATGTAAAATTGCATGGGCGGCACCTACAGAAAGCTCTATTTGAACTGTGATTGTAACTGTCGATTAGAAGTACCAGGTGTGTTTTGCATTACTTCTTGTGCCTGTGTAACCACTTCATCGGTATGTTTCTTGTGAGATTCACTGCCTGGTCTTTGTAGACTGCCTGCTTCAGACCACAGCAAAGTTTAAAAATTCAGTCTGGAAATCCTCCACGTAGTTTCGTATGGAATAAACCCATTCGCCATCCACTTTCCATCAAACTCAACATAAAAACTTTATGTTCTAAGGCGAAGGTCATGTTGTCCAAATACAAAACAGGTTTTATAGCAATAAAAATTAACGTTTTTAGCAAAAAATTTGTTGGTAAAACTAGAAAACAACAACAAAAATGTGGGAAACGGGAAAATTTACCAACAAGGATAAAGACAAAACATGATGGCCGCTAATAACGTTGAAGCACTGAAAGCTGATTGGACAGTGGCAATGACAAATCTGTTTTGACGGCGACTCAAGTTACGACGTACTTTTATAACTCTCTTTCTTTCTCTCAAAAAATCATAGCTGGCTAGATGAAATTTTATAATGAACTGTTTTTTATATATTAATATAAAAATTAAAAAGTATAATTATCCATTAAATCTTTTCATAGTCTGAGATGACCAAGGGGGCGCGGGTTTTACACATCCCCAGACGTGCCTGAATCTGTGCTATCTGTTCTTTGATTGTTTTTCACTTCCTCTTTGAATTTTCCACTACTTCTTTTAACTCGTTCAATTTAGTGTTTATAGGCTCAAGCAGCTCGGTTTCTGTAGTAGATAGCAGTATACCCTGATTTTGTAGTGGTTCTTCCTTGTTTGGTCTATTTCCCCTTTTTCCTCTCGATTTTACGTTTGTGTGCGTTTTTCCTCTTGCTTGAAACGCCTTTTATATTCTGCTGTCTACTATTAAATAGGCTTTAATGAAAAATTTCCAAAGAATTTGCAACACTTTGATCTCCAGAATTTTCGCAACAAATACTCAGTGCAGGCATTTCCAGTGTGCGTTTTTAATATTCAAAGTTCAACAATACAAATGTTTAAATAAATACGTTCAGATTTGAGACTCTTATATCGGGTTGAACTTCGGCGAACCTTAACCCAACCCAAAGTTAGATATTACAATCACAAAGAAACAACAAAAAAAAATAAAAGCAAATTCTAGGTGTTCAATAGAAAATATTACCAAACTGACTATGAATCTTTGACCGAAAAGTATGAAGCTTACTGGACGAGTATATTATTTCATTTCATTTATTTTGTTCTCGCCTGTTAACGGAAAATCTACAACCGGAGGCTAAGGGATTATTAAAGTCCTTGAAATCTGCAGAAAATTTTCATTTTTGAATTCTGTTTAAATGCTTAACTTCTGATATAATAGATAGATTTAGTTCAAAACAATATTATTTAAACTTAATTAACATTGATATGCTCGTTAATGAACGACACAAAATGCAAACTAGTTGGAGGCTATAGTAATTGCTTTCCTTGGACATCCTGAATTTTAAGTTCCAAGATTTATTTTTTTTATTTTTGAGAGGCAGCTATATTTCCAAGCTTCAGACTCATTAGGCAAAATCTGGTTCGAACAACCAGAACAACTTTTATTCTCAATTTTACATACTGTGTTTTCGTTATAACAATAGTAACTATATGTTTTTTATTTTCGCTTGCAATAATATATATATATATATATATATATATAATTTTTGGGAGTTGATTATCTTTGACCGTAATTTTTATAATATAAGGTTTTATTTTCTTGGTGTTCGGTCGGTTTTCTTGGTGTTCGGCCGACCGAACACCAAGAAAATAAAACCTTATATATATATATATATATATATATATATATATATAAGGAGTGGAAACAAAAATAGATTTCCGATTCTTGGCCTGTAAATATATATGAGAGAATGACACAGCACTTCTTAGTCTGTGTCTGGTGTAAAAAAGGCCCAAAAATTGCCGTTATAGAGGATTAACCTCTATAACCTAGCAATAGAAAATAGTGCAAAGGGAAAACCAAGTGCAATCATCAGAGCGTTACCTCCCAAGACGCGTTTCGCTCCCACTAGAGCTCATCAGTTGGGTTCACTCTGATGATTGCACTTCCCTCCCTGACAAATATCTATATCGAAATGTCCACTCAACTATGGCAGGCCAGTTTCACTGGCGCCATCTCTTTCGTTGAGTGGGTGAGAGTTGATTCTCTCATATATATTTACAGGCCAAGAATCGGAAATCTATTTTTGTTTCCACTCCTTATATACTTTCGGTATGGTGTTAGCCGAAGTACTGCCACGGATGCAGACACATTTATCGATCGACGAAGCGATTCGTGATCGGTGTCTGCAATACGTGCAGTACAAATGCCCACTCAACGAAAGAGATGGCGCCAGTGAAACTGGCCTGCCATAGTTGAGTGGACATTTCGATATAGATATTTGTCAGGGAGGGAAGTGCAATCATCAGTTTTGTGCGGGCATCGGTGGCGAACGGTCGAGTTGGCAATTCGGTCAGTCGGTAGTTGGTGTCGTGCGAATCGTGTGCGTTCGGAAGTGTTCGGGTGGGACAGGCTGAAGTGCTTGCGCTTAAGCTTGAGAAGTGCGGGACGGTATCGATCGGGTAGTTCGGCAGTGACGAGGCGGAGTGCTTAGCGCGAAGCCTCTCGAATCGAAAAATGGAGGCGTCTATCTCGATGGAGGTTTTCTTAAAAACCATGGCGGATAAGGATGCGTTGATTCGCACCCTTACCGACACGGTAGAAAAGCTCCGTGCTGAGTTGGCCGCTTTTCGGGCGGAAGTGCGCGACAGCCGCGAGCTGAACACAAATGCCGCGAAAATCGCGGACATAAGTGCGGGCGGCGGCAAAAAGTGCTCGGTAGTGCCGAGTGTAGTGGACAAACCAGGTAAGTCTGGGATTATTAATGGTGGTGGTACTGGTGGTAGTAGCGCGAAAAGCGGAAAGCCGGCAGGCTACTCTGGCGCGGTGAAAAACCCTGCGCCAGCGAAACCTGCGGAGGCAAAAAAGATGGCGGTAGCGGCAGGTGGCAAGAGGAAGGCCACCGAACTATCCGCGGAGACGGGGCCGAGTGGCGAAAAGCCAAAAAGGCGGACCGTACTCGACCCTGTCACTGGGATGGAGGTGGACGATCCTCTACCGCAGGAGACCAAGCCTAGGTCCTTTGCAGATGCCGCAAAGGCCCAGAGGATTCCTCCTGTGGTCGTAGAAGGCCGACAAAAGTGGGCTGAGCTAACAGCTCAGCTCAAAGTTGCCGGCGCTAACATAAAGAAGGCCACCCTCACTAAAGAGGGCTTCAGGTTGGCGCCTAACACTGTAGAGGACTACCGCAAGGTGGTTCGCGTGCTGGCCTCCGTAGAGCGTAGGTTTCACACCTACACTCTGCCGGAGGACAGGTGCACCTACGCAGTGATTAGAGGTCTACCTGAGGATGTGGACCTAAAAGCGGTGGAGGCGGAGCTCCTCGAAAAGAATGTCGCGGCAGACCTGTTCCGTATGAGTAGCAGGAAAACCAAGCAGCAGTTAGCCCTAGTTTTGGCAAAAAGCTCAGATAACCTTATTTTTAAGGTTGATAATCTGCTTGGTCTCTCTGTGAAAGTGGAGGTACAGAAAAAGAAGAAGTTGCCGACCCAATGCTACCGCTGTCAGCGGTACGGTCACGGGCAATCGCAGTGCCACCACGAAGAGCGCTGTGTCAAGTGCGCGGGTTCCCACGCGGGCCGCGAGTGCACGCTCGCGAAACCCGCGGACGGGACACGCAATGCAAAGTGCGTTCTTTGTGGGGCAGAAGGCCACCCAGCCAACTGGCTGGGATGCCCCAAGGCCCCAAAAGGCGCGCAAGCGAGGTCCAAAACTCCCCAGCAGGGAAAGAAGGCGGAGGGTAAGGCGCCGGGCCAAAAGCCGGGCGCAAACCCGACTGCCAAAAAGGGCAAAAGCCCCAAGAAGGACGATGGCCTCATCAAGGCCATCGAAACCAAGCTAAAGAACTGCTTGGGAGGATGGATTCGCGAGGCACTTCGCTCAAGTGATGGATGCTAGACACCCCGAGTCCTTCACCATTATGTCCTGGAACGTCAACGGGCTGCGGGCCAGGAAGTACGAGGTGGAGCTCCTCTTGGCGGAAAGGGAGCCGGAAATTCTGGCTCTACAAGAAACCAAGATTGGTAGCCACATTCGTGTAAACTTCCGAGGGTACCGCACGTACCGTTACGACAAAAGAAACCCCAATAATGGCGGGGTGGCCATTCTGGTGAGAGACGACATCGTACACCATTGCCTGGGGGTCCAGGACACGGAAATTGATGCAATCTCCGTCGTCGTGGGCACCAGCCTTGGTCAGATGAGGGTCACGTCGGCGTACAAGCCTCCGCAGGACAAGCTGCAGCAGGAAGATCTCGACATTCTCCTGGGTGGCCAACAAGCACTAGTGCTGGTTGGCGACTTCAATTGCAAGCACCGCTCGTGGAACTCTGCCATTGATAACAGGCAAGGTGTTAGGTTATTGGAAATGACGACCGCTGCCAGGGCAGTGGTAATGGGGCCCGCGGAACCGACATGCCTACCCAACGGAGGCGGGAGACCGGACGTACTTGACATCGCTGTGTTGAGGAACGTCCGCTTCTGGCCGGAGTTGGTGACGGTGAATGAAGGTACCTCGGATCACAATCCAATAAAACTGACCCTTGAATCGAATGCCGAAATCAAAACGACTCGCTCTAGGCACACTAATTGGGAACGGTTTCAAGAGCATTTTAACGCACTTGCGACCGTCCCAATTATTGCTGATGTGGCCCAACTGGAGGGTGCCGTGCAAACGTTCGAGGAGGACGTGCTGCAGGCTCTAAGGTTATCCACAATTGAACGCGAGGTGCAAAAACCACGCGGTCAATATGGAGAAACCCCCGAACATATACGGGTGCTCGTTCAGGAACAGAGACGGCTGCGTAGATTGTACCGCAACGGCCCCTCAGAGGACAATCGCAGGTTGCTTAACGAAAGCAGCCAGCGATTGAAAACAGCCTTGCGGGAACACCGCGGCCGATGCTGGGAAGATAAGCTGAGCGAGCTGGAGCCGGGCTCGTCTGGCCTCTGGCGGTTGCAGAAAAGCCTCAGGCGAGACACAAACGCCATACCACCGCTACACAGCGTAAACGGTGTGGCGTACAGCGATGAGGACAAGGCAGAAGCATTTGGCCAAACACTCGAAAGAGAGTGTAGGCTAAATGATCACCCTGACGATGATGATCGTCACATTCTAGCGGTTGAGAGGACCGTTAGGCACCTGAGGGGCGAGGACCCCAGGGGTCAGCAGGACCCGATGGACCCGGTTAGCCCCGGCGAAGTCAGGGATGTCCTGAGGACCCTTGTGGAACGAAAGGCTCCGGGGCAGGACGGCATCTCCAACAAGGTGCTGAAAAACCTGCCTAGGAAGGGTGCAGCCTGTCTTTGCGCCGTGGCAAACGCGACGCTGAGGCTTCGGCACTTTCCATCGAGGTGGAAACAGGGAGTGGTGATAATGCTGAACAAGCGGGGCAAGAATAAGGCATATCCGCAGAACTACCGGCCCATCACATTGCTGTGTGGGGCTGGTAAGGTCGTGGAACGTATTATCCTGAGGAGACTCCAAGACGAATGTACACGCCTAAACGTCGTGCCCGTCGAACAGTACGGTTTTCGGGGACTGCATTCGGCAGAATTGCAGGTCCTGAGGACCGTAGAGAGCATCGCTGAAGGCAGGAACTCCAGACTAACCTCTGGGTTGGTCCTGCTGGATGTGGAGCGAGCGTTCGATAGGGTCTGGCGAGAGGGCCTGATCTACAAGCTGAGTGACTTAGGTTTGTCGGCAAACATTTGCCAACTTATCGACAGTTACCTCACAGATCGGACAGTCGTTGTAAGGGTCGGAACCTCCCTGTCGGCGCCCAGAGCGCTAGAGGCAGGTGTCCCCCAAGGGTCGGTATTGTCGCCGCACCTGTACACGCTGTACACAAGCGATATTCCTAGAACACCAAGGACTACGCTCGCGCTCTACGCCGACGACACGGCTCTTTTATCCAAACACCGGAGAAAAGATGTCGTGCGGCGGAATCTGCAACATGCGTTAGACGACCTCCAGGAGTGGCTGGTACGTTGGAGGATTAAAATTAATCCAACCAAATGCCAGGCAATCCTGATAGGTAGACGTCGCGATGCCATCCCTGATCAACTTGTGATCGATGGAATAGAAGTGCCGTGGCAAGGCTCAGCCGTTTATCTGGGGGTAACCTTGGATAAAGGGCTGACCTGGGGCCCCCATGTCAGGGTCGCCGCTGCTAAGGCTAGGGGGGCTATGGCCTCACTATACCCCCTGCTCAACCGAAGAAGCCATCTGCCCGTGAGAGGAAAACTCCTGCTGCTGAAAGCCATCATGCGACCGATCCTAACATATGGATCGGCCTCATGGGGGAGCGCGGCGGAGGCCCACCTCTCAAGGATAGAAGCTGTTGAAAACATTCACCTCCGTATGGCGGTGAATGCTCCATTGTACATTGGTAACGAAGAAATTCGTGCTAATCTGCAATGGCAAACAGTGCGCGACTTCATGAGAGTCAAAGCCGAGAAGACATTCCGGCGAGCTGAAGCACATCCAGACGACCTGCTGCGGGCTTTGGTCGATTACGAGCCGGATCCCGCATCAGGGCAACCCTGGAAGCGGCCACGGCACCAACTGTAATATCAAACTGCAGAGTGGAGCGACAGCAGAGACGCAAAAACCGCCCGAGAAGAAGGGCCACATCTTCCGCAAGATATGTCAAGCCAAACCAGCCAAGCTGGAGAGGCTATGAGATATGAAAACAGGAAAGAGCGCAAACCAGAGAAGTCTGCCGGCAGCAGATCGGGGATTTATAGGCAATCGGCCCGGAATCCCCAAGCGTAAAAAACATGGGGTTTTTTAGTGGGTAAGAATCCCACACTACCGGACAACGTCGTGCGGTAGTTGTCCGGTGTCTTTAGAAGATTTTTTAATGCCCCGGGGTCGCTCCCCCCGAAAAAAAAAAAAAAAAAAAAAAAAAAAAGTGCAATCATCAGAGTGAACCCAACTGATGAGCTCTAGTGGGAGCGAAACGCGTCTTGGGAGGTAACGCTCTGATGATTGCACTTGGTTTTCCCTTTGCACTATTTTCTATTGCTAGGTTATAGAGGTTAATCCTCTATAACGGCAATTTTTGGGCCTTTTTTACACCAGACACAGACTAAGAAGTGCTGTGTCATTCTCTCATATATATATATATATATATATATATATATATATTGGTAAAGGGTACGTTACCACCTCCAGAACGGGGTATGAAAGATACGTTATCGCCTCCAAAATGACGTTGTCGCCTCCGATTTCGGAGGCGACAACGTTTTGCCTTGAAAATTTCAGATATGATTACTAGTGGCCTCTAGATTCATAATCCGAAAATTTGTCTGGAGGTGGTAAGGTACCCCCCAAACTCACAAAAACATATTTTAGTTCTGATATACCACCGCAGGCGCTGGCGAAGCTTTCAGTGTACAATAAGAGCGCGCTGTCGCCTCCACTTCTATTTTATTTTTAATTGAAATACGATAGGGTTGTTATCGCCTCCGCTAAATGGCAACATTGAAATGAGGTAATAAGGATACTTCTATGCTTCAGTAGATATATAATCGAAGATTATTCTTTTTTAAGAGTGAATCGGTGCTGTATGTCAAAATGACATTGTTAAATTGTTAAAAGTGCAATTTTAAAGAATGCATGTGAAAGTTTAAGTTTGTAGAAAAATTCGAATGAGTTCCTTGAAAACACTTTTAACACGACATTTAATTTAATATAAAAATTCAAATTTTATATTAAATAAATTCTAAACGTGTTATTCGATATGAGTATTTTTTTTGCGATGTAAATCTATTTTTTAAGAATCTCTATAAGTTAGCGCGTTTTAGCGAAATTGTATTATCATACGGAACTATTAGAATGTTCAACAAATTCTCATCATGAAATCGGTTTTGAAGCATAAGCTTATGAAAACGTGGTTACATAGTATGATTCTTAAAAATCAGCTACAGCCTGATAAAAAAATCACCCAAATCAGATAACAAGTTTAGAATTTATTTAATATCAAACTTGAGTTTAATACCAAATGTAATTTTGTCCAACAAAACGTGTTTAATGTTTATAGCGCATTAGGCAATAAAAATTCCATCAAATTACTAGGTGTCAAAAATCAAATCACCGTTTCGATTATTCAAAACGTTCCGGTAATTTTCGCTATACAGTGTGTCTTAGTTTCATTGATAAAGATTCCAATCCAGATAAGAACGAATTTGTAGGGAGCAGTTAGAATTAATTTTTGACATATTAGCTTTTCAAAAGAGATTTCTGTAAAAAGAGGTAAAGTTGTTGTTATATATCTAGATGTTTTATACATTTTTTGGGTGCTCTTTCACCCGTATAATTTTTTTTCAAATAGACTATTTTTTCTGTACTTAAACAGGTATAAGCTACTAAAATTCAGTCAAATTGAAATTCAGAGATTAATTATTTATTATAACTTGGTCTGTGAATAAATCTGGTAAATGAAAATGGTTACAAGAAAACATGAGCTCTATCACATTCCTAAACGTTTGTCGCAGTTTTTTGATTGCGGCTTTGATCTTCAATTGGACATATGTTTAGTTAATTTGTTTTGGGATGAGAATGGTAAACAAAACAGACTGTTTGACAATTTTTTGATTACGACTCTAATATCGAAAGCTTTTATTTTGTTATTAAAACGAGAGTTTTCTAATTTTATGTGATATAGCCTACAAATAAATCCATCTCATTAGCAACAAAACGCGGGTTGGCAACAAAGAAGTATGTTCAGTATTCCAAACACCTGTATTAAAAGTTTAAAAAAGATACGCTGATGAATGTTGAAGATTGTTTAATTTCTGCGAGGTATGTTAAAGATTGAAAATTTTAGCTTTTTTGCAGAAAGCTTTAATTTAAAATATGCAAAATGGCAATATTTAGAATTTGGAAATTAAAAACGTATCTGCTTGCTACATTTTCTAAATAATACACCTGTTAAAAAGGAAACAAACAAAAACAACTACACCGAGGTCTAACTCCTCTACCGACATTGAATTACCCAGTTTGTTTAAAAAAAAATCAAATAAAGCAAAAAAAAATAATATACTGAAATGTGTTAATAAAATAATAAAAACTAAATGCTGAAAAGCAAAAAAATACTAGAACTTTTGTGATGAGAGTAAGGTCTTATTTAGATATGCAAAAATTGCACATATACAGGGTGGTCTTTTTAACTTGAGACAACGAGATATCTCGAGATCCATCACTATCTCGAGACGTCATATGATGTAATATTTTTAAATCGGACACAATCCATATTTTACTAGATTTTGATAAATCTTGTAGCTCGTACTGGACCCTGAAAGTTTGGCATCGCTGCCTGCAGTAGTTTAAAAGAAATTCATTAATAAACTGAAAGTATCTTGTATGGGGTATTATAAATTATCTACTCACAAAAGTTTGTCGTTTTTCACGCCACATTTTCCTAATCCACCTTGTATAGGTAAAAGTAGGTGCCTAAAATAGGTTTTTCTCTACAATAAATAGGTCACCCTTAAAACGAATTATTTCCCTACTAGTTCTCCCCATATCTGGCTGTCTCAATTCAAAAAAGACAATCCTGTATATAATATATTTAATTACAATTTGGAAATTGGAAAACGTATCTACTTTTGGCATTTCCAAAACGACAGCTGTATATCAAGAAAGAACCAAATGGAAACAACTATTCTGGGAACTAATAACTCTGCCGGCATTGAATTACACTGTTTGTTTCAAAGCTAATGTTATAAAGCTAAAACAATAATATATTGAAATGAGTTAATAAAATGAGTAAACAGTATAATTCCAGCCGGTAGGTGATTAAGTCCTGGTGAATCTTGCTTTTTTGAACCTGCTGTGACCTTCCTTGTCACTTTTGATTTGTATGTCAAAGTTGAGGATGAGATTTGTCACCTCTAAAAAGTAATTACGCTATTGCTCCATTCAAAAGAGAGTAGTAAGTTTTTTTGGTTAACATATACATTTAGTAACTTTGACCCACATTAAACTTAATTCTCCGTTTTATAATATATTTTTGTTTTGTTCTAGAGCCCTTTCTTGTATTTCTTCTTTGCTTTTATGACTGTTTCGCCCCTGTTTGTATTGGCCCTACTCGGAGTAGTTGTTTCTATTTTGTTTCCTTCTTGATATACAGCTACAAAGGATTGAAAATGCCGAAAGCAGATAAGTTTTCAAATATCCAAATTGTAAATATGTATTCAGAGTGTCTCGTAAGAATATGATCAAAGGGGTACTGCGACAGTCTCTGGTTCAAAAGGAAACGATTTGATCCAACTGTCATTAGGAAAAGTTTCTAATAACTACTGATGGTCAAAGTTAGTGAAAAAAAATATGTTTTTTTTTTGTAATATCTAGACAACGTTAAGATGGATGGTCATGAATTTTACTAAGGACTTCTTTCTAACCAAGATTCAAGTTTTGATGGAGAAAAGTAGTCCATACGACTTAGTAAAGTGGTAACTGCTTCAGTATCTTGTTAAAAAAACTTTCAGAACTCTTGTAGTTCTAATCAATCTGAATCGACTGATTTTTAAAAACCTAATACCTTGATATTTTTTCCTAATATTTATTGCTCTTAGCAAAAATTTGTAGCATCCGTTTTTGCGCAAAAGCAGACATTTTCTGCAACTTTGCTATTTAACAGTGTTACACATTCAATGCGAAGGTCAGAGTAGTTTACACAATTTACAATTTTTTAATTTAATTTCAAATTATAGAGTGTCAATAAAAATCTGTGACGGAAAGAATTTCAGTTGATAACACATACAATTTTGAACCTGTAATTTGTGCAAACTACTATGATTTTTAGCAGTGAATGAGTAAGATTATTAAATAGCAAAATTATAGAAAATATTTTATTGCGTAAGAACTATAAACGCATCAATATTTTACCGAGAGCAATAACATTTCGACACACCACGAGTTTCGAAACGTACATTTTTTTCGTCTTTGTTTTGTGTCTGTTTTCTTCAGTTTGTTTCTTCTGTTGTCAAAAACATAGTTACTCCATCAAAACATAAATCTTACTTAGAAACAAGTGTCCAGTAAGGTTCATTATAATCCATCTTTAGATCTTACAAAAAAACAATTTTTTTTGCCAGAAACTTCTTAATAAAAATTTGATCAAATCGTTTTCTTTTGATCCAAAGAACACTACCCATTTGATCATATGCTTACGGGACACCCTGTATACAAATGTGCAATTTTCGCATATTTTAATAAAACCTTGTTCTATTTTCTTGCTTGTTGTCTGTTAATATTTTTTGCTTGTAAGCATTATTTTTTTATTATTTTATTAACATAACAATCTTCTTCTTCTTCTTCTTCTTAAGGTGCCGTATCCATTAATGAATGTTGGCGACTATTCTGACATACTCGCTACGATCTTGTGCGATTCTAAAAAGTGCGTGGGCATCGAGGTTTGTCCAGTCTCTTATGTTCTTCAGCCACGAAAATTTCTTTCTCTCGATGCCTCTCCTTCCTTCGATTTTTCCCTCCATAATCAACTGTAGGAACTGGTACTTGGAATTTCTGAATATATGACCGAGGTATGCGGCCTTTCTTCTTTTTACTGTCTGCAGCAGTTCTCTTTCTATACCCATTCTGTTTAGTACTTCCTCGTTCGTTGCGTGTTCCGTCCACGGAATCTTCAACATTCTTCTCAGCACCCACATTTCAAACGCCTCTAGTCGGTTCATGACATTGGCCTTTATTGTACATGTCTCTACTCCGTACAACAGTACAGAGTAAATGTAGCATTTTACAAAACGGTACCGTAATGCCAAATTAATGCTGTTGTTGCTGAGAAGTGCTCTCATATTCATAAATGTTACCCTGGCTTGTTCAATTCTGCTTCGTATCTCTACGTCTGGGTCCAAGTCTTCAGTTAACCAGCTTCCCAGATATCTAAATTTTGATACTTGTTGGATTTTCTTACCGTTCACTGTGATGTTCAGGTTCACATTTGATGTTCTGCTAACCATCATCACCTTCGTTTTGTCTATGTTAATTCTTAGGCCGAGTCGTTCACCTTCGGTAGATATCTTTATGATGAGACGTTGTAGTGCTTCCTGGCTATCCGCTATTATAACTGTGTCGTCAGCATAGCGTAAGTTGTTAACGGCCTGTCCGTTAATCTTAATGCCGTCCTCTGTATCTGTCAAGGCTCTTTCGAAGATTGCTTCAGAGTATAGGTTTAAAAGTAGGGGGGACAGAACGCAACCCTGTCTCACCCCTCTCTCTATCGGGAATTTCTGTGTAGTTTCATTGCCCACTTTCACCGATGCTGTTTGATTTGCGTACAGGGTCTTTATGAAACGTGCATCGTTCTTATCTATCCTCTTGTCTTGAAGCATTTTGATTAACTCAACGTGTTTGACACAGTCGAACGCCTTTTGATAATCTATGAAACACATGAATACGTCCTTTTGCTGATCTCTGCATTTCTGAAGCAATACGGTCAAGCTGTAGAGTGCTTCTCGTGTGCCAAACCCTTGTCTGAACCCAAACTGGGTAGGACTAATATCCATTTCGCATCTGTTATAAATTCTTGTATGGACTATCTTTAGGAAAAGCTTCAAGACCTGGCTCAGTAAGCTGATCATTCGGTACTGGTCACTATGGTTTGCATTTGGCTTCTTTGGGATCGGAACAAAAATCGACTGGAGCCAGTCCTGCGGTATTTCACCCGTCTCATATATGTTGTTAAATATTTCTGTCAACGAGTCTAGGTTTTCATCATTTAGCAGCTTTATTATCTCTATATAAACTTCGTCTGGTCCCACTGCCTTTGCTTGCTTGCTTTGTTTAATTGCCTTGAGGACTTCTGATTTTAGTATCTTTGGGGAGGGTTTACCTTCATAGTCTTCTGCGAAATTTCTTTTGTTTTTCTCCGCATATAGTTGCTGTGTGTATTCCTTCCAATGGAGAAGAAGGTCCTTGGGATCGGAGATGATTCGGTTGTCCTTCACAATATTGTTCATGTTACAAGACTTTTTTCGGCCTGTAACTTCCTTCACTAATTTATGTGTGTTAAAGTGGTCATGTCTCTCCTCCAGTTCTTCTATTTCTGAGCATTTTTCTTGCATCCATTGTTCCTTGGCTCTACGGATCTCTTTTCGCATTTCCTTGTTGATTTTCTTATACTCAGTCACGTCCCTGTTTTTAAATGGTCTTCGTTTCTCCATAAGTGCTAATATTTCCTCAGTCATCCATTTCTTCCTTTTGTTGATTGGAGGGCCTATTTCGTTGTTTGTGACAGTTACTATGGCCTTCCTAAAGCTGTTCCAGGTGTCTTCTACGCTGCCTCTTTCAGTGACGAGGTTCCGGCGATTGCCTCGTTTACTTTCTGTTTAATTTTTATTTGTACTTCAGGTTTCTTTAAGTTGCCTATGTCGATTCTCTTGGTTGTTCTACTCTTAATTTTCTTTAGTTTTATTTTTAGTTTTCCCAGTACAGGGTTATGGTCAGACCCTATATCAGTCCCAGGGTAGGTTCTGACTCCATGTAGGCCATTCTTATATCTTTGACTGATCAGTATGAAGTCTATCTGGTTTCTTATAGGGTGTTCGTTCGTATGCTGAGGTGATTGCCAGGTGTAGAGTCTTCTTGGTGGCAGTTTGAACCATGTGTTTGCAATAACTAGTTTTTCTTCCTGGCAGAACTGAATTAGCATGTCTCCCCTATCATTGCGGTCTCCCAGCCCAAAGTCACCCACTATATCCTCAACACGACCTTGTCCAATCTTGGCGTTGAAGTCACCCATAATTATTAGTCCTTCGTTTTTCTTGACAACTCGCATTAATTCTTTTATTTCTTTATACAGTTGGGTTACCTCATTATTAGGTTTATCTTTCGTCGGTGCATAGATTTGAATTATGTTAAGATCAACCGGATCTGCCCGAACTTGTAGGAGCGCTGTCCTATCTGAATATGCTACAAAGTTTTTTACTGCTTTGTTGGTCTGTCTAACATAACAATATATTCTTAAAATAAGCTTTGACACAGTATAATTCAGTGCCGGAAGGGGTATATGCCTTCGAAGAAGTTGTTTCTCTCTGTTTCCTTCTTAACAGCTCCAATATTTTGGAAATATAGAAAGCAGATAAGATTTCAAATTCCAAATTGTAAATATTGCCTTTTTGCATATTTTTAATTGTCATACCGAGTTTTCTGCGAAAAAGCTAAAAATTAGAGACGCTGATGTTTTTCGACGACTAGGAAAAATATACACATTTCGAGGTTTAAAAATAGAGAGAAATGCTCTATTTCTCCCTAAGGGCAAAAATCTTAATTTTGACCAATTTTTCATTTTTACTGGAACTTTAATTGTGAGATGAACAAGATGTTGCCTAGCTACCCCATTGTACACATTAATTCAAAAAGTAGGTAATTAAAAAATATCATTGGTTTGCCGCGTTCTATGATTTTTAGATAATTGCGTTCATTGCAAAGATATTTACATTTTTGTCGTAATAAATTGTATTAAATTTACATTTTTGTCGTTTGGTTTTTAGCTTTATTATATTTCCTTCTCCTTCGATTTTATATCTTACGCAAAATAAAATATTTTAAAAAATACGAAATATTGGCCGAATTTTCGAGCCTCAAAGATGTAACTGATTTTGTACCAAATTAATATTCTGCAATAAAAACATTAATTGATTATTTGATGTCTATATTGTCAGATAGTACCATAGCGTTCTTATTTCCAATCCGTATGTTCAAATTAAAACTCGACTACAAGGAATAGGAGGGTGAAGGGGCAGCGGTTCTACTAACGCAAATGTGGCAACTCTGTCGGAGGCGATAACGCCTAGTTTGTATCATAATATATAGGGTTTTTGGAGGTCATAGCGTTTCTTTTATGCTTCTTATATATGCAATTTTCAAACTCAAAAATATTTTCCCCTCTAAAGGAATTTGTAATCTGGATGATATATACACCCCATATATACAAAAATTTTTCATCTACCCCCTTTAGAAAACCCGGAGGTCAGGTCGCCCTCTTCATGTACCGGAGGCGACAACTTAACAGCTATCAATATATATATATATATATATATATATATATATATATATATATATATATATATATTTATATATATATATATCTCTGACAATCTGGAACAACCATGACGTGGGATATTTTGAACAAAATATGTTTAGGTTTATACAGTTCCATCACTACAAATTTGGCATTTGATAAAAATTGGAGGTAACTAACTGCTAATCCTAATGTAATCAAATGGAATAGAAACAACTTCGTGCTATATATGAATAGATCCGACAGGTAAACACGAATCCCAGGAACTATCCTGTCGATGAACATGGTTAATCAATCATATTCTGATCGACGATCAGTTCGGAAATTTATTTGTTAAAACGTGATTCAGTTTGTCGTCGGAAGCAAGGCGCAATTAGTTCGTCCTTGTGGCCAGCGCGGCGCTAAACTATAATGAAATGTTGTTGTTGGCGGACTAAAGACCCCTTGACATGCGAGCCTAATTACCCTGTCTGAATTTTATAAGCCACCTCATTTCGTGTCTTATCAGATATCGACAACGATTTAATAGGTCCAGCCCCAGAGGAGTTACCTGTGTAGCTACAGTGTAAAAGCACTTCAGTTATTACTATCTTTATTGCTATTAAAACAAAAAAATTAACTTTTTGAATGTTAGCTAGATGCAGATTGTCTGATTTTCCGATGTCTCTAAATGAATATATTGCTGCTAAACGCAGTATTAAAGTTCACCTGATCAGTTTATCAATCGATAAAGAGTTTATTTAATATATCACTGGAGTGACTTTTTTTTCTTAAACATTCATTTCATTTTTATTAACTAGACAGAGAATGGATTAGCATGAACAAACTTCCAGACCTCCATGTAGAAAAAAAATTTTTTAGGGGTGAGCAAAGGAACTTGCTACGTGCAAGTTTGAAAATTTTTTTGATCAATTTGTTATTATCACATTTTCTTCGTATCTCTATTCACGATCATAAACGTATGTCGCGTACCACATGCCACTGAACAATGCCGCAAAAAAAAATTTACGTTGATTCATTGTCAGTTTGACACATTGATTCATTATCGTTTATAATGAAAACTCCTCGGATTTCTGAACCGGAAGAGAAGTTTATTTTAAACCTGATTTACTTTACCAGAGAGAAAGATGCAGGTAGACCCCTTTTACCTCTAACTTCTCTGTAAGTATGTAAGTCTCAAAGTAAGTATGTAATTACGTGTTCTATGTATTTTCCACGTTTAGGTTTAAAATAACTTTTTTATGTTTTCTATTACTTTTTATCAAACTTTAAACTTCTTATTATAGTTTTTATTAACTAATGCAGAAATGATGAACAAACCTGAAATTTTATTATTGCTAGGGACATCTAGAAGACAAAGCAATCAGGAGAGGGTCTAATCAGTGCATGGACTGGTGGAGAATGTCGACTACAGACACACATAACGTCAACTTTAAGAAAAGATGCTAGCCAAACAGTAGAACGCAAAAGAAATGAATGCTGGTGATAGCTCTATAGAAGATGAGAAAATACAAAAGACTCGCTGAAAGAAGTAAACGCGAACGATTAAAAACATTCTTTTTCCGCATGTGGGATTTGAACGTTAAACATATTTGGAAAAACGCGATCTAATTTAGGTTCTTCTTGGGTTTTCTTCTAACCCTAGGCAGTCAATGTTGCGTCGTATATTATATTATTTTCCTTAAAAAAAGTTGTTTAAAATCTTGTAACCGTAAACAAGTTAGCCAACAAGAAGTATAATACCGGGTGTCCAGCAGAACCCTGGACATAGGAGATTAACATGGAAAATCGGTTTTTATTTTTTTGCGCCTGTAGGGTTGATTTGATTGAAAAACTTTTAAGAGTAAAGTTATAGAGTTTATGGTCAGCTATCATCCTGTAATTTTTTCAATACCTAAGTTTTGGTTGTTTTTCGGAAAAACGCCTCGAAAAGCGCCAGAATCTGAATTTGGCGCGACATCCCCGCCATGCATGTGCAGTGTCGCCAACATAATAATTTCTTATGTCAGAGTCAGGGCTGATTTTCCTTTGTTATTTAATTTGAGGGACTGTCATGTAGTAATTAACGTGATTATGCAGTGAAAATATGTTGGCGACACTGCACATGCATGGCGGGGGTAACGCGCCAAATTCAAATTCTTGCACTTTTCGAGGCGTTTTTCCAAAAAACAGCCAAAACTGAGGTATTGAAAAAATTACAGGATGATAGCTGACCATTAGCTCTACAACTTTACTCTTAAAAGTTTTTCAATCAATTCAACCGTACAGGCACAAAAAAATAAAAACCGATTTCCCATGTTAATCTCCTATGTCCAGGGTTGTGCTGGACACCCGGTATAACCTTTAGTATTATTCCATAATTTAAGTTTAATTTTTTAGAGGCTTTTACAAGCTTGTTTCATAAGAAAAATTGGTCGATTAAGCTAACAGAAAGTATCGACGCTCTACACGTTTAAGGTAGTATATCCTAAAGAATTATAATATCCATTATAATCTAATATATATCGACGATTTTCGATTACACTCGCTAGTTACACTCATCAAAAGACGTAAAATTTTCGAAATTTCTTGCAAAAACTTCAAATACATTTTTCAGGAACATGACAGTCATATTCGTAGCTCTTAAATCAATTACTAGTTAGTAGAGAAAGCAAAGGCTTAGTTTTGTTTAGGAAATGACTTTTTTTCCATTCCAAGTTTTATTCAAGCATTCTGGAGCTCCAGCTTAAATAAGCTACGAATGTGAATTACCCTTTAGAAAATTATAACCAAAAAGTAAAGTTGTCGTGAAAAGTAAATCTTAATGATCTTATTTACGACGTGCTGTCATATCTAGGGGACGTCATGATTCATGACGTAATTCCACAACATCGTTACTCAGACTACAGAAATGTAGTACATACTAATATGGGAGATAGGTTTTGACTATGCCAACACATAATTAAATTATTCATCTATTATGCTTGTTTGATATAACACTCTCATTTCTGTTATTTGTTTTCTCTCATCTTTTTTGTCATAAATATCAAGAAATGGTACAATAAATAATGAGTTACGCAAGTTTAAACCTAATAAGTCATTTTGTAACACAAAACGCAGTAAATTATAACACAATTGTAAAAAAAACAAAAGTGCGACAACTTAAATTCTTGCGATTTCTTATTGTCTGGAGTTTGTGAACTTTACATCTATTGCAAAAGTTTTAAAAAATCGTATACTGAGTGTTTGTTTTGCGGCCTCATGAAAATAACAACTTTATTAGTCCGGCTCTAACTTTTTGTTACCTTTCTGGGTTCTTGTCCTCCAACGTCTCACGCACATGCAATTTGAATTCATTTCTGCAAAAATTCTGGGAAATATGATTGATTTTTGTTTTGGGCAAAATTTATACAAAACGCTATATATCAGTAAGAAATAATTTTCGAACTTTTTTGATACTGAATATGTGTTGGCATGGTCAAAGCCTATTTCCCATATTAGTATGTACATTTCGTCCCGTAACACCCTGTATATCTAGACCTTAACCAAACGTTTCACCATATTACTTTCCTTAGAAATATATTTTATCCTCACCTGCAAGAAAGTGTAAGAAACAGTTCAACCTATGACACCAGAGTTATTTATTATTCATCGTGTTTGCTAATTAAAGGCGCTAAGGACTCTTAGGGAAATCATTCACATTACTGGTTTTCGTATTATGTCACGACTACCTTATTTTGCATGTACTTTGAATTTTAAACACGTTTTGAATAATAGTGGTAATTCGTTTAGAGTTCTGCTTATAACGCGATTTTCCATGCCTAGGTGATGAAACTTGCACGTAGGGGTTAATAGGGCATCCTGGGGTCCATGTCTAATTTAAATTATTCCATGCAAATTCAGTATTATAGGAAAGTTACCTATTTCTTAGAAAACACTCTATAATAACAAAAAATATTGAAGCAACCCAATTGTATTTTTTGGATGACAAAGATGCTTTTTCAGAATTAATTTTAATTGCCTTAATTCTGATGAACCTACCTAGAAGCGCATCACAAAGCATCCGGGTTTATGACCACTCTATGTTTAATTAGACTCTCTATATATAGTCCTGCTAATTGTTCATTAATTTACTGAATTTCAAACACTTCCCAACAAAAAGCAGATATTTACTTGCGTTCACTTCAATCACAAAATTGAATTTTAGCTCATTTCTTGAAACGAATGCTGCTTAATGAATTTTATTGAGACGTCACTTTGTTTAAGTGTTTTGAAAAGTTATCGGGCCAGTAAACTTACGTAATCAGTTCAAAAACTGACATGTTAAAGTTACCTTGATTGAGCTCTTTAGGCCAAAATTTAAACCAGACTATAAGGGTTATTAAAACTAATTAAATTGAGCATCAACTGAAACAACGCCACCCCCGAAATTTTGGATACGTTTTTAAGCGGCCTTTTCGTAAAGCCGCTCAACCGATTTTGTTTTTTTTTTTTAGGGAAGGCATTTTGGAAATTGTTTATCAATAGACTGTAACTTGAATTCTCCAACGGGAACACAAACTACGATAATTTAATAATTTAACATTTAACCTGCCAACTTTTAACGGGTTTCATATGTGACAGTGAGATGCATGTAAACTTAAAATATTTTGTCCGAAAAAGAGGCTAAAGCCAGAGTCTCAAGTATCCGTCTGCCCGATGAAAAATGTCTTCAAAAATAATTTTTACACGTTATTAACTAATCGAAAGTTGGCATTTAGTCAAATTTGGAAACATCGGATATGGAACTTAACACATAGGTGCATCTTATGCACCTAGGGACATCACTGTAAATTTACAACGCGCATCACAGAGTGCTAATAGAACAATACTGTGTGTTTTTTAACATAGTATTGTACATAAAGAGAAAGTAACAGAAGAACTACAAATCAGATTGGAATAAATAGTGGCAACCCCAGGAGAACCCCTACAAACATGGAACAGAATCGCCCAACTTATTAGAAACACCAATGGAAAGTACCTAAAAAAGATAAGTGTGAAAAAGAAGGAGTTGATGACAGACGATATCCTGACCCTAATGGATCAGAGACGAATACTTAAAAACAAAAGCAGGGAGGAGTATCGATCAATGCGTAATACAGTAAAGAGGGAAATCATGACTGCAAAGGAAGAATAGCAGGCAGGCCAATGTAGCGAGATTGAGGAACAAGATAGAATGCATGATCATTTATATACATACAGAAAGATAAAGGAATTGACATATACCCGGAAGAAAACCAGAACAGGCACCCTGGTAGACTCAAACGGTAAACTTATAACAGAAATGACAGATAAACTAAAGACATGGAAATAATATATTCAAACAACATTGTCAGTTGATAGACCAGAACATTACATCAGTGTCCATGCCCACGCATAACAAAAGCAGAAATTGAGAGAGTTATCCGTATATGCAAAACAATAAATCACCTAGACCTGACGAGGTCCGCGTAGAACTGATAAAAATATTATGTGACAGTAGCAGGGAATTCCTCAAGTCTCTGGAAAAAATCTTCAATCTCATCTATGATACAGGAAAAATACTTTCTGACGGGTTAATGTCTTCCTTCATTACCCTCCCTAAAAAATCTCGAGCCAGTACAGGCTCATTAATCTCATCAATCACATCGTTAAAGTGTTCACCTAGATCATCCACAGTAGAATATATGAAAAATTTACTTATAAATCAGCGAATGTCAATTTGGATTTCGAAATGCCCAGGGAACTAGAGATGCAATCTTTTCATTACAAGTCCTACTACAACGCTGTAGGGACTTGAACTGAGATGTGTGCTCATGCTTTATAGATTTTTCAAGGGCTTTTGACAGTTTAAAACACACAAAGTTATTGGAAATAATGAGGGAGGTAGGCCTAGACAGCAAGGATATACGAATAATAGCGAATTTATATTGAAACCAGTCAGCTTACGTGAACATAGCCGGCAACAAAACAGAGGAGGTGAAAATCCAAAGAGGAATTCGCCAAGGGTATGTCCTCTCGCCGACCTTATTTAACATCTACTATGAAAAGATATTTCAGGGGGCACTGGAGGATTCTCCTGAAGGGACTAAAATAAACGGCGAAAGCATAAATAACATCCGATACGCAGATGATACTGTTATCCTCGCAAGTAGCCTGGAGGAGCTTCAAACTATTCTGGAGAAAATCAATACAACGAGCGAGGAATATAGACTTAGCCTGAACACCTCCAAGACAAAACATATGACCATCAGCAAAAACATCCAGTCTCCTATGGTTTTGACTATAAATCAAAATATAGTCATTTTCAGGAAGATATTCATCTAGCCACTCATGACATTGTAAATGCACCTTAAAAAAACAATTGAGAAGTTACCAGAAAAGTTACTAGATCGGAGATCGGTGCGAAGCAAGCTTAAGGTTCATAACAACACTGTTTTAACCTCAAAATTTGTGTTTTGGTAAACATTTACCAATTTTGTTTAAGTCCAGTTATTATTCTGCGTTCCTATTGTTCCTAATGTGAGAAAAGTATAGTGAGCAAATAGTTGAGTAACTACCATCCAGAAATACATTTACAATTCACTGCATGAGCCAAAACCTCATCAAGAAATGCTTGTTAGAAAAGGGGATAAACATAAGGCCAGAGTACCTTTTTTTATTTAAATCTGCATCATCCTTGCAGGATCATGAGGAAAGATAAAATACTGCAAATAACATTACATTTTGAAAGAAATTTTATTCTGCCTGAGAAATTGAGTTGATAGGCTAGCTCTAAAGCTACCTCAAATTTTGGCTGGTTCAAATAATAGTTAATGACAAACAAGTAGGTAATAAAGAATAGAGTGGAACATAACATTCAAGGAAGGAATCATATTCTTAGCTAGACTATGAATGTTAAGCTAGTATGTATACGTGCAAAGGAAAGAACTGGAACCATGTGATTTGAAGACTTCCAAATAGACTCACCCAGAAGACTACCTATTTAAGGTAGCAGTCTACATATTCCATAATAGAATCACATTTGTTACTACCCCATGCATTGGAGATTATGGCTGTTTGAGATTATTTTTCGGATCTAAAGTGAAGTGATATATCTCATTTGTTTTTTTTTTCTGAGGCAATTTAAGATTGCCTCAAAAACAAAGAAATACTTTTTCATGAACCAATTTTATCTCAAGTCACATGGCTTGTGTAAAGCTCCATAGTAAGATCAGTTTTGGCTTTTTCATTGATGTGGATAGAAGTAAAATAAACGTGCAATTTTTGTTTACTATAAGTAAATACATTCTTAGGTAGGTATTTCCTGTTTATGTTTATATTTATATTAGGTTCAGTCAAATTTCGTGTTTAGTAAATAGTAAGTAACAAGAGACTAGAACATTTTTGTCTCGATAAGAAATATAATCTTTTTTCTTGGGACAAAATGTGTCAATTATATTTCATAGGTACCTCATTTAACCAATGTGTCAATCTGACTTAGGTAAGAGGTATAGGGTGTCTAACCCTATACATTAGGACCAGATAACTTCTGGTAGTTATTTTCGGTCTGAAAAGTAAGTAATTATGTACTTGCCTTGGTACTGTTTTACATATAGCTCACTTGAAATGAAAATGCTGCACTTAGCAGTCACAATAACTTTTTATTTCATAGACATCAATGTAGGTATAGCTTATTAATACAATATCACTATTATCTCGAATATTATGTACCCTATCTCTATGAAACACCTTCATAGTAACTGATCAAGAAGTTCTATAAATAATAGTTTCTTTGATATAAATATTATACAAAATTCAAAGATCAGATTTATTACCACCTGTTCAAAAGAAAAGTCACCACGTTGTCTATATAAATTCTTGACAGAAAAGAATGAAATATCTGAAAAGTTAAGAGAAAAGGATGAACTGTTTTGACTTTTTGCAGCCAACTTGATGACTACTTAGATGCCTATTAAACAAGCCCTTAAAATGTCATATATATGATCACTATAACAATACACTGAGGAGCTTTGTCAACATTATGATAATAGGATATAGTCGATATACATAGGACTTTTTCTGAACAAATATTGCAATGGAATAGTTGAGAAGCCCATGGTACTTAGGTGGCCTGTAGACTCCAAGTGAGAAAGAAATGGCTCAGCACATAATACATAAATTATTACTGCTCTGCTCAACAAAATGCAGTGGTAGGTAACTCACCCGGGCCTCTATGCCCTTGTATAGGTTGGGATGTATGGATAGGATAAGTGTGCATGTGATCTTGTATAGGATAAGTGTGCATATTATATTAGAATGTATGTGTGTGTCTGTGAGTGTGTTAGGAGGGGGGGGGGGGGGGAGTTGCGGTGTGTTGGTACATGCTTGTGTCGCTTGTAAGAGTAAATAGGTGTGTCTGTGTTTTGGCATGGTCCCATTATGTCTTCTAAAGGGTCTTGAGGTGGACCTATAAAACACAATAAAAAGAAAATTTAATTAGTGGGTGTCTAATAATTAAAATTGTTGTCATATTTGGGTAATTGTCTCATCCAGGTTCTAGTTCACTGCTTCCTTCAACATATTATCATTTGTTAGATGTCTTCATTTGTGATTGTGTGCGATTCTCCATCTTTCAGCCTCAAAGATACTAGTTTTAGCATTTGTTTTTTTTAACACAATTGCTTATGTGTCTGTCAAATTAAAGTCATATATTTGACTTGTCACACAGTTTTTGCAGGGCGGTGACTTATTCCTGCAAGTACCATGTCAGTAATAAGATTACCAGATTTGCCCATAAAAATTGCTTTGTTGTCTGCAAGTTGCTAGGAAGTAAGCTGATGATGCTATGAATATAAAAGGTCTGATTTAACATCAGTCAGAAACCAGTTTCCAATAATAATATGACAACATTAATTATTGGTTCAATTCACTTAAGAGACTAACCAACCAGAACCTGATTGTTACTGGAAAACTGTTTTGTGATTTCTACAAGAACAGACCTACTGTTGAAATGAAAAAGTCTTCAAAAAATATCTTATTTGTGAATAAAAGATATTGTAATGCTGTTTTTGTCACTATCCTTTTCTTCAAATTTGATCTCCTGACTCCCACATCAGTTTTTTTCTATCTCTATTATAAGCTTCTCATTTACATCTTAAGGTCCTCCTTTAAAAGTGTCCATCTTAGTGTTCAATTTATACAGAGTGTCCCAAATTAGATGGTGATAAAAATCTAGGATCTTTAAAGCACTAATGCCTGGTTTATACCTTGAAATTAATAATCCAAGTAAACTTTCATTTACACTAAACTTAATTTATAAAAGTTTAAAGGAACTAGGTGGACTCACTTGTGCTTCTTGCAAATTAGAAATCTAAGCAGGTTTACCTGTAAGTACACTTTCAACTTTGATAAATGAAATATATGTACATAAAACTTAAGTTAATTGTTTGTTTAAAGATATAATACAGGCACATAATGGATATAAGGATTAGTTAAAATGTGGCAAAATTGAGCAAATTATCTCCTTATATCCAAACAAAATAGTACTTGGTAGCTTTATCACATAGTAAATTGTCAATTATCCAAATGAAATTTTGTTGGGGAAATAAGTTAGTAACTTTTTTACTATTTGACTGTACCTGAGAGTTTTTGTTTTATTTATTTTATTCATCATTCATCAACGACCATAAGAGTGATTTCTTCACAACCTGACTCGGAGTCTGAACAGTTGGATTCAGTTGCTTGCAACTCGATATTATGCATTCCAGATCCACTTGCTGTACTTGCACTTTGTATTCCAGATCCACTTGCATCTTCTTCATCTTCATAGTTACTCAGGTCAGTTGAAAGATCATCATTGTCAGAAGAATCAGTTCCATCAACTTTTATGATAAGTGGGGGGACAGAATCAATGTCATCCACACCCATATATTTTCTCCAGTCCATTTTGATTTCATTCTCTGTGTGTTTGATGAAATTTTGCCACTTTTCCTTGGTGCACTGCTGGATAGCTGCCTGCCAAATGCTTTTGACTTTATTAATTGAACTACAATCAAGTTGAGAAGGAGTTTGACTTTTACAACAAGTTTGTTGTAAAAGTTTTTGCCGTCAGCCCAAGCAAATTCAATTGGATTATATTGACAGTTATAAGGTGGTAATCTCAATACTTCATGTCCTGCAGCCTTTAGAAGCTCATCTACTTCATATTTTATACAGTCAGGGCCTGCATGTGATGTTATTACATCTAAAAGTTCCAAAAGTTGCTTTTTTGAGTAAGAGTTTTCATATGGTATACCTCTGCTTTCTAACCACTGCTGTAAAACTTCTTTTTTTGATGATACATTTGGAGGTTTATTGATTTTAACAGAGTGATAAGATGCATTGTCCATAACAACAACACATTTGGTATTCATTAATCCTAATGCAGGAATTAATTTTTCTTTTACCCATTTTAAAAAAATGTCTCCATTCATGGTCTTATGATAATCTCAATCATTAATGTTGGTCTCTAGAATTAAGTCGCATCCTGGTAAAAAGCCTTCATCGCATCTAGCATTTACGAAGGTAAACCGTTTGCCTTCCTGTTTGAATTTGGAAGGAACCCCTTTAGGATTATTTTCCAAAACCCACTGTCGAACTGGGCTTCCATTTTGGTATATCCATGTTTCATCCAAAAAAAACGAATTTAGTATCATTCTGTTTTAATAATTGAAGGTACTTGTAACATAATCTTATTCTCCAATGTACAATTTGTTGACGTTCTATGAAAATTTTTCTTCTATCAACTTTTTTGAATGAATATCCAATAGACTTTATTATTCTATAAAGACTGGTAGAAATGTGTGAAAAATCCAGATATTGGCATATTCATAGATAACTTGGATGATTAAATGTTCATTCTTCTTGATCTTAGAGAATATAAACTCATTCAATTCTTCTTTGAAAGCATAACTTGACCGCTGGATAATGGATTTTCGTCTTGTCTTGATAGTGTCTGTGAATGGTATTCCTTTTTTCTTCATTTCAAGCACTTTGCTTACGGTCCTCGTGCAAACTTGAAAAACAAGAGCTACCCGCTGCTACTGGAGTTATCAGATGCTTTTAAAAATTCCTTGTAGCAACGGGCAATAGCTTCGCATTCGCGGGCGCTCATATTGGCCATTTTAAAGGATTTGGATTTTTTTAAAGGATCTTTTGAAATAGAATAGTCCTATGAAGGACTGTTTATGATATTAGCTGAAGTAGTTTTATGAAAAATCAAAAATTACTCAAAAAAAAATAAAATGTGGGCGTAAAGAAAACCAGAAAATTTAAAAATTTGAACGTAAAGAATCGACCAACGAATCTCAATGATCTCAAAATATGTACAGAAAGCAAGGATAGAACATAAGCGCCACGTCGTTTCTTAAATTTTAATGGCGATACCGTTGATACCAACAACATGACGAGAATTTCCCCAGATTTCATTTGAAAAATTTTTGGAAGAAGGGCTGCCGCTACAAATCCTATATTTCCATAGCTGGGTAGATGAATATCTTCCTGAAAACGACTATACTATAGAACGGGTCAAGAGATACACTTACTTGGGATCAATGGTGAAAGCAAACTGGGATCAATCCTTAGAAGTAAAATGCAGAATCGAGAAGGCAAAAACTGTATTCAATAGAATGAAAACAGTTTTCGACAACATGAACCTTAAGCCTATAACTAAAAATAAAAATAATCAGATGTGATATCCTTCCAATCCTTTTGTACGGCGTTGGACCATGACAAAAGCCCTGATGGAGAAGCTCGAGGCGTTCGAAATGTGGGTATATCGGAGAATTCTGAGCATCTCATGGATCGAGCACGTAACTAACAAAGAAGTACTTGGAAGAATGGGTAAAACACAATAAGTGACATTCACAGTGAGGAGAAGAAAATGGAATACTTCGGACATTTTATGAATAACAATAAATATCGGCTACTGCAGCTTATCCTACAGGGAAAGTCGACGGTATGAGAGGACCAGGAAGGAGAAGGAACTCTTGGCTGCAGAACCTGCGTTAGTGGTTTGGGATGACATCTTTAGAATTATTTAGATAGGCAGCTGATAGGCTAAGAATAGCCATGATAATCGCCAACGTATAGAGAATAAGGTACCACAAGAAGAAGAATGAGTTTTCTTATACATTTTTTTTAAAGTTCGATGTTATTTTAGCATGTCAAACCTGAGGGGTCACTCGATGGAAAGATTGCGTTTCAATGGTAGGAGATTCGAGGAAATCCCAGGAGACGATCGCAATAAAATATATATGAGAATGTTTCAATAATAGTTTTTGTCTAATGCTGTCAAACGCTCTCTCTCTCTCTCCTTTTCTATCCTGTATTTCTACATTTTCTGTTTTTTCTGATACTTCAGTTATTATTCACGTTGACGGAAAACTGTCCCTTAGAGTCCTTTTTACAAAGAATCAAGTGGCCTAGTCGGTTGTTCTGCAAAGTTTCTAATTTCGATTTTATTGGGATAGATTACTAGTTTTTAATAGTTTTCCTTTTTAATGGGTGTTATAGAATCTACGTAATACCAATAAAAAATATGATGTTTAATATTCCATTAATTATAGCTAGCTTCCAACATTTTTTTTAGTTTGATGCTTGGTTGCAACCACATTTTTTGATATACAAAATGTGATACAAAAAAATTTCAAGTATCTCAGAGATAATGTCCTAAGAAATTTATCAATATTTCACCAAAGTTATTATGCTCACAGCTGTCATATACTCTTTCTCCTTCTTTCTACTTTTTTGCACCCTGCATCGTTCTTTTATTGCATTTCATTAGAAATCATATTCTAAAATGCCCATCAGAAGAATCGAAGGGAATGATCATCTAAAAAATACCTGGACAATAACCTAAATATCTCTAGGTCTTTTTAAGACTTAAATGTTTGAACAGAAAACTGAAGTAGTGATACCAAATTTTGGCTTACTTAATTTTATTATTCAATGCCGACAATGACACATGTGACAAGTAATATATTTCAGGTAAAATTAAATGGATCTCTTAGCCTTGAAGATAGGAAACTCGTTCAACAAGATTAATGGCCATTTCCACCAAGCAAATTTTAAGGAAACTTAAAGTTAAGGGCCCTTAAACCATATGTATTAGCATGAGTGATCATGGTAATAATGGAAGCCTTAACTAAGTATACTTAAAAATTACTTGGTGCGATCGGCCATAAGAAAATCATCTAAGAGAGACAAAAAGCGGTATGAATTAAGAGAAAGACAGAAAAAGGTTAACGTCAAAACAAGAAATGATAAAAAGCAAAAGGTCATAATAATAAAAAAAATCTTACCTACACCTTCATGAACAAATGCTCAAATCTTTTATTTTCACTAAAGATGTAAACTTACAATTTTACCATCAAAGACATCTCCGCTAATATAACGACTTACAAAATGGTCGGACAACTATCGATCTTAAAATGGTAACAAAAATTTATTTTGAGAGTTATGAAATATATGCGGACAATGAAAATAATCAATCACAATTTTTTACAAAGGGGTTACTAGAGGTAGAACATGACCACTTTTTAGTCAGGGGAGAACGCGAAAAAATTTAAAAATTTGAAATTATTACTCCATGGGACTAGCAAGATTTGGTTCATCTAGCGAGCCAAAAAAAAAACCATTATCAGTAATTAGCATGGACTACTAAAGCTTTCAATTTACTCTAGGAAGGATTTGAAGCACCCTTTTTTAAATAGCAAGAAATATGAAAATAGAAATAATTTTTAGATATCACAGTTAGTACATATCCAAATACGAGCTGACGAATTTGGCAAAGTATTTTATAAACAGAGCTTTGCTGATGTACATTTTGAGGCAGTTGATTTTAATCGTGGTTCTAGAAGTTTGGTATTTTCAAACTCACACCAAATAGGACAAACACATAATGCCCACACAATAAAGGAGGAACCCATAAGCGACAAGATATACATAAACCTGCAACAAATTTGTTACAATAGGTTTTAAATGTTTTTTATGATTTTTATGAAACCTTTTCCCATGGAGTTACAAGATATAAAATTGATTAAAAAAAAAGTTAAAATCAGATCTAAACTTTATATTTTAAAAAATATTTGTAAACATTTTGTTCTGTTAGTTAATTAAAAAGTAGATATTTCACCTTTGTTTTAAGTCTTAATCAAATAAAGACAATCTGAAAAAAATTGTGTTTCAAAACTGGTTTTATTTTACGCTTTGTGCAAACCTTAAAACAAATCGTCAGATATTACAATAGAAACACCATATTAAATGGAATAGCTCAGCAAAATAATCAAGAGTTAACTTATCAAAATCACACTTCAAAAAAAAATCAAAAAGTTTTTAGACCTACCTAATAGTATTTTAGGTTAAATATATTTTCACACTTTTTAAAAAATTGTCAAAAAATTTTCAGACAACCATAATTTGGGTTAAATAAATTTTAAGGTGTATAAGTGGTTATTTTTTGTAGATTAAAAAAGAAATGTAAAGGGTTATCTCGAAAAGTTCATTTGATTTTCTTTAAATCGTTCTCCTGCACAATCTAAAATTTGCGACTTAGTAGACTGAGAATAGTTTACTTCCCAGGTACAGGTATAGTATACTTAAAAATAAAATTATTCAAAATACTGGTCTTCAGATATTGTTTTTTATCTACATTCTTTTATGTATCTCTTTTTAAGATGTTTTCACAGCTCTGATTATTATAGGTAATCGAACGTTTAAGTTTCTTTTACTAGAGGACTTTTCCCAGAATATGTAGTTTTTATTTCAGAGATAATCAAAGTTGCGAATTTACTTGCATTTTGAAAATTATTTCTTGAATTATTCTTATATCATTCAGACCAAAATTCTTACATTTTCAACATACCTTTCCATAGAATGTGGAGATATGAGTAAATTATGCTATTCTGTTGTAATAGCTATTTATGATGTAAGTGGTAAAAGTGCAACTTTAAGGCATGTATGTGATGCATGAAAATGATTCTATGAAAATTTAGGTGGTATTATTTACTTTAAAAAACCGTGTTAAAAGTAATTTACTTTTAACACTAGTAGCTTAAATTACTTTATTTCTAACACTAGTGTTAAAAATAACACCTTTAAAACGTTATTTTTTGCAATTTATTAGCGCGTTAAAAGTTGAATTTTTAATGTGTTTGTAAAAAAAACTATTAACGACAACGTAGATTTTCTAGTGTGATTTCAAAATGAAATATGACTTATTCAATTTAGCTGATATATTTTACCATAAGTCCTAGGGGCATATCGAAGGCGCAATGAGGGATGCCAAAATGGTTATTAGACACCACAACGCACTCGTATGTAATGAACTCGATACCCAGTAAATTAACTCCCGAGGGTGGTAGCAATAGCATCGCATGTACGCACACATCTTAGTGGTAACGACTAACGCTGCAGTAATGCAACTCACCGATCATCGTAGACAAACTCCGAATCCAGCGTGTTGCAATAAAGCAAAAAGGCCAAAGTGCAGCAAGCCAGACTCCCATAATCCATTTTCAGTATCCAGTCTAGCCACTTCACTTGAATCACCATCATAAATTATTAGAGAACAAAGGAAAAAATTAAACTTGTTGCTGCTGATTGGCAAAACTGAAGGGCTGGAGCCGAACGTTTAGAGTCTAAGCGCATTTTTTGTTATTCGAAAACTGCTTGCTAAACTGCTACAGAACAGAGTGGCGGTTTTTGCAGTTTAGAAAACCGCACAAAAATTTTGAATTGATGAAAGAGAAAGTTTGGAAGTTCACATAAGTAATTATTTCTCAACTGCAAATATTTGACAGTCTAGAGTTTTGGCGCGCCCGCTACCGCCAACGCACAGTACATCAGAAGAACTTTCGGCTGCTGTTCTGCTGCGATACTGACGCCACGTTCTGGACGAGATATCCAAGAATGCCCGCATTAATACAACGGTAAACTGGCGATCGTGGACCTCAAACGGTCCATTATATATATATATTCGCGACCTCGTTGAATGCGCGGCCGAAACTGACTGGAAGGACACAATCGACCCCTCTACGCGCGAAATCACCCGCCCCCAGGTCGCGCGCAACTGAGTTGAGGGGGTTAAACAGCCCCCCGATTCTTCTCCAACACTACAGGTGGTGGTACAGAATACAATGCCGTCAAGTCAACTTTTCCTCTTGTGTGACCGCTCCTTATGGATTTCCGGACCCGACAAATGCATTTCTGGTGTTCGCTCCAGGTGCATTGCCAGGCTCGGGAAAAAGGTTAGAAAGTATTAAGTAAGTGCTTTTCTACATGTGTTAGAGTTTATTAACGTTTTTTACTTCGTGGGGATTCTTTAAAAATGTAATTAATTTGCCCCTTCTTTGCATAAAAAATTTGCCGAATTGTCGCAACCAATTCATGAAATGCTATAGTTAATACTAAATTGGGCTTTAAAAGTTTGCGCCAACTTCCACAAAAATAGCATTAATTGTGCCTTAGTGAATTAGGATCCCACCCACATCTATTATAAAAGCCCCTATGAGAATATTAACGAGAAGCGGCTATTAACCAGCTTCAAGTAGTAGTTCCTTTACCGTAATTTGCTTACGAGGCAGTGACCTGTTTAATTTCCAATTAGTATTGGTTGTTACAGATCATCCCATGCATATAATATCTAAAGATTATAGACCAAGTTGGAGGGTGTGGGCTTTACTTAGCACCATTCATGTACCTCTCCATATTTAACAAGTTACCCACTGGGTTTCCACTTTTTAAAAATCATTAGGATGTTGAATTACTTTTGCAGTGGTAACTGCCGATTCCACGTATGGTGCGGTTACTTTTTAAGTTGCCAGTTGCCTACCACATATTTCAGTGACAGTGATCACTGATGTACTTCAGTGACAGTGATTGCCAGTTTAAGTCACATGTGCAGCTACCTGGAGCTACACGTGTGAGCTACACAACAACGTTTAAGTTGCTGGCGGCGTGGATACAAACGAGTTGAAAGGCAGGTATTGTTACACTTTTTTTTTTGTATAATAATTTAGCCTCGCTTATATATGTTATTGTTCACATAAAAATCGTACAACTATTTTATTTAAACATTTATTATCCTTCAAATTAATTGTTTACCTTCCATCCGCCATTTTGTTTGTTTGTTTATTCATTTTCAAGGTTATACGGCTTCAGGGCACCTTATTGCCCTTTAACCTACAGTCTACAGTCAACTTACTTTCAAAGGTCATATGACCTCTTTATTTATCACCAATGAGGAACCAGGGTTCAAGGTGAAAATTTAGTAGAATTGGCATGCCTTCACATTTTGGTCTCTAATCCCATTTTTTTTACATTACTGACATATTTTCCTTGGGCTTCTTGGCAATGCTGCTGGGCTGAAAGAAATATCGTTTTATAACGGATTTAAATTAATTGCTAATTACTGCTTCCTCATTATATGTGTTTTGTGGACCTCTTAGTCAGGAGACTGATTTTTCTGCGAGGAAGGATAAGCATCAATTGGCAATTACGTTTTGGATTCAAAATACGCTTGTGACAGAGCTGCACATGGTATTTCTCTTCAAGGCCACCCACCAACCTAGGTACGTAAAGTTTTATCATCGACTGTACTAACTTTGAAACTCATGGTATTAATAGTCTCACCACCAAATCAATGCCCGCTCCTCATTTTCGTATTCTATTGTAGGCCTTCTTCTATTCTTCTATTTTACTTTTCAACTTTTCACTTCACCTCACTTGCCATCTACTGGTATAACTAGCTGCCCTCTTGCGTTATATCACTGGGAACTACTGCTCACTCATCATCAGCACTATACCTACGAGCACATCTCACCACAGCACACACTTCAACACATACGTACACACCATACCCCGAGGCAAAGGCTGTAACCAATGGTATGGAAGTTTCAAGGTGGGTTTTTTCCATTTTTATTCTTTGTGTTCGAAGATGACTGGCCAACTACCTGTTCAAGCACTTTCGGGTGCCCATATGGGTACCAATTAATGATAGTAAGCAAGTAATAAACAGGTGTTTTGAACTATATCAATGTCCTCAAATGTGTAACTGAGGCGAACAACAAATAGTAGCAAATTAAGTGCAATAAGCTATTCTGATTAATTAACATTACCTTATGGGATTAATTGTGAACCAGACATATGATAGAGATAAAGATATATGACCGGTAAGTCTCTTTTGGTGTCACATTTCAGCTGATACACTCTGTTAGTTTTGTGCACTCTTGGCAGATATAATTCCACATAATACTTAGAGGTATATGCTTGCACTGAGTGATATACCTGTGGCATAACTGTAGTTAAACTTTTCCACCTTATTACTTGAAACTAAAATACATTATTTGCCACAGCCATTACACCTACTAGGTATTTAAACAGAGTCTTAGCACCCAACTCTTGATGGGTTAAAAATAGCAAACAGCTGATGCTGATCTTGAAGTTATCGATTTTTGAAAAAATTCAGACCTCCCTGAAAGTTGTACCCATAAAAAGTAATTGTACCATTCATTTCATGGTAACCGTTATTTGTTGTTAATACAAATCCCTTCATTAATTGATTGCAAGTTATTTCACCTACGACCACCTCCACTGAATGTTGCCGAGCTAATTAACAGGTAATTAAATCTGGTTTTCGTAAAACTCATTTTGTTATCCGCCATTCTCACCCTTAAGATAAAAAGGATAGAGTTCGGCGTAACAGTATCCTATTGTCATACATTCAAATCAACAAATTGTGGAGGCATTGATTTATCACGGCGATTGAGTTAATATTTAAATTAAATAGTATAAATCGTTTGGAAATAATAGTTATTTATGTATTAAGAGCGAAAAGTGAAACTTTTTTGCTCGGAGAGTGAAGTTTGCCGCTCGACGCGAAGCGGAGAGCGGCAATCACTCGAGACCAAAAAAGTTACTTTGTGCTCGTAATGCATACAACGTTTTTTCTACAAACAGTCAATTCCAAATAATCTGAAATTTGAATGAACACACAATCTGAAAATTTAAGTCAAAGTGACAATGACGTTTTAAATATTTGGTTGAATGGTGGTAGTTGCTATTGACAGCAAGCGATAAAATCTTTTTTCTAATTTTGACATATAAAGTGGCACTTTTCAATATTGATGACAGTGACGTAACGTCTTACTTTTCGTAACTAGTTACGAAAAGTAAAATCTTTCGTAACTGGTGATGAAAAGTTTGTTTCATCACCAGTTGCATAAAGAAAATCAATCAGAAATGAACCAGGATTTAATATTCAACATGAAACAGGTAGGTAATCTTGAACTTGAGTTGAAACAGCAGTAACATCAGTAACAACTTAAACTAACACACTAGGACAGGTTAAGAATTATACACATTTATAACACAATTAGTGCAATTGCTAATACTAAGTCCAGTCGATGTGGATGTGGAAGCTCTCACTTCACTAGTCGTTATGGTACAATTACTGGAACCAAGAATATTACTTGCAATTTGTTTCTTGTTCTCCCGGGAATTTTGTACGTAACCCTCTGCAACAAGACTCGACTTCCATCCTCCATGTTGCTTCAGCTTTAATAGGTCGGCCCCAGAATCTGCCAAAAATGTGGCTGATGATCATCTGAAGCAGTGTCCCGTAAACAATGCTGGGCATGGTAACTTTAAAAAGGTTGCTATTATTTTTGGTAAATTTCCAATGGTGTTGATACCGACGGGTTGGGCTGTGCAATTTCCGTTGTTATATTTTACAAAAAAACGATCATGTTTAGTGCCTGGAGGGCGCAAAGTGATATATCTTCTAATCATGTCAACAAAATTGTGCCCTTCAATACTTCCTTCGGTTACCACAAATTCGCGAGTTACTTTAGTTTTAGTATTTGGGATTTTAATACAGAAATGGCTCTGTTCGTCAAAAACGTCTCCAACACGTAGAAAAGTCAGCTCTCCTTTTCGACATGCACCAGCTATACCTATTATCATAACAACTTTTGCCATTAGGTATTTCGTATCATCAGCTTCCTTTATAAAGTGGGAAAAATCTTTCTTTGAGAGTACACTAGATTTTTTTGCTTGATAACCAGCGGAATTCCTCTTTAGAAATGCTATCAAAGACGTATAGTTTTTAATTTCAATATAAGATTTTTAATAATATAAGATTAGTTTTTAATTTCAATATTTCTTTTTAAGCATATTGTACTACGCAGCATCGAATACAGGGTCCATAACGTCGATGCTTTCTGCATTTTCCTTCCCTCGAAATAAGCCAGTAAGACCTTTTCACTTATTTGCTTTAATTTCTTTTCATGACACCATTGCTCAAACTTTGTATATGTTAATTCATATAACGCCTTTGACTTATCTGGAATGACGGATGATAATGCGCTGTGTGCGGCTTCCTCAATATCACTTGGTAGTTTATCTGAGTCGGAGTCAGACATGATTTTTAAAACACTTGTTTCAAATTTTAAAGAAAACACCATAAACCATCCACGAACTTAGAAGTCGATACTTTTGACAAACGAAATAATTATTTACCTTGAGAAAATAACAAAACACCTTTCCATAGAAACAAGTAATTAAGTTTCGGTTGTGGCACACCGTTGCTACAGTTTTACGGTAATAAGTAGATACAAAGTGGTTTAAAAGTAAATATTGAAGTTTAATAATAATAACTCTCACTCTAAGTAGGTATTTGTAGTCAAAATTAGAAAAAATCTTGTATGAAACACGTGACGAAAAACCTTTTTTGTGTATCTCATTCAAATTGCGGGAACTCGCTGCGCTCGTCCCGCAAACATTCATTCGTTACACAAAATCGGACTTTTCGTAACTGGTTACATAAATAGCTATTTTCTAATTTTGACATATAAAGTGGCACTTTTCAATACTGATGACAGTGACGTAACGTCCTACTTTTTGTAACTAGTTACGAAAAGTAAAATCTTTCGTAACTAGTGATGAAAAGTTGGTGTCACCACCAGTTGCAGGTTTCGGCTGTGGCACACCATTGCTATAGTTTTACGGTACTAAGTAGATACAAAGTGGTTTAAAAGTAAATATTGAAGTTTAATAATAATAATTCTCTCTCTAAGTAGGTATTTGTAGTCAAAATTAGAAAAAATCTTGTATGAAACACGTGACGAAAAACCTTTTTTGTGTATCTCATTCAAATTGCGGGAACTCGCTGCGCTCGTCCCGCAAACATTCATTCGTTACACAAAATCGGACTTTTCGTAACTGGTTACATAAATAGCTATTTCGCTTGCTGTACTGGGCAACGCGCGTAAAAGTAAACTCACATTCTGATCGTCAAAAAAGGTTAGGTTTTCGTTGGTCTAATGAAAGCGTAAAATGCGTCATTATTTGACGTTTGTAGAACAAATATTTTATTTCATTCGGAGTCTTAGTTAAGTTACTTTATGTGACTCGTGTGGGTTCAATTCACCTCGCTACGCAGGGTGTTTAAATTTCCAAACTCATCACATAAAGGATCACTAATACTCCTAATAAAATATATATCAATTTTTTTTAATATCTGATACAGGCTGACTTAAAGTATAAAGAAAGAGTTCAAGAATAAATTTTAAGATTATCAATTTTATGTTAACTTTTAATGTGGTTTTAAAACGATAAGTAAATTCATATCAATTTTAAAAAAATCTTTAATGTATGCTCACTTTAAGATCGTCTATTCTGGTAAATTAGTTTTAAAGATGTCTAAAGGTCAATTTTTTAAGTTGATTTGGTCTTAAAAGAATTTTAGTTTTAAAATGGCTTTATGACAATCTTGGAACAAACTATTAAAAAGCAGAGTTGCCTTGTCATGCTCTTAAGGGCTACTTGGTTTTAAAATGGATTAATATAAAACTTATTGATTTATAAATGATTTTGGAAGAGCATTCTCAGAACTCCTTAAAACAATTTACTAACAACAAATGCTCTCAAGTGTAATGTATCTTGTTAAAGGACTTCCTAAAAACAAGAAGTAAATTTTATGCTACGAGTGTTTGGCGTCCCAATAAACTAAGTAGTAGGTGGATTAGCGGGATGGGGACAAATAACGACAATTCAGCTTTTTTCAATTGCCAACGTTTCGACCATATATTGTGGTCTTTATCAAGGCTGTAAAGACAAGAAACATCGATTAGTTTATGGCCAGCGGCTTAAGAGCGAAAGTACAACGTTTTTGCTCGGAGAGTGAAGTTTGCCGCTCGACGCGAAGCGGAGAGCGGCAATCACTCGAGAGCAAAAAAGTTACTTTGTGCTCGTAATGCATACAACGTTTTTTCTACAAACGATCAATTTCAAATAATGTGAATCACAACTGAGCATAACTAAAGACACAATCTGAAAATTTAAATCAAACTGACAATGACGTTTTAAACATTTGGTTGAGTGGTGGTAGTTGCTATTGACAGCAAACGATAAAATCTTTTTCTACGAGCGTGCTTATTATGTCACTTTCCCGCACGCATTTTGTTTTTGAATGCTTCACTTTCCCGCAGGGCGTGCGTGAAAGTAAACTTGGCGTGCGGGAAAGTAAATATTTAAAGAATGACTGATTTATAATATAATTTAAACTTTATAGTCTGCTATCTAGATAGGTGTGGTGTCAGCGGTGCCAAACATTTTTATCTGTTTTAAGGAACTATTATGCTTGCCTTTATTGATTTTTGATACAAAATATACCCATAATATACGTACTTTTTATTCCAATGTTACCAGTTCATGCCTGAAATATTACCTCACACCAACAATCACCCCAAGTTTTTGTCATAACAACCAATTGATTGTTGATTAATTCAGCTGTCACACTGTTGACAAAGATAAAGTTGTTTATTCCTTGTCTTTGTTACAATGAATTGGCTCGTAGAAAAAATATTGTTCCTAACTCGTGCGGAAACTGTCTTTCCGGCACTCGTCTGCTGCCCGAACGACGCAAAGCGGACAGCGTGCGGGCAAGTATCACTTTCCGCACTAGTTTGGAAAATAACTATTTTCGCTTGCTGTCCTGGGCAACGCGCGGAAAAGTAAACTCTCGTTCTGATCCTCAAAAAAGGTTAGGTTTTCGTTTGTCTAGTGAAAGCGTAAAATGCGTCATTATTTGACGTTTGTAAAAAAAATATATTAAAGATGAAACAGTTAAAGCCGCGAGGCGGAATATTTACAACACGTTTAACGGTTAGGAGTATTATGGAAAAAGATTGAACCTTTGTGTACATTTTTGAGCAAACTGGACATCAAAATTCTACTTAGAAAGCGATGTTCTACCAATGCTCTGAATTTCGATGTATAACAAAGCCGGGTTTTGCTTAAATAGGGAGATATATATTTTGGAGGTGGGGGTGGATTGAGCCTGCGTCTATATTTTTGAGCAAGCTGGACCTCAGAATTCTATTTAGAAGCGTATGTTCTACCAATACTCTTAATTTTGATGTGTCACAAAGCCGAGCATTGCGTAAAAAGAGAGATATATGTTTTCGAGGGTGGGAGTGGGTTGAACTTTCGTCTACATTTTTGAAAAGACCGGACCTCAGAATTCTATTTGTAAAGCCGATGTTCAACCAGCACTCTTAATTTTGATGTGTCACAAAGTGAGGTTTTGCTTAAATAGAGAGATATACAGGATTATTCACGTTATCCGACACGGAAGATTATGGCTACACTTTTAGATTTTAAAAAAGTTTTGTATATGGAATGGATGAGGGTCGATTGGAAGTACATTTTAAAATTATTGTCATTGTATACAGGTGGTCCCAAAAGTATAAAATTGATTAAAGTTTATTTTTTTAAATGAAACACCTAGTAAATTAATGTTTTCGGTATCTACGGATAAAAGTAAAGGTTTATGGCATCTAAACCGTACCGTTCTTCAGATATTCGCGATTTTGTGAAAATGCAGCATCAAATTTAATGTTTAAAATCTCAGCACTTGGTTTCTTTTCAACCACTGAAATTGGCTGGTGGGCTACTAGTTCATTTAATTTTTTTGGGGCGTGCATTAAATATTAACTACTGTGTACCAAATGTAAAAAAATGATCACTAAATTATTGAATTCTTCAAACAGTAATAACTCGTTTATTTAAATTAGACACCCTGTATTTTATAGTATCATTAGATGCAGAATTTAGTTTCTTATCAAAAACTATTAAACATTCCTATAGCTTGGTCGTTGCATTTTCTTGGAAAATTGATTTATTCTAAATTTACCCTGACATAAACGATTGTAGTAATCTAATTTCCCTGTTCAGGTCTGTTCAGGTGTTACCTGATTTTGACAAAGCAAAATTTATTGTCATTTCTAGTTGTCACATATTAATTTAAAGTTAAATATTTTTTTACTGTTATAATTATTGGTTAACAGGGAGTTTTTTATTTAATCAAAATGCTGGTTTACACAACAGAAGAACGAGTCGATATGATCTTCATTCTAGGAGAATGCTTGCAAAATTGTCTTTTAGCATCAAGGGTTTATGCTGAAAGGTTTCCTAACCGAACTCGACCGAATAGAGCCGTTTTTGAAAGACATTGGTTCAATTTAGGCAAACTGGTAGTGTTCAGTATGAAACGACTGCCAAAACGAGACCAGTTACAGAAAACCAAGAAACTGAATTAGCCGTTATTGGGTCTGTAGTTGAAAATCCCCATGTCGGACAACGAGAAATTGCACAAAACTTAAATATTAGCCAAGCAAGCGTATCAAGGATTCTTCAAAAGTATAAATAACACGATTATAAGATACAACTACATCAAGAACTCTCCGATAACGATTTTGGCCAACGAGTGGAGTTTTGTATGTGGGTGTTAGAAAATGTTGGAGAACAAGCAGATTTTTTTCAACCTGTTCTATTTAGTGATGAATGTACTTATCATAACGACACAATTTTCATTATTATTCTGATTTTAACACCCATGAATTTAGAATTATTAATAACCAACATAGGTGGTCAGTAAAATGTATGGAGGGGCATAATGGGACAGTATGTGATTGAACCTTATTTTTTTGACGAACATTTATACGGAATGTCGTTTCTAAATTTTCTGAGAAATCAGCTTCAAATTTTACTGGAAAAAGTTCCTCTAGATATAAAAACAACCATGTGGCTGCAAATGGATGGGGCACCTGCTTATTATCACCGTGAAGTCCGGGAGTTCTTAAATGTCCGTTTCCAAAATCGATGGTTTGGAAGGAATGGAGTACAACATTGGCCACCAAGGTCCCCTGACATAACGCCTCCCGATTTCTTTTTATGGGGATATGTGAAAGGAATCGTGTATAATACGCCAACAACCACAAAAGAAAATATGAAGGAACGAATCAGAGAAGCCTTCAGAAGCATTACTCTCTATATGTTACGCAATGTGAGTGAAGGATTTAAAAAGAAAATACGTTTGTGTTTAGAATCAGACGGTCGTCATTTTGAACAAATTTTATAACTGTTTGTTTTTGTTTGTTTTACTCTTATGTTGACTTGTTATTTATTGTATTTCAAATTGCCACTATTATTGCACTTAATTTTTTTGTAATAGAGATGCTAAATTTTATAAGAACTCTTGTAATATAATGTTTTATTGTTTTATTTGATATTTTATGCTAAATGCTAAAAAAAAACACCTTAATATTCAGAAGATTGCTAAACAATCTTCTTGATTATAATTTTGTAGCTTATAAAGTAATATCTGACTAATACGGGCTGTTCATTAGAAAACTTCGTCTAGTTGGTCGTGAAATGTCAAAGGAAAAGAATGGAGAAACAAAAGTCCATTTACTTTCATTATGCCATTCTTTTCTGTCAAAATTTTATAGCCTTCTAAATGAAGTTTTCTAGTGAACACCCAGTACTAATGATAATAAATTTTGCTTTCTCAAAATCAGGTATTGTAACAGGTAAAGTAGATTAGTTAATTCGTTTATGTCAGCTCAAATTCAGAAAAAAATCAATTTTCCAAGAAAAGGCAAAGACAAAGCTATAGGAATGTTTAACTCAATGTACTAGTAGCCCACCAGCCAATTTCGGTGATTGAAAAGAAACCAAGTGCTTGAGATTTTTCCTCAACTCATTAGACCTAACCGTTTTCTCAAAATAGAAATATTATTAATGGGCCAACAGGACAATAGTACCTCGTCATATTGTTACGTCTATCATAGATTAAACACTACTTTCAACTCCACAATTCTCCACTTATTTTTATCTCTGTCTACTTAGTCTATTTTTTTTTGTCTATGGAATTACAGGTAATTGAACAGATATTGTAATATATGTATAACGAGAAGTAGTGTCACATTTTATGTAAAACAAATACTGAGGATTAAAAAAGTTAGACGGTAGCCACGTAGTGCTTCCATTAATATAAAACTCCTCGTTTAATTTCTAAAGCATATAACTTGATATCCTGCTGCAAATTGTTCGTCGTAGGTCGTCTTCTCATTTATTCCTTAATGGTAACCGTAAACCATTTTCTTGCTTCTCCGGCTTCCTTATTTTCGCCGAGGAACTCGATATCGGGGATCCGTTTTACATTTTTGAGGAGTTGTTTAACAAATTGATGTCTTTTGTAACTTAATGTTATTCAAAATATTTTTGTGAACAAACAAGGCGTTCTTACTCAGCATTTTAGTGTAACTATTAACCATTTCCACTTAAGTGAATATTACACATTAATAAAACAAGGATTTGCATTTTTCAGCAAGTATGTGGCTATCCCATTAAACGTTGCTAAGTGCAATACTATCGTCATTAATTGTTATTAATAAAATACCCCTTCATTATAGAGGTTCGATCTGAAATGCGACAGTTATAACAACCTGTCTATGTTCGCTTTTCTCGGATATGGATAATTATTATTTGGCTTTTCAGGTACTCAGTTGATAACTCAACCCACTCATATTTAATTTAGTACAGCGCCCAAGCGCCAATCTAAAACTTGTTCGATCTAAAGTCATTCCGTTAGCAATATTTATTCTCCTCATGTCTGACCGATCTATCTTCCGACATCTCTAATCAGCCGGTTATCCCACAATTGGACTTAATTGGGGAATTGCGGCTACTGTCTTGCTTAATGAAACCGAATGGTGTTTATTGGGGAAGCCAGCTGGTGGCACCTTAGCTAAGCTGAACAAAAATTATGGCCGATCCCGAGTAAGGGCAGGCGGATTGGGTTTAATGAACATATATGGCACAGCGAAATTTAGGGCTTTGTAAAAGAAATCGGTTAGAGCTGGGGATATTAGGTGGGTCCGATTTAATATGTTTGATAGTTAAGGCAGATCGGAATGAGGGTCATTCGGTATAATACTCAGGGTCGCACTTGGGTGCTATTGTCGTGAATTGGAAAAGTCAATGAATGTTTAAGAATAATAATGATTGGTGTGTACCCCGTATTCATTAGAAAACGTCATTTGGATGGCTATATGAATCTTTTACAGAAAATTATTACATAATCAAAGTAAATGGATTATTGTTCTTACATTTTTTTTGACATATCGCAGCCAACTAGATGACGTTTTCCAATAGATATCGTTTTAAAATTTAGCAAACCCTACTTTAAAGATTTCGGAATTTAACACTCCCTACTTTACAGATATCGGAGACGGAGGGATTTCTAATACATCTGAACATTAAAGCAAGGAAAATTGGGATATCGTAACCATTTTTCTCATTATTTAATTAGTAATAACACAGGCAAAAGTAAAGTTAATGAATGGTGGGTTGTTCGGTCGACGTAGTATAAATGTAACCGATAACAATTTTAATCAATTATTAAGCTGACTGTTTGTTAAACAAAATTTATTTTTCTAAACATATATTACGACAATGTCTTACCAAGAATTTATTGCTTTTGTTTTCAGTCACGAGCAAATCTAGTGAAAGCGCAGAAAGGGAGGGTGTTTCAGACTTAATAATAACCTTCAGTGTAAGGGAATAAATAAATAAGTACCTCTATATGGACTATTAAGGCGGCCCTCCCGTCAATACTAGCAAACTGCCACTATTTTATGTAAATTTCACAGATGTATAATTAGTTTTTCCATTGGAATTTGTTTAGGTGTACAAAAAACAATCAATAAGAAAAAAGTAAATGTATGGAGTGGAAATATAGATATGTTTCCGACTTGACCTGAATTGTTAGCGTTGGACTTGTGTGTGCATAATTTATACGTTCAGTGTCCCTTCTGAAATTGACAGAATTCTTGATCGAAATAAAAAAAGATTCCCTCAACAATCTTTTGACAGGTACTGCTGGTTTTCCAAAATCTCCATGCTATTAATTGGCAGTATTATTTTTTCTTTATTTTCAACCACATATGTAATGATGACATTTCTGTCTTTTTAAAATCTTGGAAGTGTCACATTACTGGTCTAGGACGGGAAGTAACTACTTCCCGTAAAATAGTTACTTCCCGTCCTAGACCAATAACGAGCTATTTCATTGCTAGAAAATCCTAATTTCTCTCTATTTAAATGAAACAAAATCGAACCATTTCATTTATTTATAAGAGTATAGCATAGATTAAAGTGATAATCAATTTCGCGTTATTATAAGCGCTGATTGATATTTTAGCACCTTCTTGATGTTGCTGGGAAATTGTTCCTGCAAAGGCCCATTGGATGTAAGACAACTAGTCGTAGTTATATCAACAGATTTAAACGACGGACCCAGTTTGACCCGCAAAAAGAAATTTTCTAAAATGATTGAACTTATTGGAATAATGTGTAACTCTAATTCTAGAATAATCAAAGAGTAAGAAAAATGATAGCAAAGTCGATTATTAACGAACCATGTTTCAAGATAATATCATTTGCTCTTGAGCATGTATACAGCTTAAATCTATTAGATCGTTGAGTATCATTTTAAACTGTATGTTATAAAACTGAATCGTAATAATTTTGCAAAATTTTATTTTTTTATTAATTGCTGATATCTAGGGTATTTAATTTTAGTTTTTATTTCTTTCAAGTCGTTTTGAGTTGGCTCTATCTAGGTGTGAAAAAGCAGTTATTTTTTTTTTAAGTTAAATTTTAATTTTCGACTTTCATTTTTTTACAGATTTGTAGAGCTTTTTTATTATTATTACTATACAAAAGAAAGCATCTACTACCAACTACTAAAAGAATTACCTGCGCTTAGTTGCGCTTAAGATATTTTTGTTACTTTTTGTGTGCGTCTTACAGAGTCGCCTTAGGTGTATAATATTGATGTAACGCAACTTTTTCGAAATTGAAGCGATTTCGTATATTCAATAGTTTAGGATATAAGCCCCACATACATCATGTTAATCCTGACACACTATATAGACAGTTTCAACCAGAAAAAAATCATTTTAATATACCGGGTGACACCCCAGGCGAGAACGTGGCGTCATTATAACGTCAATTTTTGATGATTTTTCGTTATTCAACGTCACCTGACGAAAAAATGACATTTAAATGACGTCGATTTTTCGACCTGATCATGACGACCCATAGTGACGTCATATTTTTTTGTAAAAAGTGTAAAAAAGTATAAAAAAATTGTGAAAAAAAGATGTAAAAAAAGTATGCGGAAAAATGCGTAGGAACAATTATCAAAAACAGTGTAAAAAGAATATAAAAAATATGTAAAAATATTTTTAAAAAATTATAAAAAGAAAGTGGAGAAAAGAAAGAAGGAAAAATTGTGAAAAAATGTTAACAGAAAAATGTAAAAAAGGTGTACAAAGTGTTAAAATATTAAAAAACTGCAAAAAGAGTGTAAAGTAGATATAAACAAAAAATGTAAAAAAAAGTATAGAAAAAGGTGTTCAAAAATATACGAATATATAAATACAGTTAACATATTTTACTCACTTATATGTAGTAAATAAAAATGTAAATGAAAAACGGTTCCTGAATTTTCATGTTTCTTATAGGGGTTTGATTTCAAAAAAGTACTTCTTTTAGGAAAATTTCCTAAATTTGAAACAGTTTTGGGCCAAAATTTGGAAACAATTTACTACCTAAAGTTTAAATACACTACTTGTTTTAGACTTATTTTTTTAATAATTTTTCACTTTTCTTAACTTTTTCTAATTATAAATTTTTAAATACAAGTTTTCATCTTGTCTTCTTTTCTTATTGTTCTTTTAATATTTAAATCGTTTCGTTAAATTGATTTTTTTGAAAATTGAAACAAGGCAAATTGAAAACCATTTGCCTTGTTTTCATCCGTTAGAAGTATTAAAATTAATTCTATTGGGACAATTTTGATCCAAAATCTGTGTTTTTTTTTACGATTGATAAGTCCTGATTTAATTTTTTTTTCATGCGGTGTTGTCCCGAAACACAAGATCTAAAACGAATTCCAAATAATTTTTTTTTTTAAATTAAAATTATGTTCCGCAAGGCACCTTATTTAGCAATTTTTAAAAGCTTCAAACCAATATGGCCTAAAGTTAGAAATATTTTAGATTTATGCCTCTGTCTGCCTGTATATTTTTTTTTCAATAATTTCATAATAAAATTGCTCTACATTTTTTACTTTCGATGCTTTTCGATATGATTCGTTTAAATTTTTATTCTTTCATATTTTATTGCATCGATTTAGATTCGACTTTTTATTGGGTTTTCATATTTTTTCAAAATAATTTTCACACAAAAATGAGCTTTTCCTACGTTTAAACAATCATAATGTAAGATGAATTAATTTTGGCCCAAAATTGAGTATTTTAAAATAATAATACCCAGTTTTTGCAATTGAAATACGGAATAAAAATGCCAGGTCCGTATTTAAAAAAATTGAGTTGGTAACGATAACTCAGTTATTAAAAAATACATGATATATGCTATATGCCATTTTTTAGAGATTAAAAGGTTATTACATTTCATAATTTTTTATTTTTCTCTTTCAAGAATATTTTACAAAAATTAGGTGATTATTTTGTTTGCAGTTTTGAGAAATTTGCACATTTTTTCCAAATAACTCGGAAACTCTGAAAATGTAGCAACCTCGAAGTGAAATCTTAAAGTAACTAAACAAAAGGTAACTTTTCTCTTTTTAGCGAATTTTTAGATGATTTTGGCCTACAATTCGAAATTATTTCAATTTATGGCTTTAACTAATTGCAACTTTTTCTATTTGTTTCTGATTATTCCAGATTTGTTTAAGTTTTAGATCATTTTGTCGATTTTTATTTATTTCTTATTGTTTTATTGTTATCATTTATTATTATTCTCATGTTTTACGCTTTGGAAATATCAAAATAACTAAAATAGGAAACATATTTAAGTTAATTTTTTAGGTGTACTAAAATTAAAATAACCTGAGCTGATAGTTTTTTGATAAATTTGGCAACTTTTGCGGCCATGTTTTAGGCCCAAATTATCGAGATTCGAATAGTCGAATAGTGCTTTTTATCGTGTTTCATATATTTTTTTTTATTTGTTCCTAAATTTCCGTGATTTTCTATTATTATTCTTGGTCACGTTTTCTGCATTTTTTTGTTTTTTTTTCTTATAATTCATTTTCATTCGACTTTTTATTGGGTTTCATTTTTCAAGGCAATTTTGACATAACTATATATATACATAAACAAGTTATTTTTATGAAGAATAATTTTTTTAATTTTCATTTTTTTTACTCGGTATTGACCCGAAATATCCCCAACAAATCAAAGATAAATTTTTATTGCAAAAATTATGTTCTAAAAAGATTTTTTTTTTTTAGTAAATTTTTGCAAGTTTTTATGCTGTTTTGACTTTAAGTTAGAAATTGAAATTAAAGTCCCAGAGAATTTGAAATAAAACGTGCTTTTTTGTAATTTATAGATTCAAATTAGCTTCAGTTAGTTCAGGATAGGTGATTTTGTCGTCACAAAGTAACGTTATTTTGATGTTGCAAAATGACGTTATCGGTCTGTGACTTACGCCCTTTATTTCGACGTTGTTTCGACGCCAACCCATGACGTCTTTGGTGACCAATGCTTACCAAATAAATTACGTCAAAATGACGTCACCTTTCTGACTGGGACAGGAATTACTGTCCAAGCGATAACTCTGGTTAAAAGAATGCTAACGTTTTGAAAATTTGGGGATGAATATAGTAGCTTAGTACCTACAAATTGCACATAAGTAGGACTAATTTGCGTTACCGGTTTCACCAGAAGTGACGTCACTTTCATTATTACAAATGGAACACCCTGTATATTTGTCAATTTTCCGCTTTGACGTCGAATTCTAGGTTATTAACATGTAATACCGTATGTCTGACTCTTACCGTTTTCGAGAAAATCGCTCCCAAACGTTCCATATCATCAATTAAAAATGTTTATTTTTATGGAAACAAATGAATATCAATTAGCCTCATCTTAGATATCACAGATGACTAATTTGTCGTCAAAAAAAAAGTTTTTCCAAGTCGTCATGTAAAAAGTGGAAAGTTGATTTTTTGAAGACATTTATCTCCATAACTTCCAATAGAAACACCTATTTTATTCCTAACATTTGGATTTCTTATTCAATTTCAAACATTATTTCTTAAAGTGTATGAGTAAAACCAGTCGTTTTTGAGAAATTGTACCACAAATAAAAGGTCCAAATGCTAGGAATAAAATTAGTGTTTTCATTGGAAGTTATGGGAGATAAATGTGATAAAACTCACGAATTTTTCCATGACATCTTGGAAATACTTTTTTTTAATGTTGGTAGGTAGAGACCTAAAAAATAGTCATCTGTTCAATCGAGGCTGATTGATATTCATTTGTGCGCATAAAAATGAACATTAGTTATTGCTGTTATGAAAAGTTTGAGCGCGATTTGCTTGATACGGGAGGAGCTAGACATACGGGGTATTCATTATAAAACTTCATCTAGCAGGCAGTGAAATTTTGACAGAAAAGAATGACATAATCAAAATAAATGGACTTTTGTTTCTTCATCCTTGTCTTTTGATATTTCACAGCCAACTAGATGAAGTTTGATAATGAACTAGTTGTTCATGTTAATAACTTGGAATTCGACGTAGAATCCAAAAATGGACAAATATACAGGGTGTTCTATTTGAAATAATAAAGGTGACGTCACTTCCGGTGAAACCGGAAACGCAAATTAGTAATACTTATGTGCAGTTTGTAAGTATTAAGCTACTATATTCAGCCCAAAAATTTCAAATTATTAGCAGTCTTTTAACCAGGGCATTGTCTTTATATTCATAGTCTATCAATGACTGGTTAGTACATATTCCCATTACTAGATGGCGAGTATGCCCAGGTGTGCTGACTAATCACTGCCGATGACGTAAGAGTTCCAGCGTACTCCCCCTTTTTTTTTTTGAGTGGTGGGATGGTACTGGGTAAGGGAGTAAGTTGAAGATAAAGATGAAGTAATAACATAATCGCCAGTGAAAAGAGAGATAATCACTGAAACGACGTGTGGTGAGAAACAAAGTTATATATGGGGTTGTTGTGATGTGAATAGACTTTCCTTATGAGGGAGTTCTTTTATTTTCTTATAATGGTGACAAAGACAACAAACCGACAATACCTATGTCCTCTGGTCATATACGCATCCCATTCATAACCGTAAATTTGTAAAATATTGTTTTATGTCACTTTGACATTTTTAGATTTTATCCGGCTGCAGAAAGTGCTCCCAAAATATATTATCGGGAATCAAAATTTGAGTAAGAAACTGGCTCCATTGAGTGTTTATCAGTGTTTTCCGTGTATGTAAAAGTATCTGCCGTATTTCCAGTTTTCTCCTCTCTTGGTTGTTAAGTGCTAAAGACTAAACTTTAAACTTCATAATATATTAATTCAATACATCGATTTTAAAAAAGGTAAGTGAAGTTCGTAATGGCCATAATGCTATTTTCACAACACAAATTTTTCACGCTCATGCAATTTTTGCTGCTTTACGTACAAGTAAACTGTAGCGTAGAACCCAAGCTTGAGAGTGCTTATATACTTTCAAAAGCCAGAAAGTTTGGTTGGGGTTAAAAACTTTCTGGCTCAGTGCTGGCTTCTCCAATTCTTCCTGGTCTGAAGCCTAGACAAAATGTGGATTGTATGAGGTTGGAAATTAACTCACCATTTACACAATAGCATTGTTTTTATAGTGAGAATAAAATTTAGTTCACCATATACAAAATTAAAATCTTACTTTAGAAGAAATTTTACGTTACTAAAAATAAAATCATAATAAATATGTGATATAAAAACAAAACCAAAAAGTGTCCGCCTTAATGAAGGAGATGAAAACCTAACTAGATGTTTTCGTCATAACATCCTTTTAATCAAATTTATTACCTAATGACGACTGCAGTTTGGTGTAGAGAAACTGTAATATTCATAAGAAGGTTCAGTTGTAGTATGGACAATATTTGTCAAATTTCTAAGATATATTTTAAATAACCGGATGTGAAAGTTGTCAGAAAATTTATAAGAATAGTGATTGATAATAACAGCATCATCGTCGTTTCATCATAGGAAGAAGAAAAATAATTCAGGAAAGTTACGTTTTTAACTAAAACTGAAACCAATATTCCTTTAGCTTAAGCCAATATCGCCTAACTAAATCTCTATAATGATCGACTCATGCATATGCTAATGTTCAATTTAGATAATTACGAAACTACTGTCGTTCTTGAAGGACTTAAAGGAAAAAGTAAACTATTCCCATTTTCTCACGGAAAAAAGCTGCTAATCCGTGTCAAGCGGCCATTGTGCTGACCATCGGTAATTGTCCCTCTATTCCACATAAACTTTTATATAACCGACACGCGAATTACATAATTGTTGAGAAACCCTGCATGAAAAGTAACAGTAAATTATATGTAGACTATAGACACACTGTAAAATAAACAATAGTTAGGCGTTGATACCATCTTCCTTGTGAGGCTTTATGTAGAGCTAGAGCAGTTATTAATGCTGGTTTCCTCTATAAATCCTATTATGGGAGGGTCCCGAAAAGCCATTTATATATGGCTTTTGGAACACTAGAAATTTCGCGAATTTCTTATTCCTAAATGGATTTATTGATCAAATGTTCTTTTTGCGCTAACAAACTTTATAAATTTTATTGGTTTGTTCACAATTGTTGTCTATTCTTATGCGCTAAGCGTTGTTAAAGTTATTAATCCTGATGTTTAGTGCGCGCTTGGGTTTTACATGCCATTACCGTTTTGCTTCAGATTCACATCAATTTCAAACGGCAGATTTTTTCAAGCATAATTTCAAGCAACAAACCATTTAGTTTGATCCGTCCGGGATAAAAAGTGAATCTTTAGTCACGACAATGAGAGTCAAAAAGTGACTTTGTTAAATTTAGTTGGTTACTTGCTAGAGTAACTCCTTGTTTGATAGTCGAGCGCTCTTGACAGTGCGGGTCACTGTCATTTATGTCAATGTGTATTACTCATTTTATGGCCATATGCTGATGTATCTTATGTAACATTCTACATTAATTTTGTACTTGTACACGTGAACGTTCCCTAAGGGTGATTTTTTACAACTATCAGTAAAACTTCATTTTGAAGTGTAGGAACATGGCCTGGGGCACTAATAACACAAACTCACATAATCTTAAGAGTGTTTTATTGTGTAAAATTCTAATACAACAAAAAATCCGTAAACATTATTTTTAACCGGCAGCCATTCTTATTTCTCTCTCTCTCTCTGCCTGGCACGTCGCCGTCGGCAATGTTGCCAATACAACTCTAGAGCGGCGGGAAATTCAAATTTAAAAACTAATTGCTTACAGTTCGGCTGTCCTGACTAAAGATCGCCCTCGATCGTAATTCGTAATATCATAACCTAACAGTCACATAATCATAAAATGCGTATTCTAAATGATTCACATCCAACCTATCCAAATTCATAAACTTAACACACAACAGCTCAAAATTACATTTCATAAATATTTCCAACTTACTTAGGTCTTTCCATAACTCGGTAAACCTATAATACACAAACTAAACATAAGTTGACATAATAATCATAATAGAGTTGTCATAATCATAAGCAAAGACATAAATTTAAAAGTTCGTTTTCGTTCGTTTCGTTTAGTAAAGACTACTTAAACATAGAGGAATTAAACCATATTCAAATCCGAAAAGTTCACAGACAAAGGTTACTGTCAGGTAAACGTGGCTTCGGGGTCACTCATTCGTCAAGATCAGGTAAGTATGGTCTTAGGTTGGTCGGTTCAAGTATACTTTTGTAAGGACGTTGATTAAGCTGAAAACCTGGTATGTCCTCGATGACATATCGATCATTCGGTAAGACTTTTGTGACAACATAAGGTCCTTTAAACAGCGGTAAGTGTTTTTTATTTAGTCCAGATGTTACGTCATTGTTGGTGCGTACTACATAATCGCCTTCCTTATATGTGTGGGGTTTTTTATGTTTTTTGTCAAAATAAGCCTTGTTCTCAGCTTGAATTTCAGAAATTTTATTTGAAGAGTTGGTACGGAATTGGGGTAAGTCACGCTCATAATCGTCATGAGATCGTAGATAGTCTCCTAAAGGATCAGCAATTTTTCTTTTCTGATGTATCCCAAACAAAAGTACTGATGGGGCAGTTTCAATAGCTCTACTGAAAGTATTATTGAATGCGAATTCCACTTCAGGGAAGACTCGATCCCATTTATTCAATTCTGGAGTCAATTTGGCAATCATGAGTCTTAAGTCGCGGTTCACTCTTTCTATCTGCCCATTGGCACGAGGAGTACCAGCAGCAACCAAGATAAGCTTGACATTATTCTTTTCCAGAAAATTTTTAAATTCCTATGACCGAAAGTTCGATCCACGATCCGAGACAATCCTACTAGGTCGGCTATAGTTAGTAAAGTAAGTATGGAGATGATTTATAGTTTCGGCGGCATTGGTGGTGCGACAAGGGTATAATTTGTCAAATTTGGAGAATCCATCAATGACCTCAAACACATACTTATAATTGCGGCCAGTTTTCTCCAGGGGACCATAATGGTCACAATGTATTGTGTCGAATGGTAAATCTCCCTTAGAAATTGGATGAAGGACACCCTCAGATTTTCCAGATGATGCCGAATAAAATATACCAACCAAACAATTGGCAATATGTTCCCTAACGGACTGTTTCATAGATGGAAACCAATAAGTTTGAAGAATAATCTCACAAGTTTTATCAGTGCCAACGTGTCCGATGTCATCATGACAAGTTTGGATAATATTAGTTCGCAAGAACCTTGGTACATAAAGAAGAAGTTTAGAACCGTTTTTGCGATAAATTAAACCATGACGCATCTCATAAAATGGTGATTCTTGCATGAGCAAAGAGTCACGAACCTTAACAATTTCAGGGTCCTTATCCTGCAGAACACAGATTCTTTTCCAGAGTACCTTCCACAACACAAACGTCGTACACCACAAAGCATCGGCGCGTCAACGTGTCGCATACGTTCTGCTTTTCGGTGTTCCAAGACGTAGTCGAATTCCTGAAAAATTAATGTCCACCTCAATATTCTGGGGTTGACATCCTTCTTTTCCAATGTTTGCTTGAGGCTATTGCAATCGGTGACAATTTTAAACTTAATGCCACTTAAATAAATTCTGAATCTCTGCAAAGAATATACCATACACAAAGCTTCCAGTTCGAAACTATGATATTTTGCCTCGTCTGCTGTGGTCCGTTTACTAAAATAGAACACAGGGTGGAATTGTCCATCTGACTGCTTTTGCATGAGAATTGAAGCAAATCCAATTGCGCTTGCATCGCAGTGCAGCTGTGTCTCTTAATGTGGAGAGTATATGGACAATACAGGAGAAGATATCAGAGCCATCCTAATAGTCTTAAAACAAGAAAACTCTTTCTCACCAAAAACAAAGTCTTTTCCTGGTCTGCCTTCAGAAGGTCATAAAGCGGTTTGGCAGTTATAGCAAAATCCTGAATAAATCTTCGAAAATAGGAACACATACCCAAGAAACTTTGCACCATCCTATAACTTTGAGGAATTGGAAATTGCTCAACAGAACTGACATTCTCGGGGCTTGGCCTGACACCTGTTTCATCTATGAGGTAACCCAAAAATCTATTTCTTGCATGGCAAAACTACATTTATCAAGGCGCAACGTAAGTAGGTTATTGACCAACACGGTATAGACCTCATTTAATATACTCAGGTTTTCTTCAGTTGACTGTGTTGCTATTAAGATGTCATCAACATAAATTACAACCTTGCCCTCAGATATCAAATCACGAAATGCAATATTAAGAAAACGGATAAATGTTGCGGGGCTATTCTTAAGGCCAAAGGGCATCTTCACATACTCATATTCCCCTAAAGGTGTAACAAAACTAGTAAATTTAACAGACTCAGGGTCCATTTTAATATGATGAAAGGCGTCTTCCAAATCTAATCGAGTAAAATACTTTTTGTCTTTCAATCTTTCAATTTGGTCGTCAACCAAGGGCATAGGAAAATTATCCTTGGCTGTTATCTTGTTAAGTTCACGGTAATCCACACAAAGTCTTGGTTTACCTGACTTACGCTTCACAAGAACTATAGGTGAACTGTACATCGATAAACTTTCTCGGATTATCTGTCTACTTAACAAATATTTAATTATTTTTTCTACTTCCATCTTATCTGCATATGAAAGTCGTCTAGGTAAAAAATAGAAAGGTACATGATTTGGCTCTACTACCAGTTGCACCTTTAAATCAGTGACCGGATTTTGTGGACGTTCAGGCATAACATATTTTTTTATTAAATTCTGTTTAATAACTTCTTGTGTTTGTTGAGTTAATTTATCATTAACCTCTACATTCACTGAAAGAGTAGTTAAATTATTATCCGATAAGTCAATTCTTAAAACCTCATTCTCATCCAAAACTACCATTGGATCTGATTTTTCAATTTTAACAACACCCTGTTCAATAATTACTTTAATTTCTGGGTTGCATAAAACATCTCGCCCTAGTAAACAAATATCATTCATAGCTGTTGTTGGAATAATGTAAAATTTGACACTTAAAGAAATATCATGAATTTCAATGAGGGTCTGAAAACATCCTAAAATTTCAAGTTGGCTATTATTCATGCCAGTAAATCGCTCATTAGAACATACAGGTGTAATCAAATCTACTGGACTACCTAAATCAAGAAAAGCTTGTATAATTCTATACTCATCTGTGTCCAATTTCAGTTTGATGGGCGTTCGGCAGGCAGCTATCAAGGCAGGCTTCTCAATCAGGTGTGTGGTCGAATCAGCAGGAAAATGTCCAGGTTTCTTCCTCCTAGGACAGTCTCTCAACTGATGATCCTGGGAAGCACACTCAAAGCATGACCCAGCTGGTCGTCGAGGCTTGGGACAAGTTGAAGCACGATGGCCCATCAGATTACAGTTGAAACAACGAAGTGTGTCACTCATTCCAGCTCCTGTGATTGCATGTGGAGGATTTCTCGAACCACCAGCATATATAGTTTGAGAAGGTTTTTGTCGTAGAGTGTGTTGAATATGAACGCAATGAACCACTAGTACTGGCAAAACTTCTATCCTCAGCAGTGACAGCCTTCAAGGTTGATAGCAATTCATTTAGTGAAGTAAAGCCTTTCATTAGTGCTTGGGACTGCAAATTCATATCATTAAATCCATTAATTATGTATTTGATAATTTCTTGCTCAGGCAGGCCCACTTTATTGCACATCATCACTTTGTCAGTATAGTAGACAGAGATTTTTTCAGTCTTACTCCATTTACGAGCGTCCATAGCTCTCATCAAGGCTATTTGACTAGGCCTGGCATCAAAAGTTGAAATCAGTTCATCTTTAAGGTCTGTCCAGGACATCTGAATGTAATCACTTCTCGAGTGGTACCATAGTTTAGCACTTTCACTCAATTTGCCCACAGAAATTAGTTGCATCACCTCATCTGGTACCCCATAAGTCGTCTGGATTGCATCAGTTCTTCTCAACCAGCAGTTTATATCATCATCATGTCCCTTAAACTCAGGCAACAGGGCTGAAATCTCGCTATTTTTATATTTACAGGTATTTACAGGAGCTTGTGGTGGAGGTGTCCCAACTGAAGTAAAGGCGCCAATCTGTTGTTGGGCCATGATGGTTCTTACCGTCATGGTAATTATATCATCCACTGACATTTGGGTACTCTCTGTGGTAATGTTTTGCACACTTCCATTATTATTAGCGGTAGTCGTAACTGGAATAGTATTAGAAAGCACCTGAGATGGGCAATCCTCGAAAAGCTCTTGTTCGGTATCAGTAGCCAGGTTCGGCTGTTTGAAATTGTGTTTCCCGTTGAACATTTCAATATACTTGATAATCCGGATAATCCCTCGGTAATCCCACTCCTGAAACTGTAGGAAATTGGCCTGGGGCACTAATAACACAAACTCACATAATCTTAAGTGTGTTTACAGTAGTAGTGTTACAGAAGTTAAAACACCAGTAATAACGAGTGTTACCTGAAAGAGAAAAACAATGCAATCTACATCATGTCTGGTGTTTTAACTTCAAACTGAAGTTTTACTGATAGTTATTATCTAAGTACGTAACCCAAACCTAAGAACGTTTGTGTCGTACGCGTAACACCTATTTTTCCTCCTCTCTTTAAATGTTTGAGTTTGTTTCCAAACCTTTGTTTTATATAATTTGTCCAAAAATAACCCCAATAGGTTGTGAAGCCATTCATTCAACAATGTAAGTTTACAAGGTGTATACAAAAATAGTAGTCATATAACTTTCAAGGCTTATAAATATCGTCTAAAAGCGATTAGTATTTGCAAGATGAATTCAACTGTAGCGTTTTTCACACCTCATTTCAGAAAACTTCAACAACTATAAGTTTCCAGTTCAAGTCTTTTTAGAAAAGAAAATCTTGACTGAGACATTAAAAAAAAACTGTTTCTTAATATACAGACGGGAAGAAAAACCGAATTTAAATTGAAAGACGCTAGAGCCAAAAGTACTATAAGTTTATAAGCATTTAGATGTTATTACACCGTTGGAAGATGTTTTTAACAGAGAAACTGTTTTCACTAAGCTAGCCTTAAAGGGGAAGCGTTTGATAATCAACTCTGGTAAAGGAGAGAAGCTTGAAGATCACCAAATGATATTCGATGCACTTATCTGAGAGTTCGAGAGTGTAGGCTCGAAAACGAAAAAGGAAGATAAAGCTTGTCAATTACTTTCGTCTTTTCCAGTAGATTTCAATCCTGTTATAACAGCCCTTGGTACCCTCAAAAGTACAATGACAAATGAGTTTATAAAGTATCGGTTATCGAATGAAGGAGTAAAATTGAGGTCGAAAGCGAGTATGAGTACTGAACGCGACAAGCGCTGCTTTAACGCTGACCAAGTGATGTAATAAATGTGACAAACCCAGCTATAAACACCGAGTTGTAGTTAAGGCTTATCCAGTCAACATAGAGATCGAGGGAACTGGAATAGAGCAGCAAATGAAGCTAACAGTGGGAATATGGCATTTTTTGCTTTAAACTGTGCTGAGTTTCCGAATAGGTACAACATATTGTTCTTGTATTTCAATTTTCGGGAATTTGAATTTCTTCTGGTTGATAGGTCTTTTGCCTGAACAGCACATATTTTCAAACAAAGGCAAAGGCATTAAAATTGATTTGGTCTATAATGACATCCCTAATTATTTACTTGGAATTTTTCGTTTTCTATATTCCATACTGGTTTTTAGATGTATAAACACGGTAGAACCAATCACCTTCGAATGATTTATTCTGGGCTTTTTGTTATGCCACAGTTCGTACAGAGGTGTTAAATTTATTAGATAAATTGCTGTTAGAACAGCTTCACTCCAAAACTGTTTGTCTAAGTTTGCTGTGTTTATAATTGTACGAACTTATTTTTTCAGTAATTGTTCTCTGCCTTCGTTCAGATACTCCGTTTTGCTGAGGTGTATAGGGTACAGTCAAATGGAACGTTATTCCCTTTTCTGAGCAAAACTTTTTGAACTCATGCGACAAATATTCCCGTCCATTGTCGCAGTAAAGATTAACGCTACAAAATCTTTAAATACACTTCAAACTTCTGATTTTAAAGTTAGAAGATACGTAACAGTGCAGTCATATAATCATCAATAAAATTTTATTATTTACAGTTGGTGCCGAAATGGGTCCACACACGTCCGCGTTTACAATAAATGGTCTTAAAATGTCTTCATTACTTTCTTTTGCACTATTAAAGGGAAGTCGCGCTTATTTACCAAAAATACCTGGCTCGTATATAGCTTCAATTGACATTACGACTTTAAGCTCAATGATATCCTCAAACATCTCATGCTGTTTAATTTAATTGAATTTTGATTTGCTGATGTGGCCTAAACGTGCATGCCATAATTTTGAATTGTCAGTTTTAGAAATATTGACCTGACTTTCATTTTCTATGTTTTTGTTAATGGTAAATATAGCAGTAAATAAAGCATTATGAGACTTACCAGATAAAATAATTTGGTGATCACCATCTTGTAGTGTCACCTTCTTCCGGTGTTTCGGTGTCGACTACTTCTATAACATTCAGTTCTGCATGCAATAGGTCCACTCAATATTTCCACACCGCATACTTTTCGCCCGCAAACGGTTGAATATTACGTTTCGCGATTTTAGACGATTCCATTTTTACTGATTAGAATTTACGCTTTTGATTCCACAACTAATTGCTACCATAAGCACAAAGTCAATTAAAAGTGCCTGGGCCCATAACCTGTTGGAATATTGGAAAGCTTCAATAAAAATGCAACGTGTTGTTTATTGAACGCTCGACTGTATATTACTCACTAGCTAGATTCCTAAAAAACAAATCCTATCGCTTCGCCTTGGAAGCACAAAAAAAGGGTTTGCATTTGTATAAAAACTATCTACGTGTGTTTACACATTTTACTGAATAAGCAAATATAAGAAGAAGTTTCTGTCATTTGATTTTTGTTCATTAAATATAAGGAAAATTCAATAAAGTATATTAGGGATTCAAAGACTGATGGATTTCTTCAATGGGTCCGACAACCGGACTTCCACAAAATCTTACTCAAGAAGGTAATGGACTTTCTAAAAGGACTGGGCCTTCTGAGTGAACTTTAATTAATATTGAGGCACAATAGATCTTGTAGGTTGCGATGCACGGGCCCCCTTCATGGGCCCACTCGTTTGGAATCAATCAATTAATCAATAAGCTACCGTAATATTTAATGCTATTTCAACTGTGACTCTTATTCTATAGGCAAAAATGGGAAATCTTTTAAAAACACCAAAGAGTTTTTATAGAGAATTTCTGGTTCGTAAAAGACTCTCATTAGATGAAATGAATATGAATCATACACTTGAAATTATTAAATATCTGTTTTTTACCCAGCAATACAGAATTTGGAAAGTCTCTACTCTTATATCTTGTTCATGGTACTGCCATCAGTGACTTTGCACTACCAGGCCCAAATGTGTCGCCGAAATACACGCTGTTTCCAAGACCTCCAACATTTTTTTTTTCTGATCATGGCTTTCTACATCACGGTAACTGCGCTAAGCTTATCTCTCTTGTGGCACCCTTTATTGTCAAAACAAGCACCTGATTTTGCTGACTTTTCCTTATTATAATAATTAGCGTTTTCGGGAGACCGCTCTGAGAGTATTCCTATCCTTACTTTCCTATTAAGAAAGCAAAGGATGGGAATAGTCAATTTTTAACTTCGTATGTCACCGTTGGTGTCAGTAATTGTGCCGGTTCCACGACAATGACAAAATGTTGGGAGTTTTGTTACGACGAAAGAGACAGGTTTATATAAATACGTCGATGCTATATTTACAACAAGTGGGGTCGCTATGCCTGGGTCTAGTAGTACAAAGTCACTGACTGTCATACTGAGATCTGGGCCATCTGGCCACAATGTCTTTTGCTTTCAGCTTTTGATATCCAATACCCTGTATATTCCAAGAAAAGTAAACTTTTCTATTCCTAAATATTTCGCCATCTTCTCCTAAAAATAATTAAATACGCAAGTACATTTTCTTGTATACAATAAAAGTGTTCAAAATCGTACTGACATGAAGACTGAATAGGAATATGTGTTTCTGTGTTCCTATATCAGTGCCACCTATTATTCGAGGAAACAAAGCAATTTGAAAAAAACAATTTTGAATCTACAGGAGCTTCACCATCTTTTAGCTGGTGTAGATAATAAATTATATATTGAATACTTAAACTTGCCAAACATATTCCGAGGTTATTTTTACTATTTCAGATAGGTATTGCTGATGGATGAGTTCCCATAAAATCCCCTATGCTTGGTAAATGACCGCCAATATCATAAAATCTTAGCGTAACAGGTAGCTAATTGGGGAGATAAAATTGTTTCCGAAACAACAAAGTTTTTTATTGGTCAATAGATTTTCAACTATAACAAGATACATTAATTTATCATGGATATATTTTCCAGGAAAAAAATAAACCAGTATGAATAATTCAAACAATAAGCCTAAAGAAGAATGCAGAATCCCTTCATGAGTATAAATTGAAATGTATAGAAGGTAAATGTACACAAATGTGTATGTGTGTATTATCCATTCAATTAGTTTTGGCATCAACCCATGCCATGGAATTTCCCCAGTATAACATCGATAACTTTTGTTTGTTTACTTGTTGTCAAAATAAATTTGTCAATGTGTCATTGAAATTTAGTTGCTGCCGATTTTTTACATATTATCAAGTTCATTTCTATATTATAAAACTTTATTGTGCAACTAAAATGACGAAAATAGTTAATGCGAAGATCCAAACTTGCTTGGCATCACCTTAGTAGAGTAGATATCCAATATTTTTGGGGTAAGTAAGCTTACATCTAGACATTTTTAGGTATTGTCTGTGGGGCCTATTTGAAGACTGGAAATACCACTTAATGTCTTCCTGCTTACTTTATTATTAATAATTTAAAAGAATTGTCTCTATCTATTTGTTTTTTAGTCCATATAGTGCAATAATAATAATTTCGTTAACGGAGGTAGTCAAAGCAAAATAATGTATGCAAGTATATACCAGCAGCCCCAACATGTAACGTCTATTTGACAGTATTGGTACGAGTCAGAAGGCTCTGCGACACGCAGAAAATGATGGGCCGGAAAGTGATTTCAGACTCAGCAGATTTCATGTAATCGTAGGCTAATATGATAGATACTAAAACCAAAAAGCTTCTTCTTAGCAAATTCAAACTGCCCTCAGGGCAGTTTGAATTTGAGTTGAGTTGAAGGTTGAGCCACAAAGCGCTTACATATAGGACATAGAGACCAGGTACCAATTAATTTTTTTAAAAGCCTAAATTTACAAAATACATTTCACTTGAGTTCACAAAGAATACAAATACACCCACTCGGTGCAAGTGCCCTCTAGTAGAGCTGTAGACAGTTTTCCTATAAGAAATTTTATACAATTTTTGGTTTTTGGTTTAAAATTTACAATTTTAAAACCTACTATTCCAAATGTAAAAAAAGATTGTTGGGTATACTCTGGTTGCTCTTGTTAATCAAACTTTTACGTTTGGTAGCATTTCCCAGTTTAAGAAAAAAATGAGAGAGAATTATCAAATTAAATTGTTAATTAGATGGTGTGTTTCAAACATAGTTATATCTTAATTTTTAGGTTGGTGGAACTATAAAAAGTATCAAAACTACAAGTTTAAAGTAACAGGAAAATTCTTAAAGCCCATCAGAGTAGAGAAAAGTCCTTCAAGATATATCCTCCTGTAAGATATGTCGGATCAGGACTTTGAGGTGTTTTAAAGTGGGAAGAGCAAGTTGCACAGAAGATATTTCTTAGGGAAAGCTGGAGGATTAATAGGCAAAGACACGGATTCCCCATAGATCCATGCAGGGTTTTGTGATATGTGAAAAAAACACACTCTACCCATAGCGTTAAAGACCGCCGGCTTTATCTACAAAGAAGATTCAACGCCCCTCAAAAAATTGCTGCCTAGTCATAGTCGAGAAGTATGGAATATCAATTTGTCCTCAGCCTTTCACACTGCAATTAACCACTATCCCAGTGCCGATAACAAATAATGCATCCTGAAGAACAGGATAAAGATATCCAAAATTCCCACCCATTGGAAATGAATGTATCAGGTAAAAATTGACTTCTTAAGCTCCAACAGGCTTTATTTTATTATAATTTAGCAAAAAAAAAGAAGTGTATGGAAAATAAAGATTGCAAAGGTAACAAGATATTGTTATTAAGGATGCTATATGGATACATGAAGCTAACCTATGCAGAAGTTATTTAACTCCAATGCAGAACCCTGTTAATGGGTAAGAGCGCAGCATATCTGGGCGGTTTATCGAAGTTGGGGGCGCATTCCTTTCTTCTAAGGATGAGCAAATAATTATATGGTAAAGAGGTCATAATTATTCATAACTTAGTTCCTAATCTTGTGCAATACTATAGATCAGGATGGAGCTTGGCATAATAATTGTCATATTGCAACTGGTGCTACTAAAGCATGTTCTTTGTGACTCGTCATTGCTTGATGAAGATTTGACATTTTTAAATTAAACCCCCTATTTGAGATCACTAGCACCAACAGTTTCAATTGAAATGTTTTTTGCATTAGTTCTGTTACTATTACATGAAAAACCATATGAGAGGAACATCATGTATAAACTCGGTCCATTACTAGATTCTCAGTTATTAATCATTATTATTAAAATCTTAAACAAAAGAAAGCTATGTGGCAACTATGTGAGCATAATTGCAAACAATAATCTTTTTTTTCAAGCGGACTAAAAGTACGTCATTTGTTTTCAACATACGCACACCTAAAGTGGGCTTTCAAATCCTGAGACCAAAAAAGTTGCAAAAAAGTCCTAGGCAGTAAAAGTAAAGTCAAAAGTCACCGCTAGTGTCATGGTGGCGCATATATAAACGATTTTCATTCACCAAAATTATTTTAATAATAGATGACACCAGATAAACCGATCTGAGTGTATTGCCATCTTTACATTCTTGTTGAAAAAACAAAGGACAGAAATACTCTCAGAGCACTCAAGAGCACCATCCGAAACCGTTATTAGTCGAAATCGTATAGGTTCTGAATTCGTCTGTTAAATGTCAGGCGCGTCATCATATTTATCTGTCAATGTGACATTTATTAATTTAGTATTGAAAATAATGCTACAAATTCTTAGTTTACCATAATCATTGGTTATTATTTAATACATTAAAACCATTGAACATTGAAAACCACCATTCTAACATATTCTATGTATTTTACAAATAATATACACAATTGGGTAAGTACCTAGATCCGCTTAAAGAGGATGAGAGAAAATTGCAAAACTGAACCACTTTTAAATAGATTTCTTATTTATTGCATGCTTGAAAAAAAAATAGTATATGTTACTCGGAGTAAAAGGTCTTTTTGTGCTTCGCCCAGTTGCAGGCCTCAGCTTCGCTTCGGCCGTCAATCTCTGGGCTCAGCACGAAAAGACCCACTTTTACTCCTAGTGACATAATCTACTATAACACCACACCGATTAATAATCACTGTCACTGTCAGTCATTTTATACCGGGTGAAATATGTCAGATTTCCAAGGCCAACTTGACGACAGAAATAAGTGAATGGTTTATACACAAATGTCTATTTACTTATCTGATTCATACTACAGTTGATCTTCTATTTGATCCAAAAGGCGTAGTACGTTTGATCATTGTTTTTAGATAAGATATAGTTGTTCAATGAGCTTCCAGGAGAAACCAACAGATGTGGCCACAATCAGTGTTGCAACGAGGAAACGGAAACTAGATGTTTTCTCCACGTCTACCTAATTTGGTCGGGATCGATTTGTTGATAGAATGGCGAAGGCCAATTTTTCGTAGTAATTGAAAGATTCTGAACCGGTCGCAGAGTACTTATTCTAAATAATTTGAGTGTATCATTATTACTATACTAAATTCCAATAATTATGTTATCTATAGAATTATGAATTGCTCTTTATTACTTTTGCTTTTCAATTCAAAAGTTCCATAAAATATTTATTATGTACATATTATTAACAATACAAGTAGGTAACTAACAAAATGCATACGCTCGTATTTCATAACAAACAAATTTCTGGTGTTGGCGCATCGACTAGCTTGTCAAAATACCTATCATATTCCTGTTGACCTACTTCACATGAATTTGATGCCAGTGGTTCACATTCCTCCTGAAACTCAATACCTGTTGACGGCTGAGTTTCTTCTGTTAGCAGTGACACGTTTTCTTCGGGACTGTTATGATGAGCTCTTGGATACAACCTGTTGTGCGTATTAGATGGTGAAGGTTGGCTAGGTCCATAGCGGGTTGGTACGGCAACTTGCGAAGAAAATTGAGAGGAGGAACTTTTTCTCAAAATGGTCTTCACATATGAACATCCGAGCAAGTTTTTTATGTGGAATATCTATCATAGCTGCTCTACCTGAAAATAAAGTCAAATGGATTCCGTTAGGTCCATATTTTATATTACATATTTATTATAATTTTATTTTTAGCACCGTAACATTTCTTGTAAAGTAAGCTTTTACTTTTTCTTAAATCATTGTTTTTGTTATTAAATTATTTGACAGTGTACTGGTGAAATAACCCCCTGCTATTTTGCTCTGTTTTGTCCTCTGGTATTACTAATAAAAAAGCCTTCTGAGAAACAATTCCATAACATAATAATAAAGTAAATATTTCATTATCTGAATACAGAATCCATCTTTTAAGGCGTTCAGGATCCTTAACCGGAAATTTAAATTTGCGCAGTCGAGGAGTGCTCCGCTGAGATTTTAAACATGCAAAGTATGAACACTTTTGCGTAGATGTAGCCCTGTCTGCAATAGCAATAGATATACTAATAAGAAAAAAAATTATCTAGTCTAATGATGTTTAGTGTGTATACAGCGTGTACCTACCTATCTGTCTAAACGGCGCCAAAAGTACATGGAGAACTAAATTTTATTCTCACATAAAAATAATGCTATTGTATAAATGGTGAGTTAATTTTCACCCACATACAATCCGCATTTTCTCTATATGGAAATGACGTCTAAACCTGGCTCCATCTCTGGTCTTAAAATAAAGCTAAACTTGAGTATATCTGACTGCTATCTGAGTCTATTAGAAAGAAACGGAAACAAAATCGAGTTAATACGACCTTGTCTTTGGAATATATAAATAGGTTTTAAAAAATTAAGATTTCAGGATAGCGAAATGACAAAAATAAGTTAATGAGGTATATATACAGGAAGAATAGAATCAGGTTTCCAGTAAGCCGTCTTTGACCAGATCAAATACTGCCTACTCTTTCTCTTTTGGTCCATTTCAAAATTCAAAAACTTTGAATAATATTATGGTCCATGTTGATAGTGTAAGATGCTAAAGATCTACACTGTACATATTGAAATTAGAGCTTCACAGACCGAGACCGAGACCGAGACTTACAAACTCTCGGTCTCGGTCTCGAATTTATAATTATGTCTCGGTCTCGGTCTTGTGCATCGAGACCGAGACCGAGACTCGCGTAATCTCGGTTTTGATCTCGTAGTAGCAACTCGAGTCTCGGTCTCGGTCTCGGTCTCGAAAAAAAAGGTAGTATATTCTTTGTTCTTTCTTTTGACATGTGTAAACTTGTAGTAAGCATGAATAAATTCGTTTATTTGTTTGTTTATATTATTGCATATTTAGAATCGCCTCGACAAGAGCTTTTAAAAAAACTAAAGAATTTTTTTTTTAAGTGTTTTTAATTTTTAATTTTTAAAATGGTGACTAAACTACTATATGCAGTTGAAAAAAGACCAGGAAGCATTGGAGAAGCCAGCACTGAGCCAGAAAGTTTTGAACCCAAACTTTCTGGCTTTTTAAAATTATATAAACACTCTCAAGCTCGGGTTCTACGCTACAGTTTACTTGCACAGGTCAAACAGCAAAAATTGCATGACCGTCAAAAATTTGTGTATGACTATTGCATTATGGCGATTATAAAGTTCAGTACTTTTAGTACGTTTCCGGCACGAGTTCTTGTAAGATGTTGTACAGAGTGGAAGCAGGCACGCTGGTGGATGTCGCCTCTCGTTTATTCTCAACTCTCTGTTCTCTTTTATTCAAAGACTTGTATTATGTTTCTTTAGTATTGGGTGTTTATTTTATAACGTTATCTAAGTTATCGAATTAGCCGAATAATGGTTCATCAATTTGTCGACGAGCCAAAGCTGTACTGATGTGGGTTAGACCCCGAAACCAGTATGCAGATGGGTTGATCGACAAATTGATAACTACCTACGCTCTCTTTTCATTTCGTTCTGGTTCCGATAACTAGCGAGGTACAGAGCAGTATGGGCTGCTTCCCGAACCGAGAGCCATCTGCCATGCAGTGTTGAATATAAAACACGCTGGTGGATGTCGCCTGCTTCTGCTCTGTACAAAAATCTCACCGGTACTCTGTACGTTTCCGGCTTTAAATTAGCCGAATAATGGTTCATCAATTTGTCGACCAGTCAAAGCTGTACTGATGAGGGATAGACCTCAAAACTAGTATTCAGATGGGTTGATCGACAAATTGTTGTCTACCTACGCTCTCTTTACGTTTGATCATGGTAAACAAAATCTTTTAACAAAGGTAAGATTATCCATATCATCAAGTGGTGAAATTGATCGTATAACTTTTTTGGCACACCATGTTCCATAATGTCGGGGACATCTAGGTCTTCATAATAGAATTCCAATCTTGAATTTTATAGTGGTGGATTTTTTGTTTGTTTTTTATAACAGTATTTTCCGAGCTTCTTTCCTAACTTTATAGGCCATATAATGGGGGTGTTCAAGGAGGTCCAAGATGTGCCAGAACACAAAAGATGTTAATTTCAAAATACCTAAAATTCAGTCAACAGGCAGACAAGAACAGACGCAACAAGAATGGTATCAACAACCCCAATTAAATAATCTTCTACTTTGTACTATAAAATACAAAGTTAAACACTAATTCTTAGTTTCTTAGCTTGCCTTAAGTGGGTAACGCTGGCGTGTTGGGAAAGTGATCCTTAAATATGCATAGTGTAATGCAACGAAATTGATTTCTGCTAATATCGGTTTTGATGGGACTTTTTTGAATAATAGGTATTTTTGACCACAAAATTCGTTTATTGCTAGTCAACGGACCCTGAACATCTTAGCGTTTCCGAGGTCTTAATGATGTCGCTCCAGCTTGAAACACCCTTTACACAGTACCTTAACACACAGATAAGGCAAAGTCTGGGCATCCAATTATAAGCTCCACCGAAGTTCGATGCAGACTTATTCAAACTGGCCCGCATCGGATGTATTGCTTTTACCGTTAGTGAAACAAGAACAAAAGAAATATAGATTAAACTCAACCCTAAGGCGGTATAGGGCAGAGAACGACGGGAAACTACTTGCTCTAGTTAATTTTGCGACAAGATGTGTTCATTCTCATTACTCTACGTTGCACCCTCGTCGCTTATTTCCTTCTGTAATTTATAATCTGTAAGTCAGTGGCGGAGCCCCTTATGTGTTGGAACAGGTGAGATTAAGGAGATTTTATTATGTGGAAAAGGGCGTTACGTTGATAGCGCTTTGGAGAGCGACTAATGGAACAATAGCTGTACTAGAAATGTACAATTTTGTGATTGTTGGGAATGAAGAAACGGCAAATAAACGTACTCGCAATTTTTGACATATTTGATTTAGCGTACCTCCAACAGGCGCTATTTGGTTTAAACCGGTGGCACATCTCTCAAAACCTTGTCTCTTGGAGGGCAATAGAGGTGTTATTTTTTTGAATCACTTAATTTCTTGGATCTTATACAATGTGACAAAGTGCTACACAATTGTTTAGTTTTTTTCCTCTATGATGAATAAAATTTTTAAAATAATTTGTTTGTGGGTCCTGCCATAGCTTTGAATAGTCGGTGAAAAGACACGGTCTGCAGGACATTTAAAAGATCTCATATATTATGAAAAGGAGAGCAATGATAAACCAACGCGAGTATCTGTTACCATTTGGCACCAAACCTCTGTAGTATTTTTATCTAAAATTATAATGTTTAAAATTTATCTTTAATTATAATAATTTTTATCTAAATAATAATGGTTGTTAACATAGATAGGATTACTTCTCCGACGTCATTAAAAAAATTGCCGGAATGTTAAATATGAAACAAAAAATATAATTTCAAATTACAGGTTAGAAAAATATTTCTGAAATTAACATTATTAGCTTTATTGTGGTATCATGTTTTGAAGACACGGATATAAAGTTAACTAGTGACGAAGGCAACCCCTTAAAAAAGTTTCACACCAAAGTTGATATCGTAACGGATGTAAAGCATATGGCGCTGGAAGGTTATTATAGTTCCTCGAAGGACCACATGATTAATTAAAAATGGTTTAGTCTGTACCGCTTATAGCTGTTATTTATTATAAAAGTACTTGAGTGAAGTCAGCAATATTAAAACTAAATTAAATTTTTAAACTAAATTATGGTACCGTCTCTGCAACTAGATATATAGATATATTTTAGCAAATGAATACACACTAGCAATAGGTACTGTATAAACAGGTGAATATACTCTAGCACCGTATACCGATTATACAGATATAAACACCAAACAAAGGAAGCAATGCACTGCCATATTTACTACTCAAAATTATATAGATGTATCTGCCATTCAAACCGAAAACTCGTCCACCACGTCCACAAGGGGTTCATCCGAATGAACAATCAGAAACCATTCGATACGCAAAGAATAAAACAACGTAGAACTTGTTTTGTTACTTAACAACTCTGATTTGAGCGTAAATACCTGATCAAAGCACATGAAATCACTTTAAATGCACAACTGACGTGAGAAAGTCTTCTTGGATTACTTATCTTGAACTACCATTAGTCCAGAGCAGGAAGTAGTGCAGTTGTGTGACAACAACTACACTTTACTTGGGTACTTAGAGAGAGAAACAGTATTTATGCAATAAAATCCCGTTAATTTATTGCAAACTACGAGAAATTAATCTGCAGACTCACGATAATGCACAGATGACAGAAACACACTTAATTCAGTATACGAGAATGCGATTAAGCCTAAACGAAAACCAAAGTGTCGATCGATATTTTTTGTTCGGAAGACGGCGATGTTTCACCTAGCAAGTGTAAACTTGAACCCTCTTCAACCCGGTGAACGAGTGCATTTATGCATTTTCCTCCGCTCCGTGAGGGACATCAGCCAATCATATCGAGCGATCCATACCACTAATCCGCGTTAACGCTGCAGAACCAATGGGGAAATCAGAAGTCGCATATCGTCGTCCTCGATATCTAGAGTAATAAACCTGTTTGGGCTACTAATAGATTTTCTTACGACGACTTTTCTCTAGAGTATGAAAATATTCAACACGAATACTTGCTTTTTGTTTGCATAGGAACAGAGGATTTATTTGGATTTTTACTGTTTGAAATCGCTCAAAATGCGGATTCTTATTATTGTAGGTTACGATGTAGCAAGTAAATTAGCATGTAAATGGTATACAACAAAAAAAACCTCTACGTTTTTTCGACCTCGATTTGACGCCTTTTTGCTAAAATTATTACTTTTTACTCATCCTTACTTAATTGATTCGCATTTACTTTAGTCTTTGATCAAACCTAAGAAAAGACTAAAACAAAACTAATAAATTAATAAATAATACTAAAACTTAACCCAGTGACCTTTAGATGCTAGATAACAAATGCACAAAAACAGCTTGTTACCAAAATATAATTTTTACCTAAGTACTTTCAACTTAAAGCCACCTCGTGAAAAAAAAACAGGAAATTTGATATTTAAAATACCGAATAACCGAGAACCGAAAAACAGAAAAAATACCGGTATTTTCCAAACAATTTTAACGATTCGGGTTCTTATTGTGGTAGGTTACGATGTTGCAGAAATAGCGTTAATCACAGGTCTAAAGGAAGAAAACTTATTTAAGAATCCAACAATTAACAATCCATAAAAGAACGCACTTTTTGTCACGGCTACCAAATTTGGATGCATAACGAGAAGGTACTGAAAGTTCACATCAAGCGTTTCTATAGTGCTATGGTGTTATTATGGTAAATCATAGCCCAGAAATTCATTGTTTATTGAAAACTGTAAATTTGGTGTTGTAAGCCACCAACTTACTCTGGATCTAGATCTAACGTAGCGTATACTTAAAAAAGCTTTGCTATGAACCATTTTCTGGATACAGAATTTCCTGTCTCCAATTTTTATGGTTTTGTGTTTGCTTGAATGGCGGTTTCGAAGGTATGGAGATGGAGACAAAAAGGTCACAATTTCCGATACCTATGGGACGAATTTGTTTCCCCACTGCGCCAAATTACGCGTCGATTTCACGCTGACCTGGAACTGTAAAACTAGGAAATTTACTTGCCTTTAGAGAATTTCCGTGATTTATTTATCTGGGGCTCGAATTAAGTTGTCTCTGCAAAAAATGCTGCCCCTGGACAGCTAATTTAAAGCCGGTAAATCAGTGAATCTTATGGATGCTTCAATTTGGTCAGCAGTTTCGGCTGAGAAAGGAAAAAATGTCCGCCCTAGGCAGGACAAATGATGCGAATTTCGCTAAACGTATAGTAAATTACTTCGAATTTTTATTGTTTTGGCTTTTGTTCGAAAGTTGTTAAATAAATATGAATACAAAATGATGATCATAAAAACTCGCGGTGTGGTAATAAGTAAAAAGCCCAAGGTTTCACAGGTTTTTTATGCTTTCTTTTACATATGCTTTAACATATGTAAAGTAGTGCGCAGGAATTCTTCAAATCTTTTGTTTTACAAGCCATAAGTTTCCCAAAAGTATCAAATTTGCCTTATTTTTAGATCTTGTATTATAGTATAAGCTTCTTCTTTTCGAGAAGTCTTAGTCTTTTGTTTTTTGAGTAAGTGCTTGTGTCACGGCCGCTTTATTTTTATTAGGATTTCAATCGACTTAAAATGAATCAAATTTTAGAGATTCAGGGGCATCTAAATTAGAAGTTTTGCATTCATCTTGATCACTTATTTTCTTTTTCACTGCAGAACTTTTGGAAGACGGATCAGAAGTATAATCATGAAAAAAATCGTAATAATGAGAATTGATAAGTGGTTTAAAATATAGCAAGAGTTGTCAAGAGTGGTCCATGGAACCTATCTAAATTACCTACTTAGTAAACAAACTATTTTTTTGGAAGCCCAAGACTGGAAACCTACTTTGACCTTGACAAAGTTGCTAAAGTGTCAAACGTAGGTGACAATGGGCTATCCTTCATTATCCTTCTTAGTCACATCATTAAGTTTGTAGTTGACACCGAACCTTCTTGAACCATCTTTCGGCTTAACAAGAATCACCGCACAATTGTAGCACTTGCAGTTCGTAACCTGATACTTGTTCCTGGGCTCTTTTTGAATATTCCAAGATACCTTTAGTAAAATTAAAGTGTTACAATGCAATAAATTGTGTTCTAAGTGAAAATGCGCTCTCCCCATAATCACCAACTAAGTTTTATACGCCTTTCTATATTCCACTTAAAGCGCCATCACTGTAAATGATTTTTTCACTTTTCTAGAATTGAAATGAATAAAGAAAGCACAGCGAGGTATACGGTCAAAAAATTTCAACTTTCAACCACTGTCCAAATCGGCAGCAATGTTTACGTCACTGTGATGCCTATTATTCTTTGATACCGCCTAAAATAGATTAATACAACATATAGGGTGAATCTCAATTCAATGGACGTAGAACAGGTACGGGTACGTGTAGAAGACACCAAAACAAGTGGATTTTTAATATGATTTTTTTTTCTCAAATTTACTGAGATATTGGCCTCAGAAAATATTTTTAAAAAATCGTAAAAACCTTGTGGTTTAGCAGAGCCTTAATACCAAGCAACCAAATTCAAAATTAAAAAATTAAAAACACCTCTTCCTCTTTTTTCCCTGGGTATTCTGGTTGCTAATAGAACTGGATGTGGCTGGTTCCTGACAAGTTTTGACAGCAGCTGGTAGTATTTTTGGTATAACAATGGCATTCTCTGGTAAGTCCTCAAGTTCTTCGACAAGTGGTGTATTAGCATGTCCCACTGCTAATGCCAACAAGGCAATAGTGTCAGTGGGGTTCATATCTTTATTGTCTGCATATATTTCTTCCATTATTTCATAATAGCTCCAGGTAATTCGTCCTGTTCCTGTTGTAACTTTTTTGTTATTGTTATCTTTTATATGTACATATCTTCCCTTCAAATTCCTAAACTTTTTATCCAGTTGTTCTAATGTTAACTTATATACCTGGCTTTCAAACACTTTTTGAATTTCTGCCCACAAACTTTTATTTTTGATTCGAGGGTTCCGAAACTGCTTTGATCGCTTTTTATATTCTTCTAACAAAAACATTGTTGTTTTGTGGGTACATTCAAAGGATGTTACAAGTTTGTCACCTTCTATAGCTTGACTCTGAGATTGGTCAGTTTTTTCATCCCTCTCTTGAGTCTCTTGTAATTGTAAATTAAATTCCTTGCAAATCTTCTTACTCAATTCTACATAAACATAAGCTTCTTCTGTAATAGTAAATTAGTTTTAGTTTATGATTTATATATGAAAAAAACAAACTAACAAACATACCTTCTGTATTGCTCCTTAGGAGGATTTGATTGTTTTCAATATATGGAACCGGTCCATTTTCCTCTTCGGCCATAACCAAACTATGAGAAACATTCGATATCAAATGAGTCATGATCAATAGGATAATAATAAACAAAACATTTAAATTTTTAGATAATTTTCAAAAGAATTGCAAAATTCTAAATTATAAACATGAGCATGAAACTGTCAATTACAGTTTCTGCTTACTGTCAAGCAGAAACTGCTTCAAATGAAAGCTTACAAATTTTTTGCTGCGAGCCGCTAAGTATTACGTCAACAAAGCGCTTTACGCTGTGTACCATTCAAGCTGCTCGCTTCCTGGACGCTACGTAGCAGCTTGCCCTCTTGAATATGCCCAATGTGTGAAGAAAAACCGGAGACATTTTCCTAAGTTTAGACATTAAGCTAAAGTCAGTCTGACGCTTAATGTCAAAATGTCGCCAAAATAAATCCGAGTCCAGTTTTTGTAGAACTAAATATAGAAACGAAAGAACCGCTTTTAAGGGATCATGTAGAAGAAGCCACTGTGTGAAGAAAAACCGGAGACATTTTCCAAGATAGTGGAGAAACAAGGAGTTACAATCGACGAAGCGGCGGAAGAAATTCCATCAACATACCTACCGAAAGAACTATCAATTGTTGAAAAGAAGTCCCTGTTCCTGAACTACCACCTATTGGTCCACAAAAATATCTTCCCCTGGTGTCACCTAAAGGCTAGATCCGCTTCTGTGGAAATGAATAAAACTTTAATCAAAACTAGCGAGGTGTTTGACTGAATCAATTAAAGAAAAAATGTGGAAGAACGGTGCATGAATGCGAACCAGATAAAAGCAAAAACGCGGTGAGGTGTCCACACATGGAAATGCCCACACTAAGATTTTATACTCAATTTAAGTTATTTATGTTGCATGTCTTATTATCACATGTTGCATTAATTAAATTCTAAGAAAAATTTCAAGAATTGAATATACAGTAAATTCCTAACAGTTGTTTTTATCAAATGAATGAAATCATGTGGACACGTATTGAACTATTCCGCAGAAAAGGGTGCATTCGAACGAAAAAAGGAAATAGTTATTTTCCTAACTAGTGCGGAAAGTGATACTTTCCCGCACGCTGTCTGCCGAGGCCCGAACGACGCGAAGCGGAGTTCGGGCAGCAGACAAGTGCGGGAAAGACACTTTCCGCACGAGTTAGTAACAATATTTTTTCTACAGGCCAATTCATTGTAAGAAAGACAAGGAATAAACATACAATACATAAACAACTTTATCTTTATCAGACTTGAAGGCTTTCAAGGCCGGTCATAATACTATCATAATACTATAAGAAAAACCGGGCTATAAGGCCGTGGTCCAATGGAATTGATTCCTGACGTTTTGTCTACTACTGCGGCAGACATTATCAAAGGCGATGAGGCAGTGGGCGAAATGATCTCCCTTGCTTCCTGACGATGACTGATTCGACTGTAGCACGCTCCGTGGTATTCGTACCGCCGCTGTCGCGTCGCAGTGGTGGGGCCGGGGTGGGGGTGGCGGCGCGGGTTTCGACGCGCTCGATCTGTGTCGCAAAACTCGCTTCCAGTCTGCATTTAGAAACGTAATTTCCTCCTTCCTGTTGAAATTGTTTTCGTGTTTAAAGATCTCTATGGCTTCCCTCGTTAGTCTCGGATAGTAGCGCTGTGATTGATGTAGGATATCCACGTCATTGAAAAGGATGTTGTGACTTTCAGAGAGAGCGTGGTCTGCTACTGCTGACTTTTGCGTTTGTCCCAGCCTGCAACTCCTTTTGTGTTCTGTGATCCTCGTGAGATCCCCTATCAGCACCCGGAGTATATAGAGTTCCACGCTGCTGTGGCTCTCTATACACTGGCGCCACAAAACGCAGTGTCAACATGAGGATTTTAGCAAAAACAACAAATTAGAAGATTTGATTAGTTTTTGCCTTATTTTGTCTCAAAATTTAATTTCTTCAAAAACATCAAAACTTGCACTTTTGGACAATGTGTGTCATTTTTAACTGATTTTAGCCCTAACCTTAATCTGGATTTCTCCAAAATTGACCAAACTTTATCCAAAAACCTCAAATGCATTTTCACACAATGTGGGTTATTTTTAACCGTTTACAGCCCTAATTATAACCTAATTAATTTAACCAGAATGTTTCCAAAAACTCAAAATTTCTATATTTTTATGTTTTGTGTCATTTTTCAACAATTTTAGTCTCCAATCTAGGACTTTCTCGAACAAAATAAAACCAAATTTTTGAAGCTTTTCTAATCAAATTTTACATATTTTGGTTAAAAAATTAATTTTAGTCCTATTTTAGTCCTATTTTTAACTCGAAACTTTCAAAATATTCCAAATTTTCAGTTATAAACTGCTTGAGTTATTTTTAATCGATTTTAGCCCCAATCTTAACCTGAATTTCTCCTAAAACTCCAACTTTGCAATTTTGGAGAGCTTAAGCCATTTCAAGCGACTTTGGCATTAATCCTAACCTGCTATTTTCAAAAACTTCAAATTTCTATTTTTACATGATTGAGTTACTTTTCCAAAGATTTTTGGTTCTAATTTTTCCCTGACACTAGAAAAATAAAATTTTGAGGCGAATTTAGTAAAATTTTACTTATTTTAATTCAAAATATAATTTTACAAAATTGAATAAGATAAAAGATTTAACTTATTTTACTCTGCCTTAAAATTGTTAAAAAAATTAGATTTTAATCAGTTTTCAAATACATCAAAACCAGAAATGACATTTCGGTCGAGCATTCTGTCAAGAAAGACGCCGCTTACAATTATTTCGAGACGGCAGTGCCTGGTTTGGTCCATTCCAATTCCTCCATTATGTGTACTGGTGCACTAAACTCTATTGACACAACTATGTTCTCAACTTTAAAAAAAGCCCTGAAGAAGATTGTAATATACAATCGAAACGTCGGCAATTTTTTAACGAGAGCTGGTTTTATTCTGTCCTATACCCGTAAACCTGTTCCTATTAATTGAAGCTTTGTTGATCTGGAAATAAAGAATTACAATTTCTTTAGGATATAGACACTTAAGATAAAAAAATTAAATTTAAGATTTAAAATTAGAGATCTCAATTGCCTCTCTCGTTAGTTTCTCATAGAAACGCTACCATTTATATAAGATATCCACCTCGTTGAAAAGGATGTCGTTTAATGACGTTTTTGGTCGCACTGGAGTTGAATTAATGAATCTCTGGAAATGATCTCGACTTCTATGCTATTCTTCTATTTGTCTTTACTACGTTATAGTATATGTTAATGCGTAGAAGATACTTTGTGGTAGCGGCCGCTTTCAGAACTAAGTCAGTCAGTGCGGCTCAGTTGAAATACTCGAAATCGTCATCACACATTGCCAGTAAAAGTGAGTTCTACTAAGCTCCTCACCTGCCGCCGCGTAAGTTTATAGCATAAATGCGAGACCTTATTGCATGCCAGGCACCTTAAACACTGGTTGCCTACGGGACGATCTATATGCAAGGTTGTTTCAAATTTTGCATCCTTTTTATTGATAAATCCCACTTGCTTAATTTTATGCATCAGGGATCTGGATACGCGTAATGATTCAGCCAATCTCTGAAAATTAAACATCAATATGAAATATAATAATTATTTACTGGATCTGTTGTAATAACATTACATAGGTACTTACTTTGTGCACTGAAGTTTGAGGTAGAAGGAGTTTTCCTGCATCTTTCTCTCTGGTAAAGTAAATCAGATTTAAATTTCGTTCAGAAACCCCAGGAGTTTTCATTTTAAACGATAATGAAATAATGTGTCAAACTGACAATGACTCAATGTCAAATTTTTTTTGCGGCATTGTAAGTGGCAGGTGGTACGCGACGTATATTTATGACGTAAATTTTCTATTTCATTCAGTAAGCATGCCCTAGTGAGAACGGAAAAGGTATGACGAATTCCACAGCACGATTATTCAGACTATACAAATAAATGTTCAGAAAATTGATTAAAGTTGAATTTGACAGCTAGCCGCCATTAAAGTTACGAATTGGTGGCGAGTGGACTGTTGCTAGGCGACGCGTGAATGAGGCTACCCGGCTGAGGGACTTGCACCACTGCCACCTAGACTATAAGGCCGTGAAGCAGAATTTGTGACGTCACAGTCGTGGTCCAAGGTCACCATTTGAAATGGATGGATTTCAATTGATTTCGTGTATATTTTCCGTGATTTTACTGTGATTATTCTGTTTTTTAATGCGAATTTTGTTTTTATGAACATTACTAGACTTTAGGAACCGTATTAAAGTTTGTGCTAAATTCGGAACTAGTGTTTAAAAACTGTGAAAATGCTTTACCGGTGTTGTGTCGGGGTGCAACACAAACTTAAAGAATGGACTTAAAAAATCGGTTTTTTGGTTTCCCAGGGATGAAGTGTTAAGAGAAAAATATATTAGAGCCTTTAAAAGAGAAGAGTTCGTGCCTGGAGAACATAGTAGGGTACATTTATACATAAATAAGTAACAAGAATTTTAGAGAAAGTTAGGTTATCCCTCAGATTTACAACGATAAACAAAGCATGAATTCCATGAACTTTGTAGAAAACTGGTGTTTTAGGTATGTGAGGTGCATTTTCGCAAGGATGAAGTACAGAAAAAGTTTATTTTTTATAATGAAGAAACAGATCAGACTTTGCAAGCCTCTTTGGATATTCCAAAATTGATCTGTGGTAAGAACTTATTACACACTTAACTTATGCTTATAAATTATATAGTCTCCATTTAACTATTAAATCTCTGAGTATGAAACAGATCCCTTGAAGGGATACTTTTATTTATTGAGTTGAGAAATGAACTTGTACCATACCGGTCATATTCCTAGGAAAAGCAGAGGATAATAAGATAATGATGTCAACATTTTTGTCTCCTGTAACATTCATTCATATTTTTGTTAGGTAGGTCTTTTTACACTCTTTTACAGTCTCAAGCTGCTGTGGCTTAGATGCGTTGTTATATAAGCTATACCTTCTAAATAAAAAACATATGTTTCTTGAATTAACTCTTTTATTTTTGATTGCTAAGGGCCAAATGTTGCAATAATCAAAACATGTATTATTTGTGTGGGTTTGTCTAACTTCTTAGTTGTAGTCATAATAATTGTATTCTCAATTTTCACCCATTACAACCCATGTAAACAAAATATCCATGGCAAAGCTTGTTTATGAGTTGTAATAGATGAAAACTAGGAATATGATTATGACTATGACTAATAATAAGTTGAATAACCTGGGATTTACTACAATGAAAAGTTGTTGGCAATTTAATCTTACATAATTACCTATAAATAGAAAAAAAAACAACTTCTTGCACTTTCAACAAGTTTTTATTACTTTGAGTCCTTGCTGTTACTACACACACTAGCACTCAAATCCTCTCGAAGTAGGGAGGAAGTAGGCTCGATACATCTCTGTTTCTGGAAGTAAGTAGGTAGGTACTTTCTGGATATTGGCACTTTCCAACTACTATTGAGTTTCTACCATTTTAACTGTAAAGACCTCACTAAAGAAGTTCTATGCAGGACATCAAGTTTTTGATATAAATGGTAATTACATGATGATCTCTTGCTTATTCCTTTAAGAAAATTAAAAGTTAAAAGATAATGTAATTCCTAAAGGTAATTCCTAAATTTTTAACAGAAATATGAAGTTTACTGAGTTTGATCTTAGTCATGTAGTACACTTACACCATGTGCACCAAATTAGACCAAGGAACAAATTAAGTACCTAATCAACTTGAATCAAAGTTTGTCAACGAACAGCTGTTTCAGTTATAAATGGAAGCTTTAGCCCTTTTTGGAAACTGCAATCCAATTCCAGAATCCAATTTGGGACTAAAGTGTTTACACCATAAAAAAGATTGTTTGATCTACCTCCTTTACTCTGGACTAAATATTTGGTCCCCAGTGTTTACGTCATAGTGACATCATTTGATACTTGGACCAAATGTTTGGTTCATGCAGTGTACCTAAACGAGTAAATGTAATACATCTATATAGGAATACATTGAGAGCAAATAAATCTGTTTATGTAACAAATTTTGAAATTTGTAACAGGGTGTTACATAAAGGAGCTAAGGTTTTGTATAAAAGAATATAAATGATTAGAAACTCTTTTTGCATTCTTTGCTCTGGGTGAAATAACTCTTGGGGAAAAAAGCTACATTCTTAATGGTTATGTATTAAAAAGTTAAATGAAACCCTCAATACTTACCTACTGGCAAGTTTACTGTTCTAGTTTATAGACTTCAGTCTGGCCTTTTTCATATTCAGGAATCAAGATTAGTCACTGAGGGTTAACCTAACTTTTTTTATGAAACTATGTAGGTACTCTGTATTTTAACTTACCCTACTATTTTCTTCAGATATAGATTAGCTTACATCCATTTTTTCTTCACACCCTCATTCCTTTAAAACCAAACAAGGGATTTGCTGGACCTGTTTACATTGATTTCGCACCTTCACACCCAACCCCGTTTCAGAACTTTTCAACACTTTTAAAGCACTTGTTGTTAGTCTAGATGCAGCACTAGCTGCAAGAAATGTCCTAAAGTCCGGCACAATTTAAAAAAACAAAATTATGAGTACAAAATGAATAATATTAGTCGTAAAGTCGGAAAAAATATTTGAAATCCATACAATTCAAATGGTCCCACACTAGTGACCTTGGACCACGACTGTGACGTCACAGCTTCTGCTTCACGGCCTTATGGTCTAGGTGGTAGTGCTTGCACGTACGTTTGGTTCAGCGTGCTTAAGGAGCTCCTTACTAGCGAAGTAGAGCATGTGTTATTTGATATTTACTTAGTTGTCGTAGATAAAATCAATTACGAAATTATTAATTTCCCAGACGGTATGTTGCTCTGTGATTTCCTCATGGACCTTTTTGGAATAAAATATTGTTAATCGATTTATATGAAAGCTATTATATTTCCCTCTCTAGTCGACTCCTAAATATCTACCTAATCGTTCTTAACAAGTTTCCCTTCGTAAAACTATTAACTTTGAAGTGGATATACCTAATACTTATATTATGCTCCTTCGTCTAAATATTCCACTCAATTATTCTCAACGTTGGAGTAATTATTACGAAAAGCAGGACTAATTTTCTCCTCCGCCGTACGTTTAGCTACATTTCCATACAAAGTGTCATTCACCAAATACATCTAACAGGCGGCTTAAAACCTAATCTAATTTTTATACTATATACCAAACCCAATTAGCTGATAAGATAAAGTAATTAACTAGATTAGAGCTTCATGTGAAATCCGCTGGGGATTTTTCTAGAGGAAATGGATATTATCTGCCAACTCCATTTACTAATAAGCTACACATGCCGCTAATTACTTTGGGATATTTGGATCTCCAATGCGAGTATGTTATAACTGACGAGAAAAGTGAGCTTGTTTACTCTACTGGGAATTTAATCAGTCCTGGTGGTAATAACAAGCTTGTATCAGGGGCTCCATTTTCAATTTTTCGTCTAAAAAAGAAGATGATATTTTAGTTAATAAGCATAACAACAAGAAACAAGCAAGGGGACATAAGGCCTTTATAAATTAGCAATTTACCTTACACATTCCTGATGCAAAATGTCAACAGACTGCCACAAAAGGCACATAGTATACCGAATATTGCATCATTCAAGCATATTTTAGGGCAAACAAATCTTTGTCGCGCTCGCACGAAGATTTAGGTAAGCGACATTACCGCAGCACTGCCGACTGAATTATGTAAACCTCAGCACCCTTGCCGGAAGGGCGGTGATAAATACACCCTGATGTAGCGAGAACACCTTAAGGTCCCAAATTGCTTCCTCTTGCAGACTTGGCCACAGATTAAGCGGCTTTTTACTATCGAGATTAAGTTTGCCCTGAACGTTCTGTTTAATGTGTGAATTATCCAAGAAATATTAAGATTTTGTCTATTCTTCTTACTGATATCTACCTAGCTGTTTCTAAGCCACTCGATAAAAAAGCCTTGACTAGACATTGAAAATGAAATTGAATGCTCGAGTGAAGTCGGTACAATTTTAGGAAATGTGTTGTATATCGAAAAAAAAAACGCAAAATGTTGGGAAAAAAACTTAAAATAAACCAAAACTGAAATTATCTCCAATCAATCAAAATTGACTCAAAATTTGTAAATCCAAATAGGAACCCATAAGCCATTAAGTGGATGTACAAAGCGCGACGGGATGCGATACGCGCGGAAATTACAAAACACGAGTCTATACACGAGCGAATAATAAATATAATATAATGTAAAAAAATTATATACTGTTATGAGATGGGGCCTGCCGATTTGAGGTATAAAAGGCACGAACCGTTGCGGTCGGTCAGTCTGATTTTACTATGAATTTTAGTTAAGTAAAAGTGAACTAGAAGAACGAAGCAATGGTAAAGTGCTATATTAACGTGCTGGTGGTCAATAGTGGATTATCAATGGAGTATTAGTATGTAGGTCAAATGTAGTTGTGTTGACTGGTCAAGTAAATTGATAGTATATTAATATCTCACTCAAAATTTAATCAACTTTTGAGGGTTTTTGAAAACAAATAATAGAAAAAAAACGTGTATTGATTAGAAGCTACAAAGCAGACAAATATCATACAATTTTTAAAATAGTTTTCATGGTTTAATTCCGCCAAACTATAAGACAATACGCCTCAACGTACTTCAGAACCGAATAAGTCTTTTTGATCAATACAACACACAAAATAACGAACAAAACAAGGAGATATTTGTTCGAACGTTGTGTAAAGGATACCGTGCTCAACTTGCAGTAAGGTATACGTGGGACAGACTGGCAGATACATCAAGGTTACAATGAAAAAACATCAAAATGACCAAAAAAAAATTTTCATAAAAAAACAAACCCTACAGCTTTGGTGGAACGTAAGATAAATACTGGCTATAATTTTAACTTTGATGATGTAGCCATTCTGGACACCCAACCCAACTATAGAAAGAGGCTCATTGGTTTCGTGCAGCACGTGACCTGTCATCGAACTTGGTGGTAAAACAACCTCAAAAAATTACATTGACGTAAACGGAAAAAATCTGCGTTCATGCATATAAATCCGTTTTTCTATAATATTTTTTAAGATATTTACCCTGAAACAAAAGTGAGCTGTTCTAAGCAGTACATTTCCCATATCCAGGTCGGAGCTATTGGATAACATTGCCTCATAACTGTACAGGAATTACATAAAATTGAAACTTTGCAGATTCTGCCTACACAGACCCTAATCTGCTTCAGGTACAGTTTAAAAATGTACTTTCAAATCACACTATTGATATCTGAGCATTGCGTGATTGGATCAACTGTTAAGAAGCCCATTATTTCAACTCCAAATATTTTGGGAATAGGAAATGCTGAAATCAGAATTTTGTTTTTTTCTACTTTGCAATGCCTGTCTTCGTAGTGCTTAACTTAACTAGGGCCAAGTAGGATACAATATTACTAAGTAGGTGCTTTAGTACAGAATTATACCCTCATTGGTGCTTAACATACAGTTAATTGTTTAACTGGAGTTATGTTTTTAATATCTTAATAGCTTTATTGTTGTTGTAGAGAATGGAAATGACAAAAGTAGCTAAGTAAGAAAACAGAAGCCATTCCATGTAAATAGTGTAATGTGTCCATGTAATGCAAAGAAAGGACAAAGGTATATTAAAAAGAAGATAGCAAAAGGGCTTCGTGACATATACTCTTAAACATATTTAGTTCAGTAACGAATTTATTTATATAACTTTAAAATATATATTTATATTCTAGCAGTATCAGTAAGATTGTATTGAAGAAAATCTTTGAATAAGTGTTTGTTACAATAAAATGTGTTCCATTAAGAGACAGGTTTTGTTTTAAATTCTTCGATAAACAATTATAACCTCAAAAGTAACAACGTTTTTTATATTGAATTGTGGAGGAACATTTACAATTTATTCTAAATACCACATCTTAAATAATATTTTGCCTTAATTTATCACTGCACAGTTCAAGTGTTATCTATTTCTGACCACAGTACTGACCAAAATTTTTCTACAATTATTTCCTCGTAGACATAAAAGTGCTTGATTTATATGGATTTGGTGCAAGATTTCCAAGTCTAGGGCATATATGACTCACATCAGAATTCACATCTACGAGTGTCTAAATATTTTATTTCATCTTCCAGCCAAGTAATCACATTATACCTTTTCACAATCCACTCCTTTCTTGTTTTTATGGCACTAAAATCAATTAAGAACACCAAAACTCTATTTCCATGCTCCTTTGTCTAAATTTGAAGTAGTTTTGAGGCGTAAAAAGGTTTTGAGTATATCAAACTGTTATAGTTCGTGTTATCTATTTCTGAACAGACCCATGAAAATTTTTTTATAATTATTTCCTTGTAGACACAAAAGTGTTCGACTTATTTGGATTTAGTGCACGATTTTCAAGCACAGGGCGTATATTATGACTTAGAATTCACACCTACAAATGTTTAAATATCTTATTCCAGCTTCTAGCCAAGTAATCATATTATACCTTTTAACAATCCATTCCTTTCTAGCTATTATGGCAATAGAATCTACTGGGAACGCCAAACCTCTATTTCCATGCTCCTTTGTCTGAATTTGAAGTAGTTTTGAAGCATAAAAAGGTTGGTGGTACTTGGTGGTAGGACTAGTCCACAAAATATGACACTCCTTACCACTTATTTCTGCATAAAGGTAAATATTTTTTGCTTCACTGTCAAGAATGATGATTCTAGAAGGCCTCCAGCAAAATTTAAGTGTCATTCGATTTAAGATAATTGGAAAAATTGTAATTGAATGCAAAGATGTCATTAATCTACATGTATTTTAAATGGGTGAGGTTATGTTGTCATATCCCCAGGTTCAAATTGTGACGTCACGTGCACGAAACCTATTAGCGAAGTGATATCGATAAGAACGGAGCAGGAAAGTGATAATATACAAACAGATATCGAAAATTTGAACACCGCTTTCTTTGGAATAGCGATATACCTCTTTCAGTTGGTCCCATGACTCCGACCACATTCGCTCAATTGCTCGTGCTACTGTCGCTGTCGATGCAAATAGTCATTCGTCTTTTCTGACGTACAATAGTAAAACCTATAATATGTTCCAGTTTTTTCTGCATCTCGTTAGCCTTGGAAATTTGACATATTTCACACAGTATATATAACGGACACTGACAGTGATTGATAAATGGGTTGAAGGTTATGGCTATTGTTTACACTTAAGCCTACATAGATGCCAGACTCTACCAATTATTCCAGGTTTTAAGGCAACTAATTTATTCATAGTCCTTAAGTCTCGCGATTCTCTATGTGGTTTTATTAGTTAATTTAATTATTGAACTTTGACGGTTATTAGTAATAAATGGATATAACAGAATTTTCTTCACTTTTCGCTACTTTTCATTCAATTCCAAAACTCTAAGCTCATTGTCATTCATCATCATACCTATAATATATACTAAGGTATTCAAATTCGTGAGCCTATTTCTTTTTACATATATTGAGCGTTCCAAAAAGTGAAATTTTACAGTTTTAAAATTTACTTGAGGTTATAACATTATTTACATAATATAAATAATAAAAAATAATAAGCTATAGCTATATTATGTTTTACAGTAACATTCTGAGGAAAAAATAAAGAAACTACAATAATTTATTCTGTAAAAAGTAAAAAGTCTAAAACTTTTTTTTTACGTCTTTCTATTACTGGTGTCACATGGTCTGCTTCATCCTTGTCGAGGGCGTATTCTTATATAATGTTTTGTACAGTTCTAGTAGATACTCACCTAAAAACAAAGTACATGTAAAAGTATATTGAAAACTCATCTATTTAATAAATTAGATTCAATAATTTTCTTTGTTTATCTTAAACTGAAAGTGCTACTAAATATTTTTATCTTACCAAGCAACCAAAATATGCACGATCTTTATCACATTTGGTAGAGTATTTCTTGGTGGAGTACTTGGAGTACTCCTATACAATTTGTTATTTACAGAACTGAGGTTCTAGTAGGTATATAATAGCGCAGTGGCACTGAGTGAACATGATGATCTCTTTTGTAAACCCAAGCGAAATATGTACTTGTATATGAAAAATTAAGCTTTCACAAAATAATTAATGAATACCTGGTAATAAGTAATTTCCTTACAGATCGTGTATGAAAGCGCTTCTTTGCACCCCCCTACACGGAGTAATTTAAATTCGAATGGCTTTTTCGTATTAGTGTTAGTAGCTTCCTCTTTCCAGGAAATCTTCTAGACGTGAGTCGCTTTGCAGCTAATCATCGCGGGTCAGGAGACCTTTAGGTTTTCTGGATGAGCGTCTACTGCTACTCAAAATATCTTCTTCTATGATTTTCCTTTTCGCCTGGCACACTTTTTGTAATGTTTGCGTCTCAAGGTTTCACGCCTGACGTTCAGCCCTTCGATTGGCAGCTGGAAAGTGAATTTGTGCAAGGACCGAGGAGCGGAGTTAACTGACATGTGAATTGTAGTACTGTCGTGTAGACGTTTTCGGGGGTCGGGGATGCTGGTATCTACCTAGGTTATCTTGCTTTGCATATTCTGGTTAATAAAATTATTATTGTTGTATTTCTCTATCCTGTATTAAGTAAAACTACAAAAAGCAAGTAACTATAGTACATAATACTTTTATACTTAAACCATTAACAGCTTATGAATGAAGACATTCAGTAGCATTTCCAGTCCTCAAATAGCTCCTACAGCTAATGCAAGAAAAAATTATACTTGTATGCGTACTTACCTCAAAAATATTGCAAATCTTTTTTTGGAAAGCTCTTTTTTTATAAATTCTCGAATTTTCTTCTCGATTATTTTGGGCATTTTAGCATTCTGACACTCTTTAATCCACTTAAAATATTGATACACGTATTGAAAACTGAAAACGACGCAAATTCAATTTGACAAAATATTAAAGCTTATTGGAGACACTTATTGGTTAAAAAAAAACATGTCAAGCGATCTTATTGGCCAGCTTTCAAATTGCCGATTTTAGTTATCACCTTCCAATTCTGTATTTACCGTATCTGCTTTGACGACAAGTAAACGACAATTGCCATCGATGTTATAGAGGGTAAATTCCATGGCAATGTAAGATGCAGAAAATAATGGAATATGGTATAGTAACTCTAGTAACTTTGTTTTACTTAGGTTTAAATTTTCAGATTCCTCACGTCGTTCTCTATTTGCGGGTATTATACACCTTTTTATTACTTTCCATTATGGAGATATTTAAAGTAGCTTTTTAGTAACTCTACCTATATTAGAGCTTTTTGCATCTTAAGTAAACTTGCTTGGTATTTTTTGTGTTTTATTTAACTTTCACGTAACATTACCACAGTAAAACCAAGCAAGTAAAGTTTGCATTTAGTATTTCAAAAATTTGCTTGGACAAATATGCAAATAGATTAGATTAAGGCAAAATACATTTTATTGCCAAAGTAAAACCACGTAACTCGAGTTTTGCTGTAATAATAGCAAAAAAAGAAATTATAAGATGTAGTAAATAGGGTTTAGAGTTAAGTTTTTGGCAGGAATACATACAATATATCGTTATACACTAGTTATAACGGATGCGCCGTCGTGGGTCGCGTTTAGTTGAACATGAGTCGCTGACATGCGTGGACTGTTTTCAACGTCGCGCGTCAATTCGAAACTCTCCTTTGTGCGATTACGTATAGAGTTTTGTTTTGGGTTACAAATACATCATGAACAGAAGATTAAATTAGTGGAGCTAGCTCTTAATAGGTAAGAAAAAAACATTTTAATATATTAATATTAATAATAATAGTAAGGAAATGCGCTTTCTTGGAACATGTCTGCCAATTTAACTGTTTCAACATTTTTCAACTTTAGATTGTAATTGAGCTAGTTTAACCTACTTACACGTACAACTCTCATATAATATTAATTTTCACAATAAGACACTGTAATTAGACTTTTTCTGGATAGCAACAAATGTTGTATACATATATTTATATTTTTTTTGATATATTTTTTAATAGCTATGACTATAAAAAGTTCTACACGAAGAGATACTAAAAATTATTGTCCTGTTTCGAAAATTAGAAAATTAAGTAATAGACAAAAAATTAATTAATTTAGTATAATATTGTTACAGTCCTTCTCAGCCCGCCAATGCATTTTGTGAACTACCAGAATATGATTCCCCAGTGGTGGATGATTCGGACGAAGACCCTGATTTCGACCCGTCTACACATGGCCGAAAAAAAACCAAAAGTTCCGCTATACTTTACAGAGAAAGACTACTAAAATTTTTCATGAAAAAGCACTTGACACTACAAATATTAGTAAGCTAATTTGTTATAATTATGACGGAAATATATTTCCGAGCCTTACAGGGGAAAATGATGGCTTAATGGAAAACTTTAAATTAATGAAACTTGCTCTAGGTAGGTGGAATAACAAAGCGATAGTAGAAAATACAGTTGGATTTACGCGCAGTAAAGTTGCAAAGAGAGATGAAATTTTAGAACTGCCATGTGTGAATAATGATAAGGGATCAGAAACCTTAAATAACCATAACATGGAAATATCAAATGCAGACTTCACCGGAAAAACTAATGCTAATGCAAAAGAAAAAGCGTCAGTAATATCATCTGGTACAGGTCGAAAAACTTTGAAGAGAAAGTTTGATTTGATTTCACCATGTAAGCAAACATGTAGAAAAAGGTGTTCTGGTAAATTTATTGAAAATCAAAGACAGCATATTTTCGATTATTTCAACAAATTAGAATATGCTGGCAAACAATTGTTTCTAGATCACATACAAAGAAATGAAGTAAAATATAAGAAGACAACTGCTGAAGTAAACAAGCAATATAGTGTATCCTATAAATTGCCATTTTTTGCACTTCAAGACGTTGGTGACGATAATAATGACACAGAACAAAATACATTATTAAAATCATTAGAACCAGTTTGCAAACCTATGTTTCTGAGAAACTTATGCCATAGGTCCGATGGTATCGTTACTTCTTTTCTCAAAAGAACTTCAAACGATCTTCCCGACATTCAGGATAAAAGGGGTAAGGCACACGCTAAGAAGATGAAGGAGATTGCTCAACAGAATTACAGTAATATTAAGAAGCACATAGAATCCTACCACCCACAAGTACAACTCGGAACATGCAAGATTTCAAGACGAAGTACAAAGAAGTCTTGTGTTATGAAACCTATAGGAAAGTGGAGAGAGAGAAAATCCTTTTCCAGAGAAAATATTGGATTTTCAGCTCCGAGTCAAGATGAATGGGAAGTTTGTGCTTCTTATAAAGAACACAAATTAAATTCAACAACAATGGTCCCCGAGCTGAACTGTGACACTGAAATTGGTGAAGAAAATATATCCACGCAAACTGAACATGTTAATGATTGCTCTGTATGCCAAAATTACCACCAACACAAAGCCAATTATATTAGTGCTAGGCAAATGTACAACAAGGACACTTCTAATACTACACCTGATGGAGACACTGAAATGTATGCGGTAGATATGCAAAAAATTCTACTTCTACCAAAAATGTCAATTAAAAATTCTTTTTTTGTGAGCCGCTTGATGGTCTTTCACAAGACTTTTGCCAATTTAAAAGAAAATGGACAAAATAAATGTGTTCTTTGGACCCAGGCAATTATGGGGGGAAACGCACCGGACGTAGTTTCTGCATATTACGTCATTAAAGGACTGAATGCTGGAACCAAGCATGTATTATTTTGGGTTGATAATTGCACTTCTCAAAATAAAAACTGGATTCTATCCACAACTTGCATAATATTTGTAAATGAGCATTGGGGTCCTGAGACAATCACCTTTAAATACTTTGTACCCGGCCATAGTTTTATGAAAGCCGATTCTATACATGGCCAAATAGGTAGAAAACTTAAAAAAACAAAAGAGATTTTGGACTATCAAAGATCTGGAAAATTTGATTAGAAATTCAAATAAAAATAATCAAATTATTAATTTAAGAGCAGAAGATTTCTTTAAGTTTGTGAACGGCTGTGTTCAAAGAAAAAAAGACAGTGCTTTCCCTAATCTCAATAAAATGAAAGAAGTTCAGTTTAGAAAAGGGTCCAGAAAGCTTGCAGTTCAATAGAGGTATAAACAGCAAAAAGAAAGAAACAATTGTAAAGGAATTACTTCCTTACATGCTATCGAGACAGCAGCTTTTCTGGACAAATCTGCCGTGCATAGATGATCAAGAACATTTTGGAAAAGTGCCAGCCACAATTCAGGAATGTAAAAATGTATATTTGTTTCTTATGTTTATTAACTATAACACATACTTATAAGTTTTTTCGCATACTTATTTAATACGTCATTATTTTATTTAAGTTTATTACTTATAACTTATAATAAATATTTTTTCTTCTGTAGAACCACATTACATTTTTTTTTCTACAAACGTCAAATAATGACGCATTTTACGATTTCATTAGACAAACGAAAACCTAACCATTCTTGAGGATCAGAATGTGAGTGTACTTTTTCGCGCGTTGCCCAGGACAGCAAGCGAAACAGATTTTATCGCTTGCTGTCAATAGCAACTACCACCACTCAACCAAATATTTAAAACGTCATTGTCACTTTGATTTAAATTTTCAGATTGTGTCTTCAGTTATGCTCAGTTGTGACTCACATTATTTGAAATTAATCGTTTGCAGGAAAAACGTTGTATGCATTACGAGCAAAAAGTAACTTTTTTGCTCTCGAGTGATTGCCGCTCTCCGCTTCGCGTCGAGCGGCAAACTTCACTCTCCGAGCAAAAAAGTTGTACTTTTCGCTCTTAATACATAAATAACTATTATTAGATACTTACATGGAGTTTAATTTTTATCTCATTTTTCCTTCACTTTAAATAAGGTCAGAGCATGTGATCCAAAAACATTTAAGTATTCTTGTTTAAAATAATATTAAATAATGATTTGTTTTGATTTAAAACCGTCTCTGTAGATTCATAAAATTAAAATTGCATTTGCAGTGTTTAAGTAGGTTTAGGGCAAAATGAAACACTCTTGTAGATTGGAGAATCACCAACTTTTCGATGTTTAAGGTCAAGCTACTGAATCCAAAGGAACAGAAAAAACCTATATGCTATATTTTGTACTAAAATGAAGTACGGATATTAAACATTTCCTTAAAAGTTTCAAATATTGTAGCAGAAAAACTAAACAAACAATCTGTTCCAAATCAAAATTTGAAACCATGATTAAATAACTCCACATACACAGCACAAACGCTAATTTTCAAAAAAAGTTGATAAAAATTTTGCTATAATATGGCGTTAACATATAAAGTAGCTCAGTTTAATTCACTATAGTCTTGAAATAGTGTGCAATTAATAAACGTAAAGTCTACATACTTATATGGCCATTCGTTAATATTGTTTTCTAAAACAGTGATAGCCGACTTGCAATATTCATAACAAGCACTTACTAAGCGTAAATAGAACTATAAAATACATCTGACGGATATCATCAAGAAAATATGTTTTGCGTAGAAAAAGAAATATTCTCTGTCAAATATTAAAATCTTTTGGAGCTCGTACTGAAAACTTGTAAATTTGGAGTTACTAGCTTTTACTATTGCACGGCAGTTTTGTCGACCTTTGTACTTAATGTTTAGAAAGCCGATGACTCTCAAAATCTATCTAAATTGTTAGTATTTAGCTGTATATATATATATTAAAGTGGCCTTTGTTTCATCCCCCCTTTTTTTAACTGTATTGTTCTATTTGTTCATATGATTTTAAAGGATTTTATTACAACTTTTAATGTCCTGAAGATGCTGTAATATATCGCGAAAGGTCGACAAGTTCATAACTGATTTTGAATAACACCCCTGATCCCTCAACCCAAAAATCAAAACCACATCTGAACCGAATACCTTGGTTGCTGAACATGCTGAACACCAGCATCTCCGTCATATTGTCATAAATCGGAGAAGTGGATAATCCCATAACTGAAGAATATTGTGTTTTTAAACGGAGACTCGCATAATTTCTAAACGGCTGAGAACTATTATGGCCAAGAACCAGAAATCATTTTTTGATTTCAAGTTTCATAATTTCTAAAGTTGGACCGCTAAAGAAATTTACTTACTTTACGCTTACGGATTTATGAAATTATGCGCCACGTATTTTAGACTTGCATCTTTATTTTACGCCTATTAATAAAAGAAATAACAGATATAATTATTTTCCTAACAAGTGCGGAAAGTGATACTTTTCCGCACGCGACTGCAGTTGGCCGAATGACGCGCAGCGGAGGACTCCGTTAACGCCGCTGCGTAGGTACTAATTATTTTCAGTGCGAGAAAATTCGAGTAAATAGTTATTTACATAACAAGCTAAGAAAGTAACCCTTAACACACAAGCGTGAAATGTTGCAAGCGAAATTGTGAAAAGTTGAAATGGTAATCACGCGAGTTGTTAAGGAACTTTCTTGCGAGTTGTGTACAGTATTTTTCCCACGACCAGGTGTCATATACAGGGTGAGCAACTAAAGTGGCACGGCTGTACTTCAAAAACTATAAATCGTAGCCCCTTAACACAAAAATCTACTTAATGAAGTTGACCAAGAAAAACGCTTTAAAAATATTTTTTTATCCAGCATTGCCAGTTCTACCTGAAAGTAGGACGTTATCGAAATTTGGAAGGACAACTTTTACCCCTGGCCCTAATGCAATTTTTGGATGCAGCTTTAACACCTAAGCTGTTCTTGCCATGTTATATGTATCCCTAAAATTATCCATTATCTACTATACAACACGATACCATAATTATTACAAAGGTATTGTCTTTTTCTCATTAAATCAAAAACTCGATATTTGACAAGTACAAACCTGAAACAAAAGAAAGCGCCAAGCAATCAACGAAATTTTCCAGGCGTCACCTCCGTCATGGCACACTTCGATATATTTTAATGATTTATTTAAATATGTTCGAGGATCGGCAAATGCAAGGCCTATTTTTTGTAAAACGATTTACTATTTTATATCCTTCTGATATATTTTTTTTCACCTTAATTTAATTTTTGACCTTAAAATCTTTGACCTTAATTTTTGATTAGAGTAAGTATTTATAAAAAAAAAATAAAATTAAAAAAACTTTGCCGGATTGGGAATTGAACCCCAGACTTCGTGATTGAAGTTGAAGTGATTGAAACTAATGTCGGTTATTTTCATTATATGAAATTGAGTGATTGTCACAATTTGCTAAATATCGTCGACGGAATTAAAAAACTTATTTTTGCTGCTTTTATTACCTTTTATAGCCAAATAAGACATGCCCAGTTACGGGCAAGAATATATTTTGACTTGCCGAGTAATACAGACTAGATTTGTAATATATTTTTAGCTCTGACAGAGAAATATCACTACCCAGTGTTCATGTTCTTCATTTGTTTTTCCTAACGCACGATCGTGCGTTAGTATTAGTTTTCGAGGCTTCCATCCCCGAATGTTATGTGTGCTTTCGTAAGGGGTCGTGGAAAAAGAAACTAACATGGGAAAAACATACTTCTATAAGGAGAATTTCGTTAAACCTTAGCACCGACCGTATTTTTGTGGTTAAAAAAAAGGGTAAATGGGTCGTGATCGCGTTTCAAGTGATAGCGGAACATTTACGATCCTGATATATGCAACGATATTTAAATTTACGCCGCGTTTGATAATTTCTCTCGTATATGGGCTGACAAAGCTTAAAAATGCACGAACAGGATTTATCTCGAAAAATTCATGTGGTGGAACAAATTTTAGGCCATAGAGGGAAACGATGTTCCGCCAGTAGTTGCGCGTACTTAATAGATATATTGTTTCATAATAATGGGACAAACATAATATCTTAAAAAAGAGATAGCCGTTTTATTATAAGACGCTATTCTTTAAGTATTCATTAAGTAAAGAGGTATAACGATCTCTGGGAAGACCAAACGTATCTGAAAACAACAACTACTAACTTAGGCCGTCAAAAATAAACACATAACGAGCCATGGTGACAACCCATATTAATTTTAAGAGCTAGTAACTGCTACTACTAACCCGAACAACATTTTCGACTTTTATGTCAATACTGTCATCGGTCAAGTAATGTAAAACTAAATGATTAAAGCTGGAATCCTGTGCGTTCATTAAATTAGACTATAACGACACTGGAATTTAAGCATCCACTTGTTAGCGCATTGCAGAAAATAATACTTTCGCTGGTCCTGAAAAGGGCCCTTTCTTTCAGCAAATAACAATCAAAATACATTAAAGCTGCTTCTATGCAATAAACTTTCATGCAACTCTATGTAATATTACATTTTATTAATTCATGAATGAATTGAATGTATTGAGATCAGTTGGTCCATTCTGATTCGTAGGTTGGAACCCAAAAAACGACCCCCCTTGGTAATTTAATAGGCTAGTAATGTTTACAAAATAACAATCGCAAATCAAGTTAGCCATTTGCTTAAGATTCTGTGATTTCATAGGTTTTGGTCTCGAGGGCTTCATAGAATTTGCTCTCTTATAGGGGTGCTAGAGGAAGGGCGTTTTATACAGGAGAAGGGAGTCCCACATTCCCTCTACTGCTGTAGCTCAGAGCGGCGCATTTTTTGAGACATATATGTGTTTATAAGATGTTTCATGTAAACACTACGACATGTTCTTTATAAAACGTTATCTAGTTGGCTATAATTTTTTGATAGGAAAGTGAGTGTCCTGAGTTATAAAAGCACCTTATAACTTGATCCGCCCTCCACTATTTGTCATTAGCTCTTCCTAATCAGCTTTGAATGCTTTAACCTTACTTATTAGTTGTCGTCTTGTTCTTAATTTTTAGCTTTTTATTTTTTCCAGTTTCTTCGTTTTATGAATTAAGTGATGATGTATGGTTTGAAATAAGTGGTTATGTCAACTCACAAAACAGGACAACCTGGAGTAGAGAAAACTCCCTTCGAGTCATTCAGGAAGAACTACACTCTAAAAAAAATTGAAGTTTGGGGAGGAATTACAGCTCGTCGACTGATTGGCCCAATTTTATTTAAAGGTAACAGATCACAGGGACATTTGAAGTATCTACACATATTTTTTTTGTGTAGGCACGTAACAGCAGAAAGTTACCGAATGGAAATTTTGGAACCATTTATTAAGCGGTTGCATGATTGTGGGCTTATAGAGTTTTATTTTCAACAAGCCCGTCCCCATTGTACACAATAAACAATTAATTATTTACAGACATTATTTACTGATAGGTCGTTGTGTCCTGTGATTTAATGCCACTTTTTTTTGATTGATGAATTGATGATTTTTGATGAATTCTTTTTTTTCCCTTAGATCAAAAACAATATATTTAAAATTCCTCTTTTGAACTTGAACGATCTTTATCAACAAACACAACAGACCTTTGTTGAAATTAATAATAACCCAGTAATGTTACAAAATACTTTCAGAAGACCTAAAAACAACAGAACACATTTACAACACTTTTTGTAAATTAAAAGTACCGTTTCAGCTGCTTTCATTAATATTTAATGTTCGTGTTAGGTTTGTATGATTGTTTGTAAGTTTCACTACATTGTTTTGTTGTTATTAGGTGCATGCATGTATGTAGTATTATAAAAAAGATTCGTTTAGGTTTTTAACACAATTATGTGGCGTTTTGTAATGCGTGAACATGGCCCTATTTCTGTTACATGTTTCAGGTGCGATTGCTCAATATCATACCTCTGACAAACACCTGTTTGATCGATTTTCTAATGATTGGCCAACGCTACAGATAGGACTAACCAAGAATGCAAGAATGCAAGAGATACTTCCTGCCAGTTGCAGATCTTTGCCTCGTTCGTCCCAGTCTGCCCATGAGGGAAATAGAAACATATAGCCTCCCAAAAACTCAATAAAAATGTCACAATAAATAAACAAATTATGACTAACTTTATTACAAGCCGTTTTAAACACCATTGAAGCCATATGTCAATTTTCCACAAACTGTAAGAGACACAGTGAATAATCGTATAAATTATTAGAATTGTATCTTGTGTTTAACTAATACCTATAATAAAAACTAGAATTATTAAAATAATAGCTATAAAGTTTCGCAGAACTTGAGCATTTTCTCTTGAATAAATAGATTGTAACCAGCTCATTTATAAATTGTTAACTCGAAACATGGTAAATGGTAAATCTCTAATCTACAGATCTGATATTAACCATCTTCATACTATTAATTTCCATTTCTAAACTAACTTAGTTTCTGTCTATAACCTGTTATAAGCAAATTAAGTTTATAAAATATGAAAATAAGGATTATGGATATGGAAAACCGTGCATTTTCTTGTGGTGTAATCAGATGCAGAATCCCAACCAAACCACTTTGTCCATTGTACATAAATAATACAAAAAGAACTGTGAACATTTATTATTCAACATGACAATATTATGAAAGACGTTTTTTCACAAAATTTTTGGTTGTATATCTGAAAAATCAAAATTCACCTTGGTTTGTTTCATGATATTCAGAATATGTCTCAAGACACATATACCTACAATATGACTATAAACTTATTTTTGTCTTTATCTACAGGGTGATTCACGTTACTCGACACGGAAGATTATGGCTAAACTGTTAGATTTAAAAAAAGTTTTGTATATGGAATGGATGGGGGTCTATTGGAAGTACATTTTTAAATTATTGTCATTGTATACAGGTGGTCCCAAAAGTATAAAATTTATTAAAGTTGTATTCTTTTAAATGAAACACCTAGTGTACTAATGTATTTTCGGTACCTACGGACAAAGTAAAGGTATTTTTATTAACGTTTATGGCATCTAAACCGTGCCGTTCTTCAGATATTCGTGATTTTGTGAAAATGCAGCATCAAATTAAATGTTTAAAATCTCAGCACTTGGTTTCTTTTCAACCACCAAAATTGGCTGGTTGGCTAATAGTAAAATTGGATTTATTTTATAACTTTAAGATAAAATAAAATATATAAAAAAATGAAGTAAAATTTTATAAGATTTATATATTTATAACTCGTTTAATTTAAATTAGACACCCTGTATTTTATAGTATCATTAGATGCAGAATTTAGTTTCCTACCAAAACTATTAAACAGTCCTATAGCTTGGTCTTTGCGTTTTCTTGGAAAATTATTTTTTTTCTGATGTTGAGCTGACATAAACGAATTAAGTGATCTACTTTACCTGTTACAACACCTGATTTTGAGAAAGCAAAATTTATTATCATTAGTACTGGGTGTTCACTAGAAAACTTCATTTAGGAGGCTACAAATTTTTGACAGAAAAGGATGGCATAATGAAAGTAAATGGACTTTTGTTTCTCCATTCTTTTCCTTTGACATTTCACAACCAACTAGACGAAGTTTTCTAATGAACACCCTGTATTTGTCAGTTATTAATTTATAAGTTACAAAATTATGATCATGAAGATTATTTAGCAGTCATCTGAATGTTAAAGTGTCTTTATTTAGCATAAAATATCAAATAAAACAATAAAACATTATATTACAATAGTTGTTATAAAATTTAGCAACTCTATTACAAAAAAATTAAGTGCAATAATAGTGGCAATTTGAAAAACAATAAATAACAAGTCAACATAAGAGTAAAACAAGCAAAAACAAACAGTTATAAAATTTGTTCAAAATGACGACCGTCTGATTCTAAACACAAACGTCACATATTCTGTTTTTAAATCCTTCACTCACATTGCGTAACATATAGCGAGTTATGCTTCTGAAGGCCTCTCTGATTCGTTCCTTCAAATTTTCTTGTGTGGTTGGTGGCGTATTATACACGATTCCTTACACATATCCCCATAAAAAGAAATCGGGAGGCGTTATGTCAGGGGACCTTGGTAGCCAATGTTGTGCTCCATTCCTTCCAACCCATCGATTTTGGAAACGATCATTTAAGAACTATAAACTTCACGATGATAATGAGCAGGTGGCCCATCCATTTGCAGCCACATGGTTGGTCTTATATCTAGAGGAACTTATTCCAGTAAAATTGGAAGCTGATTTCTCAAAACATTTAGAAACGACATTCCTTTTAAATGTTCGTCAAAAAAATAAGGTCCAATCACATACTGTCCCATTACACGTCCTCATACGTTTACTGACCACCTATGTTGGTTATAATAACTCTAAATTCATGGGGGTTAAAATCAGAATAATAATGAAAATTGTGTCGGTTAAAAGAACCATCGTTATGATAAGTCCACTCATCACTAAATAGAACTGATTCAAAAAAATCTTCTTGTTCTCCAACTTTTTCTAACACCCACATACAAAAATCCACTCGTTGGCCAAAATCGTTATCGGAGAGTTCTTGATGTAGTTGTATCTCATAATCGTGATATTTGTGTTTTTGAAGAATCCTTGATACGCCTGCTTGGCTAATATTTAAGTTTTGTGCAATTTCTCGTTGTCCGACATGGGGATGTTCAACTACAGAGCCAAGAGCGGCTAATTCAGTGTCTTGGTTTTCTGTAACTGGTCTCGTTTTGGCAGTTGTTTCATACTAAACACTACCGGTTTCCCTAAATTGAACCAACAGTCTTTCGAAAACGGCTCTATTCGGTCGAGTTTGGTTAAGAAACCTTTCCGCATAAACCCTTGATGCTAAAAAACAATTTTGCAAGCATTCTCTTAGAATGAAGATCATATCGACTCGTTCTTCTGTTGTGTAAACCAGCATTTTGATAAAATAAAACTCCCTGTTAACCATCAATTATAACAGTAAAAAAATATTTTTTTTTCAAGCGGACTAAAAGTATGTCATTTGTTTTCTCCATACGCACACCTAAAGTGGGCTTTCAAATCCTGAGACCAAAAAAGTAGCAAAAAAGTCCTAGGCAGTAAAAGTAAAGTCAAAAGTCACCGCTAGTGTCATGGTGGCGCACATAGAAACGATTTTCATTCAACAAAATTATTTTAATAATAGATGACACCAGATAAACCGATCTGAGTGTATTGCCATCTTTACATTCTTGTTGAAAAAACAAAGGACAGAAATACTCTCAGAGCACTCAAGAGCACCATCCGAAACCGTTATTAGTCGAAATCGCATAGGTTCTCGAATTCTGAATTCGTCTGTTAAATGTCATGCGCGTCATCATATTTATCTGTCAATGTGACATTTATTAATTTAGTATTGAAAATAATGCTACAAATTCTTAGTTTACCATAATCATTGGTTATTATTTAATACATTAAAACCATTGAACATTGAAAACCACCATTCTAACATATTCTATGTATTTTACAAATAATATACACAATTGGGTAAGTACCTAGACCCGCTTAAAGAGGATGAGAGAAAATTGCAAAACTGAACCACTTTTAAATAGATTTCTTATTTCTTGCATGCTTGAAAAAAAAATAGTATATGTTACTCGGAGTAAAAGGTCTTTTTGTGCTTCGCCCAGTTGCAAGCCTCAGCTTCGCTTTGGCCGTCAATCTCTGGGCTCAGCACGAAAAGACCCACTTTTACTCCTAGTGACATAATCTACTATAACTTTAAATTAATATGTGACAACTAGAAATGACAATAAATTTTGCTTTGTCAAAATCAGGTAACACCTGAACAGACCTGAACAGGTAAATTAGATTACTATATTCGTTTATGTCAGCGCAAATTCAGAAAAAATCAATTTTTCAAGAAAACGCAACGACCAAGCTATAGGAATGTTTAATAGTTTTTGATAGGAAACTAAATTCAGCATCTAATGATACTATAAAATATAGGGTGTCTAATTTAAACTTAACGAGTTATTACTGTTTGAAGTTTGCAATAATTTAGTGTTAATTTTTTTACATTTGGTACACAGTAGTTAATATTTAATACATACCGCAAAAAAGTCAATGTACTAGTAGCCCACCGGCCAATTTCGGTGGTTGAAAAGAAACCAAGTGCTGAGATTTTAAACATCAAATTTGATGCTGCATTTTCACAAAATCACGAATATCTGAAGAACGGTACGGTTTAGATGCCATCAACCTTAATAAAACTACCCTTAATTTTGTCCGTAGATACCGAAAATACATTAATATACTAGGTGTTTCATTTAAGAAAATAAAACTTTAATGAATTTCATACTTTTGGGACCACCTGTATACAATGACAATATTTTAAAATGTACTTCCAATAGACCATCATCCATAATCTTCCGTGTCGAATAACGATCACCCTGTATATTTTTTTGTGCTTCTAGTAATATTAAAATCTATACTGTTTTCAAAATTTCAAATAATTTAAATCAAAAAATCGAACCATTTCAAGGGTGATTTGTTTATTTACTTTTGTGTAAAGCGTTATCGGGTGGCAGCACTACAGAGGTCTGAGACTATTCCAATCCTGACATTCATATGAAGAAAACAAAAGATGAAGAGCCGTTAGTGTCGTCCCTGGACTTTTGACATTTGACACAAAAGTGACAACTTAAGGAAATATAAGAGGAGGGGGCAAGGCGTTACAGAATTAATTCACGATATGATTCAAAATAACACAAGAACTTTATAGGTAGCTAGATGACTGATTCTAATGAAGACATGGTACTAACGCAGTATGTGTTAAAGTGGTTTCTTACGTTAATGCCCGAGGTAATATTTCCACCCGTATCTGCTTACACTTCAGGATAGACGAAGCGCTACTGAGACGAACCTTCAATAAAACACCCAGCCACACAAATTCCCGACAAAGGGTGAAGTGTAGAATAATGAGAGTGAATATGTCAAGTTGTAAAATTAACCGGAGGAAGTAAATAGCTGTTCTCAGAATTCAAGCGAGCTCCCATTTCTCCGTTGTTTCGGTTTACATAGGCCCGAAAAGCTAGGGAGTGAGGGTAGATTCCCTGTTTAGCCAGGTAAAATTTATAATTGCGTTAGGCGTTGCTTAGGTCAGGCAGGTTCATGAAAATTAAAGTGTTTTTGGGTCATCTGGGGTGAATCAGGAAAATCTTATTAAGATTTAATATTTTGGGAAAATAACAAATAACTACAGAAACTTCGAAACGCATAATAAAAACTTGTAACTTATATTTGAAGTTAAATAATTTCTAGAATATGAAATATGTTTTCTATATATGACGAAGAAAACTAGCATACGCAGGTAAACTAACTTCTAGACTGAAATCTTACATTCCTACACAAATTCTAATGCGGTGCTCATTAGAAATGCTTTAAGATGGTCAGAAAAACAATACCTCTTATTAAAATTTTTCCATTACACAACTTTCTGACAAGAAATCTTCAACTATACTTTTGTCTAAGTGATACGGGGTAATTCAAAATTCAGAACAAAAAAATTTAAGGGCGTATTTGTGGGGTCAAAATAAGACGTTTTTTTCCTATAAACATGGGTCCTAAAATGAACCCCCTCCCCCCTACGGGCGCTGAAATTTGGGAAAGGATAAAAATTCTTTTTTTATTTTTTATTTGTTTAAACATCACCTAGAAGCCTATGAAATTTTTTACACAAAAGGATGTTATAATCAATGTAAATGGATTTTTGTTCTTTCATTCGTTTCTTTTGACATTTCACAACCAACTAGGTGACATGTTCGAATGAACAGCCCCTAAAATTTTCATTGTTTGCTGTTTAATTGTAAAATCTAACAACATCTTTGACTAAGGACAAATTTCAAATGCTACCATTAACTAATATAATGACATTTTCTTATAGTAAAATTTTGATTGAATTAGTTTTATTATATGGGTATAATTAGAACTAAGTATTCAAACTTTTTTTTTATCAAATTTGTTTTTTTTTACTTATGTTTTCAAAAATTAATACCTTAATTAGTTATTGAGTGTGAAGAAAATTTATATCTGATATCTGATAGTAACTGGTATCTCAGATACATCATGAAAGTAACATAGTCTAGGTACTCTATAAAAATTATGTCTTAAATGGCAGGGCATACGAGTCAAAATATTACTAGACTAAACAAAAATTATTATAATAAATTAAATTATACTCTCTCAATTTTTTATAGATACATCAATTTCAGACTGGTAATATTTTGATCCGTATGCCCTGCCATTTAAGACATAATTTTTATAGAGTACCTAGACCATGTTACTTTCATGATGTATCTGAGATACCAGTTACTATCAGAAAAATTTATGAAACATAATATGTATATAACAGTGTTACTAATTTGAAATCATTATTTACATTGAGATATCGGAAATTTACAAAAAAAAAATATTTGAATCCTGATATAAGTTTACTACCTAGTAGTTTGAACCCTGATATATACGGAGTGTTCATTATAAAACTTCATCTAACAGACCATGAAATTTTGACAGAAAAGGATGACATAAACAAAGTAAATAGACTTTTGTTTTTCAATCCTTTTCTTTTGACATTTCACAGCCAACTAGATGAAGTTTACTAAGTAACTAGTTTTAAAATGAACACCCTGTAAGTTCACTATCTTACTCAGAGTAATACATAAAAACTACAAGGAGATTTAAAAATACTCCAGTTTAATTTAAAAAATGATGATAAGGTTATTCAATAAAACTAAATTTTAATAAACTAAGGTTCTTGACAACATTCTGACAAAACCATAAGTGGTTCCAAATTAGCATATTGGTATTCTATGCGTTTTTAACATTGAACTCTTGGAAAAAAAAGCTCGTTGAGAAACGGGGATGTACAAATTTTCAAGAATTTTCATAAATAAATGTGGCCACAATTAAAAAAAAATATTTTTTCTTCTCATTTTTCGGCGCCCGAGGGGGGGGGGGAGGGGGTTCATTTTAGGACCCATGTTTATAGGAAAAAAACGTCTTATTTTGACCCCACAAATATGCCCTTAAAATCTTGGTACTGAATTTTGAATCACCCTGTATAGAGAAATATGGAAGCTAAGGACATGCTCGTCCGATAATGGTTTCGTATCTCGGTCGATAGAATTATCGATATATCAACTTTTCTCAACGTTTCGTTCTGAAGAATCAACCAATGTACAAATAAATTCTTAAGATCAACGACTGTCAGTTACGAAGTTGTTACTTTGTTATAAACCAAAAAACCATGGTAGTAACATAAATAATTAATAGATATCTGCCCTAGATTGACTGCAGATCAATGAAAAAGTTATTTGAAGCTTTTTGAAAGCCCCAATCGACGAAATGAGGTTTCCGTTAAAATTAATAGGTGACGCAGATTCCAAAATTCATAATTTAATGCTCAATCAATGAAGCAGAAAAAAAAACAGAAAAAGGTCCCGAGACAAAATCATCTACTTTGATGTCATGATTTCCAATTTCGGAAAGGTTTTTGTTCTCACCCTTAATATCACTAATTCGGTGTCGATTTAACACATTAGAAATGTCTTTTTGTAGAATGTAGAATTGTTACTTGTAGAATTTAGAATGTATGTAGCATGATATGAGCTTCATAAACCCTTGCAAGATGGTTCTGACCTGAGATAGTTTTTTACATTGAAACATATTTTTTATTCCAGGAGACATGTTAAATCAAATTTATATTAGCCACAAACTTTTCTCGCAGTTTATTATGTTGTTACGTTGTGCACTCGAAAAAAGAACAAAGAATAATTGGTGGTTGGGTCTGTTAGAGGGAAAAAATATAAAAGAAATAAAATAATTCACGAAACGTTCTTACACATAGTTTATTGCACAATGAAACCAGAATGAGTAGACAAACAGCTCTTAACGCTGTTGAATTAAAAAGTTCATAAGTTTTTTTAGAAATTGTACATAATACTTACTAATATTATTAGATATTGTAGTACATACACTTAACATAAAGATCCTGCTTTAAGAAGCAGATACATGTATGTACAGTAGAATAAAAAAAAAACATAAAGTTTTATAGAGATATTGGCGAAACTTATCATATTGAGCACGCACTACATTTCACAAGTCCATTGTCATCACAGTTCATACACTTAAGAGCTACGAATTCGGCAGTGAAGTGGTTCCTATGGACGGATTTCTTGCTTCCGTTGCAAACTCCGCAAGGCAGCAGACGGTACCCTCCACAAAACTCACACGTGATACAACAGTCAGGATTCTGAAAAAAGGTAAAATTTTATAGTCAATTGAATCACTGTTTTGCGTTCTGTTTGCATTCTGCACTGCTTTAATGAAATTTTTGTGTCAAGATAATTGCAAGTTGATTCAAAATTCCTCAAAATGAAAATTTGGTGTTTTCGAAGAAAGTCAGACAAGGATTACAGACAGCATCGATGAAAACTCTGAGTCAGTTTTCAGGCTTCTAAACATGCAAACTAAAATTATCTGGATAGGATTAGGGTCAGAATCGTTTAAAAATGACTTAAGGCATCTAAAAATACATATTTAGACATTCTCGAAAAATACTAGCTTGTATGGATTAAATTCGGTTAAAAATTACCTCAAAGCGTCTAACACTAGGACTTTAAAGTTTGTAGAAATATTCAGGTTAGGACTATCGCCAGTATTACCTAAAATTCATCTAAAAATTCAAATTTTGGGTTGTTGGCAGGTCAGGATTAAAGTCAAAATTGTTTAAGAATGAGTGACTGCGTTCAAAACGCAAGCTTGGACTTGTGGAAAAAAATCAAGTTAGGGTTGGGGCCAAAATCATTTAAAAATCGCACAACGGTCAAAAAATGCAACTTTGGTGTGAGGTCATTTCCGCTTATAGTCAGCTTAGAATTAAGGCTAAAGTCGGTTAAAAATAATAAACCCACGTTGAAAATGCAAAGTTTGATGACTCAGAAATTCAACTTGAGGACAAAATCAGGCAAAATCGATTCAATACTTATATAAAAATTTGGTGTCATTCGAGAAAGGCACGTTAAGATTAGGGCCAAGAAATAGGTGAAATAGAAACACCTCTATGTACTTATCGCCGCTGTTTTTGGGCAACAGTTCAGCAACATAAATGGCTGGTCTTTCACGAAGAGAGCCAACATCGTAATGTATAATCTTTTCCTTAGACCTTCTTGTTGGCCCACTCGTTGGTTCACTGGTGACAAATTTTCGATACCAAGATTTAACTTCTTCATGGCTGTTAACACAGTCAAATATTTAGTTAACTCTCTGGTCTCAAAGCTTTGACAATGTTCTTGTTAAACTAAAGTCTCCATCAGATGTGACTGTGGAAAAATAGATCAATCTATTAGTTTGTGGCACAACTTGCTGCAAAATAATGGTTTTTCTATCCGGACTTTCCCGAGGCGTTTTGAGAATGAGCTTTAGCCGATACTCGATTTTAAAAGGTATCGCTGAAGTCGCTCTGACGATCTAGCAATCTTGCAGATGCAGTACTGCAGTAATCAATAACTTTTTCCTAAACTTGTTCCTGAGACACTACCGCTCTTATTCCATAATTGCTAACGTTACTGTGTAATATAAATCTGCCTTGGTCTTTTGGATACGCTATAATCATGATATTTCGCGTCCTTATAGATATAGGTGTAGAAAGTATTGCGGGTGTAGGACTTGAAAAATGCACTTCACACTTTAGAAATTACCAACGTTTCGATCCTTTATTGAATCTTCATCAGGGCTTTTTCAGTGAGTGAAGATAGTCGAGTTCTAGGTGTAAAATTGGTAATTGGTAAACTATGGCTGATTTAAAAACATGCGGCATTTAAGTACTCTTAGCGTGTCCACGCTTGAATGCCACTACTCGAAAGTGTGAAGTGAATTTTTCAAGTCCTACACCCGCAATACTTTCTACACCTATACGCTATAATAGGACTTGATTCGAATCGAATATCGAAGTCATAATTTGCAAGAAGCTTGTTGACAAATAGGTTTCTCGAGCAAAAACAAAAATCCTGGAGGAACATCTAGCAGCTGTTATTGACACATGGTGAAGAAAGATAAGGAAGAATAAAGAGCAGAACGCAAAGAATAACAAAAATAATCACAAAAAAAAACAACGGGAGAAAGAATATAGACGACAGAAAAAAAAGAAAAATTAATGACGACGACATGCTAAGGTACAACAAAACAAAAACCGATTAAGGTAGTGTTTATTCTATAAAGAAACAAAAATGAGCTGCACGAGTATGTGGAGTGCTAACCAAAAATTCAATGGATTGGAGGCGGACCTCTGATGTTTCTCCTTCAACTGGTAAGGTCGGTCTTCTTGCAGTCCTCAACACAATAATCTAGATCCTTCAATAAACTGCTGAACTGCCAGTTACTTCATAAAATTGGAAGAAACTATCGGATACGTTTAACGTGTCAAGCGATCTGTGGCTGCTTCTTTTATAACATTGCTTCTTTGTTTGTAACTGTGCATGGTAAATTGTTTCACGATGAGCATTACAGAACTTCAGCTCTAACTATGGGCGACTAGAGTTTGGTAACTTCTAATTCCTTCTATCCATTCCCAATCGCTGCCACTCTAAATAAATCTTTATAGAAGCTCAAGAGCAAATCGGGGCAAATCCTGGGCGTACGGGGCTAATAGCTGTAGAGAAAGTAGGCCAGCTAAGAGAGGAGAACTCTGGACAATAAACCCTGGCCCTCCTGGTAGGGGTTACTAAGGCATCGGGTTAACTCCTCGATACTTGAAAAAGCTTCAACTGTTTAAAGAACCAGTCAACAGTCTCGGACCACGATCGGAACCAAAAAACCACAAAAGCTACGGAAAAGGAGAATAATTTTTGGAACATGGAACATTCAAGGTTTGTCAACAAAATTGAATGAAGTACTTTCAAAACTAACGGAATGCAAAGTTGATATAATAGTACTTACAGAAACGAAGAAGAAAAGACAGGGCTGACCTCTGAATCAAAAGAACATAAAATATTGTTTAAACAGGCACAAGCAAAAGTTCGGAAGAAGATCAGCCAGAAGAAAAACGAAACCTGAGAAAAGAGATGCAGAAAAATAAACATATATCGGAGGAATCGGAAATAAACATCTGAGGATAAAAGAGTAGCGAAAGCTGGAAATATTTGAAATCCTTGAGACAAGAGAAAACAAAAGAACTAATATCCCCAATTACCCCAATCCCCAATACACCCCCAGTTACAAAATATAAATGCAACAAGACCAGGAAATATAGCTAGACTTATCAAATGTAGAACAAAAAAACTGTACCAAAAACTTACAACATTATTACAGATCTGCTTGAATGGAAAGCCAACCCCAGAAGAATAGAACACCGCATTAATATCCACCATACAAAAGAAAGGTGATATTAAACAAAACTGCGACAATTACAGAGGGATAGCAGTTACGCGCACCCTGTACAAAGTATATGGCGAGACTTTGAAGTAAAATCGATTCAGAGTCTAGGGATAAGGAAGTAGAAGAACAAGCAGGACTTCGGGCAGGAAGATCAACATTAGACCACCTGTTCTGCGTATCTCCCAAGTATTGGAAAAGAAAACGGCCTACAATCAAGAAACACACCTACGGTCTATCGGCTTGAAAAAGCATACGATAGCAACCCACAAAATAAACTATGGGAGTCACTTGAAAGAATTAACATCAGTGTAACACTTATTAAGGCGATAAAACGACTATACGAAAAAGCTGCAGCAAGATTCAGAATCGGATAGAGGCTGTCAAAGAGCTTTGACCTCACTAAGGGCCTCACACAATGGTGTTGAGGCCCAACACATTGAAACAGTGGAAGAACAAATGCGGAAACATGGAGATACCGCTGAACAGTGGCATCATATACACACTACGCTTTGCAGATGACCAGATAGTAATGGCACAAGACCAACGTGACATTGAGTACATGACCAGGAAGTTCATAGAAGAATATGCTATGGAAGTCAACATACATAAAACGGTGTATATGTGTGCTGGAATGCAGCGGCAAGACCTACCTAATCCTGGACGATGGACAATACATAAAACAAACAAACAAGTATATATACCTAGGTGCGCAGATAACCAGCGACGGAACACGGGACGACAGTATAAAAGACAGAAATGTTCAAGGCAGAAGAGCAATTAGTATGCTAAATGGAATTGTATGGGATAGAAGCATATCGAACAAGACTAAAAAACTGATATTCATAAAACCATAGTTGACGATATAAGAGTAGGCCAACTAAAGGGTATGGAGCCGTACAAAGAATGCCATATGAACGACCACTAAAGCAAGTATGGGAATGGACATCTCAAGGAAGAAGGAAAAAAGGAAGACTTGGTGGGGTGATGGGAGTTTTTTTTGTGTTCGAATTAACTAGATATCCGCTATTTCAAACCATTTGGAGGGAAGTTAGCTAAACCTATCTACTTATAAGAAAAAAAAAACAAATAAAATGTAAGCCGGTCCCCAGACAGCTCTTTATGTAAAAACCTACTCTAAAACAATATTCTTATTTCTCACAAACTTATCAAATATCTTTATATCTTACCTTATAAGGCTTTAATATTTTCCTTAACTCGCCACATTCATTAAGCCTTTCGACGGTTTCAGCATCCTGAAAAAACCAAAATATACTTAAATAATAATTAATAAAAACTGCTTTGCAATGTTATTTTTATTTTACGTTGAACATTACTTTTAAAGATGCTGGAAGAGGCTACCTACCCCACAATGTTGTCCATCCACGTATACTTGCGGAACTAAAATCTGATCACACCTCATCCTTTCCCTAATCTCATTCTGGTACTCGGTGCTCATAAACACATCTCTTTCTTCGAACTTCACTAACAGCGTCTTCAAGATCTGCTTCACTTTCATGCAAGCCTGGTAAGTTTCTCTTATTATTCCCATGGTAGTTGTATAGACCACCACTTTTCCTGCATCCTTTTCTTTATAGCTCTGAAATAAAGCATTGAGTAAGGAAATGTGTTATTTAGTTAATAATTGAGCATCATTAACTAAACCTTTTCAGTAGAGTTAATCTGAAGAAAAGTAGCTATCCCGGCTCGCACTCTATTTCTGACTCCTCGAACTGTGCCCTTAGCACTTCGTATGGTAGCGGACTTATCGCATCCTAGGAGATCCTTGTATCCAGCAAAGGTCTCCTCTTCGTTCAGCGTATCCAAATTAGCATCTTTTTCAATGTCTTTTTCATTTAAATGGAAGTTAAAAAACATATCTGAGTTCAGATCCGATTCTTGTTTGAAGACGTCATTGATCGTGTTCTCCTTGAGTCGGTCTTCGTAGGATTTTTCATCCACCAGTTCAGGCGCACCTAGAATTTGTTACTATGTTATGATAATATAGGTAAGTAAAGAAAGCTTACTTTTTAATACTAAATTTTAATTAAAGTTAAATTAATTTAATTTTACATACAATTAATGTTGCCTGCATTGCACCAAAATAAACACGAACAGAATATAGTATACTTAAACAGTATAGGTACTTAAGATATTTCTAATCAGCTTAAAGAATGATTTCGTTTATGTATCAATATCAGATATCTAAAACAATATAATGGTTTTCCAGAGAAAAAATTGATTCTTATCAATATCTTTAAAACTTCATATCTTACCTTTTCTTTGTCGAATTTCCCGCAACAAGGTCAAAGGAATGCTTGATTCTGGTTCTTGGCACGACTCGCTGTTTCGAACTTCAAACGACTTTCCATTATTTAATGAGTCGAAACTTATGTTACTGGCACCACTATTGCTCTCATTATCATCACTATCTACTTCTGCTCCGCTGCTCAAACTTGACGATTTTTTAAGTGATTCTGAAAGGACAACAATAATTATGACTAATTGAATTTAAAGTGATTGATAATGGTAAACGATTTGTCATATAAATATTAGGTTCTCCATAATCGATTCCGTGATACTCAAATAGGGGCAAATATTGGCGAAAGGAAAACTAATTTGTTAATAGTTTATTTTTCTTTAGGAGGAGGTCAGTATAGAATACAATAATTAGGAGGGTTTGTTTAGTTTCTAACTTATTGTGAGAGAGCTGCTCAAGTTGGCCAGATGATTCCAAAATAACATGCTCGATATTCGAAGCTATTGATTTTTAGTGCCAAAGTTGTAAAATAAAATAAGACACTTGTCGTTATCTCCTTCTCCATTTCCAACCATACATTCAAATTTCACAAACAAAATGTCAAATTGCGTAATATATTTTAAACTAAATACCATCGTAGGTGGCTTCCCTAGTTCTAACGAACTCTCACCCTCTAAGCTCCAGAGTACTCCCACCTTCTAAGCTCGAATTGAGTCTGTAGAGGGTGGGTAACTCGGATAGCCCGGATAGCCCTAGCTTTGGATATGAAAAACTTCAGGTCTTCTTTCGACGAGACACTAGTTACGAATCCATATCTATGTCGATAATAGATTTCTTATTAATCAGCACTTTGCCACAAAAATCGTAAGGGATCTACATTCGGCATTCTGGATTGAAATATGGAGCAAATCGTGTACGAATACCCTTTCGCCAATCTACATGTAGTCTGAAGAGACCTGAGTGATCAAACGATATGATTTAGCTAGTAGAGGCAGATGCGGGACGTGGGACGTCGAAATCAGTACCTATAAATGAGGGGGTGGGAGGGGAAGGGTAACTTTCACTATTATCATTTTTTCTCAAAAAACTATAAGCCATCCTCAAGAAAAACCTCGATCAAAATGAGATAAGGTGGTCCTTGCTACATGGTCTACACATGTAGAATTTGTAGAAAGTTCCCTTGTGTTCACCTCTACGTGAGTATTTTATTAACATGTCGCCAAAATGTCGTTCCTGGTGATCTCTTGCTTCTATATTATGTAATATAAAAATAAGTAATAGTACAAATTTGCAAAGAAGCTTCCACTGAAAGCTTCTAACTACTGAATTTTCATATAGAACTTTCTGAATAATAGTAGCCTTCCGATAGTTAGTCCAGTACAGTACTAATAGAAGTTGTAAAAGTTGAAAGAAATTTATTTTCAGCGAGTTATGTCAGTGATCAAAATTGTTAGCTTTTTCGCAGAAAACTCTAGTTAAAAAATATGCAAAAAGGCAATATTTACAATTTGGAAATTGTAAAGTTATCTGCTGAAATTGTAAAAAAGGGTTGCTAAAACTTCCATCAGACGCCCTTCAGGTGGTGGATAGGGGAAAGCCTGCCAGATATGGCAGATACCGAGAAAATCACATACTCGGGGCGAACCAAAACTAGCCTGGGGTTAAGCAGGAGCAATCCCAGTACTGCCATATAGCTGAAAATAAATTATATTGGCAAGGTATATGAGCAGATACCTTTAGGCAGAGTTGGATCAACAGCATGGCTAAGACACTGCGATAAGGAAGGCAAGGTGGAGACCACCTCATTGTATATTCCCTAGTAAAATTATCATGGATAGACAAAGAAAAAGCACGGCTCTTAGTCCCCGGCAGCCCTTCGATGGGCAGAGGGTGCTTCAAAAACGGCACATAGAACATGCAGCTTATATACTGGCGGCAAAATTCACAATGTCGTCACAGAAATGATAAGTTAGACGTTAAAATCATGGGAATTAGCGAAATCCAAGCCACATCCAAGAGCACATGGTTGTTACTCTGGAAACGAAAACACGACTCACAGAAACGGAGTAGGAATGGTGGTAGCAAAAGAAATCAACACCTCAGTCAAAAATTTTATACCTTACAAATGACAGAATGCTACTCTTTCAACTAAAAACACGTCCAATATATATAAACATAATACAGGTCTACGTCCCTACAGCCGATAAAGAAGACCGAACTATAGAAGAATTCTATGAATAACTAAACTCGCTCATTAAACTAACAAAGAGCGACGAGATCACATTGATAATTGGCGATTTTATCGCTAAGATTGGAAAAGCGAAAGAAGGAAATTTAGTAGGAGATTATAGTCTAGGACTAAGAAACGATAGAGGAAATCTACTTCTTCAATTCTGCAAAGAACAGCAATTGGTAATTACTAACACCTTTCAACTTCCACCACGCAGACTATATACGTGGGCTGCACCAGGCGATAGAGCGGACCACTTTATAGGTAATCAAATTGACTACATAGCCGTTTCCAAAAGATTCGTAGAACTGATAAAAATATTATGTGACAGTAGTACGAAATTCCTTAAGTCTCTGGAAGAAATCTTCGATCTCATCCATGATACAGGAAAAATACCTTGTGACTGGTTAATTTCTTCCTTCATTACCCTCCCTAAAAACCAAGGGTCTAGCCAATACCTGCGACCAATACAGGCTCATTATCAATCACATCGTCAAAACGTTCACCAAGATCATCCACAGCATAATATATAGAAACTATGAATCATACACCAATGAATCTCAATTTGGATTTAGAAGTGCCCTGGGAACTAGGGAAGCAATCTTTTCATTACAGGTTTTAGTACAACGCTGTGAACCGAGATGTGTACGCATGTTTCATATATTTTCTAAGGGCCTTTGAAAGGGTAAAACACACAGAGTTGGTGGAAGCAATGAGAAAAGTAGGTCTAGACACCAAGGATATATGAATTATAGCGAATTTATAGTGGAACTAGTCAGCATACGTGAACATAGCCGGCAACAAAACAGTGAAAAAATATTTCAGGAGGCACTGGAGGATTCTCTTGAAAGGATTAAAATAAACGGCTACGACATAAACAACATCAGATATTCAGATTGATACAGTTGATACTGCTGATCATAGCGAGTAGCGGCAGACACAGGACACTGCTAAAGTTTGTATTATCTTAAAATGGTACCTCCAAGAACACACAACTGTAATGCGTTATTGATTTTAGGACTCTTTCAACGATAACGATAAGGTTCGTCAGAATTTGATTACCCATTAGTTTACTATGAATTATAAGCTCGACAGAAAACTGACTAAAGCAAATATCTGAAACACTACCGGGCCCAACACAAAAGTCACATCATCACTTCTACATACTGTCTACGTCCTCTTAGAAATAAAGAGAACCTATTTGAGAAAACAATCCTGAATCAATATGCCTCCATTCTCAGTTCGATTCATTGTGGAAAAGGTACTTACCAATCAACGTCACAGATACCCCGCCTGCATTTTTCTTCTCAGGAAATGATGGCGGTGTTCCATCTAAATCACTACAGGTACCGGAGTCTAGAGTGTCATTCGGACTCATCTGGCCGCTTGACATCAGCTCATTGAAATGATTGAAGTAATAGGGGCTTGATCTTCCAACAGCTTCGAACATTGTTTTGTTGCTCTGATAGACTTCTGATGAATTATCATTTACTGAAAAAAGAAAGAAATTTTAGATCATTTCGCGGAGAAGAATTATTGACAGAACTACATTTCTTTAATTTATTTCTATCTCAGCAATCTTGGAAAAGTGCCTTTAAAATATTTCTACTTTTGTGCTTTCTATAAAATTAATGATGGTTGCTACTTCAGAACATTCTTTTGGAAAATAGCATATCATTATGGTTTCTGGTAGCTGCCAGATGATGATACACCAGCATTTTAATGGATCGCTTAAATTTTAAGGATCATATATGGAAATAAATTAATAACCACCAGTACAGGACCCGTTAAGTGGCCACCCTGAAGCCCAGATTTGACTACATTTTGTTTCTGTCGATGTTAGATATAAAAGATACTGTATATTTTATATCTTGTTTAAAGCCGCTTTCTCAAGGGGAGTTCGGATATGGAAAAATATCTTATTCATATTCATAACTAAGAACATTTCGAACATGTAAGTATAAGCCATTTATATCGCATCTTCTCAACATGTGCTAAAAGGAGATGGGTAGAAAAAAACGAAGGTTTCAAAGGTGACTGGATGACAAAAATGTGTGTGGGCAATAGACACCTATTTAGTTTAATTTATACACCTACTTAGTTCTATTTGTTGCGTTTCATAAATAAATGCTACAAATAAGTTCAGAAATTCGTAGAGTTGTTATAATTGTTGTATCGCTGCTTGCGGACTGTTTATTTATATAAAAGGTGCTTAGAATAGAACGAGAAATCCTAAATTTGATTAATATGGATGGAGTTTCATTGACAAAAAAATATATATTCTAGCTCATTAATTAGGTTTATTTACCTGGTATACAAAAAATAAATTTGCTTCGGAAAGGTCTATGTGAACCTTACCCTACTAACAATTTAGGTTAAAGTCACAACTATTTGACTTGTATTAAAGTTAAAAATTTTTGCTGCGCTGACTTAATATACAAAAAATTACTTATATTTGTTTGCTTTTTTCCCAACTTCGGGAAAGAAAAGAAGGTAAATTTTAAGTAAAAAATTTGTCAGTAAGGATTTTGTTTCCACCGAGTTGACTAAACCGAGAAGTTACGTTTTCCTCTTTCAGGTTAAAAAGTGGGCAGATTAAAGTAACATCTACCTTGTTTTTAACCTATAAATTCCGTTGAAGATTGACAGACAAAGAAAAAACGTTTGATTTTATTTCCGTCGAAAAAGATGAATGCAAAACGCAGCACTACTGTTTACAAAATGGTGCCTTAACTCTGTCTCGCTGTAAATGTATTTTGATATGCTTTTATTGTGGACATTGCAGGATCGGTTTGCGAATATACATGTGACCCGATAAGCAAATTCGTACGGGAATGAAATTTTACGGACAAATATATATGTCATGCTTCCCTAAAACTTAAGCGCCTTTAAAATATTAACTCTTCGGATTTTTATTTTAGGTAGTTTAATAAATGCCATTATAACCTCAAAATATAATTTCCATATTTAAGCGTAAAAATATTTTAATTGTCTGCTCAACACTGCTTATGAAAGATTTGAAATGTTATTTTTATTGTACGAAGGCGTGGAATTAATAAAACATCAAAATATGATTTTTAAATATGATGAAGGAAAATTTGTCGCTAAAAAATATGGCTGCTAAATGGGAGTCTGACCTTATGGTTATATTTTTCAATTTTATTAACACCAAAGTTAAAATGTTCTCTCAACAGGTCGCAAAAAACTACAGCTAAACGCCTCCAGGGCAAACTGTCTTCAGCGAAACAAAAACTCCCTGTAAGCCAATGTTAACATATGGGCGATTTGTGGGAAAAAATAACAAAAGTGGGCAAATCGAGAACTTTTAGTGAATTCATTAATAGCGCATTTTTGTCTGACCGCTCTAGACTAATCTGAGAGTATTGCTGTCCTTAAATTCCTAAAAGAAATAAAGGACGGGAGTATTTTCAGACGTTTGACCCTTCCTCATCTCGCTTGTCATTCTAGTCCTTATCAGACTTGTTGACAGTTATCTTTTTACCGTTAACATATAAACCGCGCATTCCATAATTTGATTTAACTCTTCGACAAATTTCGAAAAATATATTGACAGGGGTGGTTTGCCTTCATCATAATATATAGCTACTTCCATGGGTTTTATTTCACGCATTGCATCAATAAGAAATGTAATTGGCCAAAACTGGTGGTTAGAACTATTAAATGGCGACATTCTATCAAAATTAAAAATCAAGGATATGATTAGCGGTATGTCCAACTCTGATGTTTCAAACAAATCAAGCAAGGCGCATTCCAATCATCGATTCCAAAATTTTCCAAGCCCATATCAGTAATTTCCACGTATGCTGGTGTTTTTAATAATGTTCTTCCGTGTTCTGGAAACTCACTTCTTCCATGGGCTCTTAAAACACCTAATAAGTCAGTGACACCTGATAAGGTAACTTTATGTGTAACAGCCCACAGTCGAAGTTGTTCCATTTTAGCTATTTGCTGTGTAATATTTTCATTTTGATATTTCATTCCCAATTCGTCCTCCGATTGGACAGACCCTGTAGGAAAATCATAGTTTTCCAAGTCGTTGGTACTTATTAAATTTTCTTCTTTATCTGAGAAAGTTCACATTCTGTACGAGTTGAATATATTAATTACTGGACTTGTCTGTGTCATCTACCTTTGATTGATCTGCTAAAACATCTCTGTGTTGTGGAAATGCAGAGCTCATATTTTTTTGCTTGCATGTAATTATTTATTTCCTGTAATATTGTGTAGTATACCTATAAGGTTTTATTTTATTTAAATTTGTTTTAGGCATCTTTAATGATGAATTTAGTTAAAAAGGAGTTTTATGAATTTGGAGAACACTAGCACATCACAGAGCTTATTTTTGCTTGAACATACTTTATGCTTTACTTATGGACTAGTGATTGACTAAACTGATGTAACATTTTGAAGTAAATTTTAACCAATGGTATGTTATATTTTCCTTGAGGTTAATTAAAGGGGTAAATCTATACCACAAAGTTATTAAAAAAAATTTTGGTGGGATAACATTGACCATAAGGGATTAGCAACTTGTTAATTTTCACTAGAATTTGACATAAATATTGTAGTGCAGGTTTTAAACCTGGATGGCAATTTTTATGTCTAAATTAAGTAACTTTTAACCTACTGAATGAGACTTAAAATAACCGTAACCCGCAAGCCGAATTCCTGGTAATTTTGAAGTTGTGATTATCCCACTTGGTAATGGTTTACTTTGAGGTCGCATAACGTGCTTATTATCTACTAAATACTAACCAAATGAGCGTACCTTATAGTTCTACGACCAGGAAGAAGTTATTTATGGTATTATCATGTAAAATATAACCACTTTAATGCGGGCTTGATAGGTTTTCTTAACAATAAAGGAATATTTTAAGTTATAGGTTAGCAAAATTATATCAATTTTGGTTTCTAGTTGGGAAGGGTCTTATATATGAACGTCTTTTCTCTATTTACACGGATTATCGACTGTGTATATATGTAACCTTGAATCTGGGATACACTGTATACATAAAATAAAAATGAACCTTAGATGGATAAAAAAAAAAAATACTAAAATCGGACAACGAATTTAAGCAACAATTTTACTGCATATTTTTATTAGCCGTTTTCAATATTTAAAGTTTTATTAAAAATTTAAAAAGCCATTGTTCTATAATTTGTTAATTTTCATCTTTTCTCATTTAATGATTTACGTACACCACAAAAATATATATATATTTTATTTGTAGTTTATTTGATGCTAATGCCATTTGCACTAGGCTATGGTATAGTAGGTATATAACTCATCTTATGTGATGGGCTTCCCGGTAGACCAGTTCCAAATGTTGTTTAAAACATTCATCTAAATGTCTAATTTGTATAGGTAATTAAAGTTAGTAGGTCTGACGTTAACAAGAAAGTAGGTCTGGTACATATAGATAAGGCTTGTACGAATTTTAGCCTATACCTCCGTTGCCTACTAATTATTAATGCGAATATTTATGTTAATTTGTCTTATTAATATGCATTAAATTTTGAGAAATCATCGTTAATCTAAATAAATCTATTATTTCTAAAAGTTCTCTGCTTGGTTGTACCAACCTATAATAGAGGTAATGGATTTTCATTAAAGAACGTCATCTAGGTTCAAATCAAATCAAAGTAAATGGACTTTTCATCCTCCTTTTTTGACATTTCACAGCCATCTAGAAGACCTTTTTTAAATTAACTGTCCATACTTTTATGCTCAAATACCTATGCTATACTTTGATTTATTAAGTTCTTACTTTGAGCTGCCAATTTATTTATGATCTATCGAAAGCCCGCTCTCTGGTGACAAAATTATAAACTAATCTTAGCCAGACTATTATGAATTTTATTGATAATAACTAATAACCAATGAGTTAATGATTGATTGATAACAGCCAAAGGGCGTCAAAAGAAAGTACGTTCTTTTGGTTAATACATACATTTCCTAACTTGGACCCATTTTTCAAGAATTTGCTATTTTTTTTTATAGAGCCTCTTTTTCACAAAAGCACGGTAGTTTTCAAATATTCAAATTGTAATTATTTACCTTCTAAGAGCAATTTTCTCATAGGTATGTTTATAAAACCTGTTCTATTTTATTTAAACGAAGCTTAATATTTTTTACTTACAACATTAATTTATACTGTTTGCTCACCAATATTAAATATTTTTTGCTTTATAAAATAAGCTTTGAAACAAATAGTGTAATTAAATGCCGATAGGAGTACCTACTGACTCTCTGGGTAGTTGTTTCTGTGATTGTTTTCTTCCCAATAGCTGCAATATTTTTGAAATATAAAAGGCAGATAAGTTTTCAACTTCGAAATTGTATATATTATTTTAACTATAGAGTTTCTGCAAAAATGCTAAAAATTTTAACCTCAAGCATCAAGGTTTTTTTCAAATGTAATAACAAATTACTGTCGATAAACCCAGAGAAATTGTCCAAAATAGCTGTAACCACTTACGAAAAGTCCGATTTTGTATAACGTATCGACATTTCACTGAGTTACTCAAGAGCTGGTCGTCACGTGTTCCATACAAGATTTTTCCTAATTTTGACCACAAGGAGTAAATTATTAGTTATTCAACATGAAGGTTTACTTTTAAACTATCTTATATCAACTTAATACGTGAGGTTAGGTTACTGTCATTAGTATTTAAAAGGTCACTTTATATATCAAATAAGAAAAAAATATTGTTTGCAAAGTTTTCTTAACAATATGGCGAAGAAAAACTCTCCTTATTACCTCAGTAGTAAAAGAAAATAAAAAGATATTTATTTCTCTTTGTTTGAGTTTGTGGTTACACTCAGCATTATCCCACATTGTAAGAGCTGCTTGCAATTATTGCATTGTCATTGTTTTGAAATATGACAAAGTGATACAATACAATATTTAGTTACATTAAGTACCGTTTGAATGATGTATTGCTCTGTAATACACCAATAAATTAATGCACCCGTATATAAGGACTGCACAATTAGCGACCAAGAAATAATATATATCTGGTTAAGATTAGGGGGATGTTCATTTCAAAACGTCGTCTATTTGGCTGTGAAATTTCAAACGAAAAGAATGAAAGAACAAAAGTCCATTTGCTTTTTATGTCATCCTTTTCTATCAAAAATTCATAGCCTTCTAGATGACTTTTTTTAACGAGTACCGGGTATATTGAAGGATATTCTAATTAGCATTTTATTTTGAGTTGTGAGCTTACTACTGCCAAAGTAACTCTGACAACAATAAGATCACATTCTACCCATATTTCATTGTTGAGGAGTGTGTATTTCTATAAAAAATGTTACTATTTACATATCACTTGTCTTAAGCTTATAGATCGGCAAAGAAATATTAATTTATTTGAATAATTGAACTCAGAAAAATTGTTAAAAAATGTTTGCACTGTTTTCTTAACATTATGGCGAAGAAAAATTTCTCCATATTACGTAAGTAGTAAAAGAAACAAAAGGACACCTATTTTCCTTTGTTTGAGTGCGTGTTTACACTCTAGCACCATTAGCTTACATTGTGAAGGCTGTTTTCATCTGTTGTTCGGTTATTGTAATTGTCTTGAAATGTGACAAAGTTGGGGTCCAGATTTTGATACACCTTAGTTGGTTTATTTAGTGAAAACTGATCTTGCACGCCTCTTTTCTAGTATTTTTGATTTGGTCAGATTTTTTTCGTTATTGCTGCGGTGCTTTGCTTCTATACATTTAAATGTAAATTTTCATATTGTTTGAATTTAAAAATTCAACTCTAGTATAACTATTGCGTATAAGTATTTCAGGCATCCTCCGTATTTCAGTTATCATTAGATTTATGGAAGAAGTCTGATGAGATAAGTGAAATCTGAAGAGATAACCTTTATTTCGCCACTATAGTAAACTCAGTTGACCAAATACCTTTTACATTGGTCCCAATGAAGGCGGCTTTCCAATCTTTTTTTTTTCTACTACCGCACAGAGGTTGGAGAAACCCAATTTCAGACGCAAAAACGAATTTTCTGAAATGATTAAAATTATTGAAATATGTAATTCTGGAATAGTCAAAGAGTAAGAAAAAAGAGCAAAGTCGATTGCCTATTAACGAACCATGCAACAGAATAGGGTTATTGGTTCTTGAGCGTATGCATGGCACTTTTCTTCGTTCTTCTGTTGTAGAAGTATTATGTTGTGTTGTGTTACATCAATCCATAATTTTGAAAACTATTTTTAAACTTAAAAGCCGACGTTTTGTTTTAACGCAACCATCAGAAAATTTCATATTTTTTCTGCCCAGAGATTTTTTTTTATCGGATTCTGAATCTCCTTGCAATTCTGCATTCATGATGGTAGCCAAAAAGATCGTGACCCGACACTTCATGAAGAATTTTTAACAATCACATCACAAAATCAGCAAATTCTATCCTAAAAGTTAAACGAATTATCAATTGTTGCACAACACCGAATGAGGAATTTCAAGGGTATTCAGAATCCAGTGTAAAAATTTCAAGACCCTACGAAACTTGATAAAAAATTTGAGTTGGTTGCATGAAAACGAACTGTCCAATTTGATATTTGAAAATACCACGTTAAAGAGGACTAAAAGTGGTTGTAAAAAATGTTAATTATTTTTAATTATCTCTTTTATTTATTTAAATTGTTTTTTATTTAAGACTAGAAAAAACTTTTTTCAAAATTTCGATTTTTTGCTCATTTCCGACAGCAGAAGGAAATTTTTAAATTTATAAACGTCATTTTTATAGACCAAAAATAGAACTTTGTAACTGTAGACTTTTGTAATAAACGTGTAAAAGCTATAGACAATTTACCTAATTTTTTTTTCAAGCGGTCTAAGAATACGTTATTTACTATCCCTGTAAAGGCACTTAAAGTGCGCGTTCTAATTCACAGATAAATAGTAGATTATGTCACTAGGAGTAAAAGTGGGTCTTTTCCTGCTGAGCCCAGAGATTGACGGCCGAAGCGAAGCTGAGGCCTGCAACTGGGCGAAGCACAAAAAGACCTTTTACTCCGAGTAACATATACTATTTTTTTTTCAAGCATGCAATAAATAAGAAATCTATTTAAAAGTGGTTCAGTTTTGCAATTTTCTCTCATCCTGTTTAAGCGGGTCTAGGTACTTACCCAATTGTGTATATTATTTGTATAAGAAGTGTAGAATGGTGGTTTTCAATGTTCAATGGTTTTAATGTATTAAATAATAACCAATGATTATGGTAAACTAAGAATTTGTAGCATTATTTTCAATACTAAATTAATAAATGTCACATTGACAGATAAATATGATGACGCGCATGACATTTAACAGACGAATTCAGAATTCGAGAACCTATGCGATTTCGACTAATAACGGTTTCGGATGGTGCTCTTGAGTGCTCTGAGAGTATTTCTGTCCTGTTTTTTCAACAAGAATGTAAAGATGGCAATACACTCAGATCGGTTTATCTGGTGTCATCAATTATTAAAATAATTTTGGTGAATGAAAATCGTTTATATATGCGCCACCATGACACTAGCGGTGACTTTTGACTTTACTTTTACTGCCTAGGACTTTTTTGCTACTTTTTTGGTCTCAGGATTTGAAAGCCCACTTTAGGTGTGCGTATGGAGAAAACAAATGACGTACTTTTAGTCCGCTTGAAAAAAAAATAAGTAACAAAAAGGTTCTCGGAGTAAAAGTAATTTCCAAGGTCACCGCTGCTGTCATGGTGGCGCATTTATACACGATTCTCATTCTCCAAAACTATTTGAGCATTAGATGGCATCAGATAGACAGATCTGAGTGTATTGTCGTGCTTACATTCTTATTGAGAAAACTGAGGATGGGAATTCTCACGGAGCACTCTAGGCCACCTGAAAACACTGTTGGTCGAAATAGCATATGTTTTCGAGTTCTCGGGTCGAGTGTCGAATGTCACGCTTGTTATTATATTTACCTGTCATTGTGATTGATTCCTATTAATTTAGAATTGACAATAGTGCTACATATTTATATTTTCCCAAAATTTACTTAAACCTAAACCATTGGTTATGATTTAATACCATTGAAAACCACCATTCTAAAACACTAAGTTAAATTAGTGTTTAATTATTGTATATCTCTATTTTTTTGCTGAAGATATCACTGATTTTCCATTCCCTGCGGTCATCGTAAGCCCGTCGTACGTGGGTTGCTTTCTTTCCTGAAAAGGCTAGTTTCAAATTTGGAGCACCTAGACTGTTCCGCTTTAAGAAAGCTATTATATCAGGAATACGAGGTCAAACCTGCAGCTAAATTCCGTATGTAAGATTTCAATTATCGTTCTTTCTTTCATTGGAGTAATAGAATTGTGGTTTAAAGCATTAACACACTTAAAACAACTAAACTTTTCCATGTGCAACTTTGTTCACTAAGTGCAGCAATAAAATTTTTAGTAATCAAAACATGGTAGATTAGCGAGAAAGCACAGGTGTGTTTTTATTAGTATTTAAGCTCCTCTTTCAATAGTTGTGAGTTAGTGTCACAGGGTAACACAACACAGTTATTGACAGTAAAAGAGACGAGATATTATGTTCCATGAACACTTTAGCTTCGACAGAGAAATGCATCATTAAAACAAAATTGTGCGTTACAAATTTGGAACGTACGACTGTGTGGAAAGTAGTTTATCGCTTGCTGTAAATAGCAACTACCACACAAACAACACGGTAACACACGAAGATATAAAATGCCTTCGTTAGTTTGATTGGAATATTCAGTTGTAAACTACAGTAGTCAACAATTGAAACGGAAACGGCAAAAGTTTAGGTCACATTCAAATTCAAATATCTCATGAACCCTTGCGATGATTTTGGTGCCATTTGAAGTGCTTTAGTGGGCAGAGATTTCTCTTCATAGCTGGCTATGAGTGACCGCTAATAACAATTTACATACAGGGTGTTAAGTAAAACACTGCAAAATTTTTAAATTTACATTTTTTTGCCGTTCTTAGAAAAACAATATTTTTTATATTTTTTTTAACCGATATATTATGAGGCATAATATCTCTAGAACATTTTGGATTTTTTTTTTTAAATTTTCTGTATTAGTCGAACTAAGACTGTTTTTCTGAATTTATGTTACCTCTTAATTCGCTCAATATCCATATGCATTGTTATTGGCGATAAGTCTAGTTTGTTACTTTTGTACTAAAGTGAGAGGTTTGATAAAATATATACGAGGTTAGTAATAATTACGACCCTAATGAATAAGCTTTACTTAGTCACGTCTAAAGCAATATTGTGTAATAGTCACTATAACTTTTATACTTATAGTGTACTGTTCTTGATAAAGCAGTTACTGGCTGATGATATTGAGGATTATTAGAGACGTATTGATGTTTATCCTCGCATCATCTCTAGAGGGTTTAAGATTTACGTTGTTATGTTTGATAAAAACGGAGCTATACCAGCATTATTTAAACCGTTTAAAAGGAATTTTAGAACCAATTGCTAGAAGTGCATTATTTTGAAATGGTTCAAAAAATGTCTTCTTAAGACAATCATTTAGCAATACTAGAAACGTAATATGATTTTCAAGTAAGTAAGTTTCTACAAGGGGCGGCAAAAATATGCGATAATATTCTGAACTCCCTGAACGTTCAAATGTGAAACCACAAGATTTGTTGAGCTTGAGTGGATTGGAAACTTCATTTGTTGGAAAAGAGAACAACAAAGAAAGTGAACCTTGCTTTTATGCTCCTCGTCATAGCGTTCTCCGTGAAGAGAGTGTGAGAACCAAGTTTCATTGCGTTTTTTTTTTCTATTGTTCAGGTTAGTTTCATCGAGTTAGTTTCATCGAGTTCGTTTTCCGGTAAATCTTATAACGACATCCAAATGGTGAGGCCAACTGTTCAAGACGATCTTTATTCATTTTCATTCATTATTCATTTTACTCCGTTTTCGACAGCATAAGTATGTTTTTTCTGCAGGTATTTGTAAAATGTACAGGCAGATATTAGTAGAAAAAGAATATAGACCATTGTAGCTCATTTGGTGGGGAGCAAACCCAGAGAGTCCTCATCAACTCTATACTCTCGATGCTTTTTTGACGACTAGATGCCTCCAGCAGTTGTCATTGTATCACGAGGATAATCCTTTGGCTCCACAAGCCATCAGAAGAGATTTTTACGTCCACGATTTATTATCAGGTTCAGATAAAATAGAAGGAGTAATGTAGCTCTGTAAGGAGGTTTCACAAATTCTTCAGTCAGGATGTTTCACGCTACTGAAATGGAACTTCAACGATCCGAGACTACTTCCAGAAATTAATGTTGCTTTGTTCTTCTGAAGAAATTCTAGTTCTAGTTTTTCACTTCAGTGCTCCAGAAAATAGTAAGACTTTGGGTATGGTTTGGTCATGTCAAGATGATACTTTTGGGTTTCAAATTGAGAAGCCTCCTAATAATAATAAAATTTCAAAGCGTATGATTTTATCCGATACCTCAAGGGTGTTTGATTCTCTAGTCTTGATAAGTCCAGTCACCATTAGAACTAAGATTTTGTTACAAAATTGGATTCTTAAGTTGTCGTGGGATCAAGAGGTCCCTGCGGAATTGAGAGTCAAGTGGTACCAGTCCAGATCCGAGTTGGAAGAGCTCGATAATTTGCGTCTTCAATGACAGGTGTGTTCGAACAATTCCAAAGAAATCGAAATTCATGGGTTTTTTGAGCTGCGCCACAAAGTGCTTATGGTGCGCATTTATATTAAAACTGTAGATTCCGTTGAGAATAGTTGTGTTCAGTTGTTAACGTCGAAAACTTATGTATGTTGTAAAATCTAACATAAAATGGTACATGCAACATAGTGTGTCACGTAATGATCGTACGGGGTAAACTATGTTTTGTATCATAAAAATGTAGATTATCGTCAAATTTCAATTTGAATAAAACTGAAATTTGACTGTATATGGAATACATAAATGAAATTTTGAAACTTAAACGAATTTAACTCAACCAAATTTTATTGTACTATGTACTATAGATATAGGGTTCTCCTCGAGGGTTTCAGGGTACATTCAGAACCCAATGAAAATATAAACGGTATATAAGACATCAAAATAAGTAGTTTTTCATGTATGAATACTTTTCCTGGGCGCATGTTTGCTGAAATATTTGTCTCTGAGAGTCTCTTAAAAAAAATTCCCCCATGGCCTAATTAGAACAACCAAATTCTGTAACAACTGTTTGTTTCATTGATGTCTTTAATTTGTAGAAACGTGGAGTAACTGGCATCTCAAAGAGAAGTGGTTTAGGGGTGAAAATTATCTCTAAACTTTTACTAATATTTTGAACTGTAATATATAAAATTAGTACATATGAGCTCGGTTCCAATTCTTGTTATTTTTTACAATTTTTTTATTTATTCTTGTAATAGCTTTCGAGAAACATCCCATTTCTGAAAAAAAAACAGCGAATATATTAAGGGTAAAAACCGATCAAATTTAACAAATAGTTGGGTTTAATTATTGCAGGTAGGATATGCTATTGGCTATGCTACTGCTACTCTTCAGTTATATATATCAACACTATATCAGATATAGTGTTGAGATGTTTTCTGAGAAATCTGACTTTTTAAATGTGTTCATCCGTTTACGAAAATTAACTTAATAATTTTTTGTACATCTTGCTCTTGATTGTCGAGCTATAGAAAAATCGAAGAAAATTTCTTGATCGCTAAATGAAGTTACCCAAATACTCAGCAAACGCACGAAATGAGGTGCGTCTTTGAGATAGATCTGCAAGTAGTTCTCAGGTTGCCAGAACCAGAAGGTTATCTCGGCAATTTATCATACCACGGACTATCGAATTGTATTACGTACCTACCATTAAATTAAAGTTCAAGAACTATTACTTCGAGACTTCGAGCCAAGAATTATTTGTAATTTTATCCTCAGTCATAACATTGATTCTCGTAAGATTATTCTTTTCATAGGATCTATGACTGCACAACCGTCATGAATACCAAGATCAAAATCCACATACTGCAATAACCCATCATTATCAAAAAAGAGTTTAAAATAAATGTGGGGGCAGACATGGTTGGGCGGTATTTGGTTGGCTCAGTTATTTTACCGAAACGGGGCCACTTATTTATTACTAGAGGCCTTGGTTTTACAATTGAGCCCTAAGATGAGATTTATGCACGATGATATGCCTCCTCAGTTCAATAAAAAAGTTCAGGAATTCAGTAACCAACTATTTTCAAATCGACGAATCGATCGTGTAAATTAGGGCTCTGAACTATGGCCACCGCTGCTGCCGGATTTAAATAAATCTGACTTTTTCTCTGAGGGACTGTAATAGAATTTGTTGTACATTTGTCGGCCGATGAAACTGAGGAATATTTAAGAAACGTCGAAACGAAAATATGTCATTTAATTATTGATTACTCACTAATAGACTTTAACATTCGGCAAAGAAATTGAACTATTTAAATTACCTTACTTATTTATGCTCATAAAAAAAATATTGTTGTGTATAATTGGTCTCTAGTTTATTTACTTTTATCTGCATGCATGTAAAAATTAAGACCTAGATGATACGGGTATCTTTGGAACTTAGGTTTAAGCGTAATAAGTGAATTTTTACTATTTCACTTAATATTCCAGCTATTTATTTCTTCTACCTAAAAGCTAAACTTCACTGTTCGTTTAAATATTTGTTATAAAACTGTTTTAATAAAGCAGTACTAGCTATAATAAAACCCGAAATTTTGATTCGTTAATCGGCTTTGACCCCTAGCATAAAAAATGAGTTTTCTCCGAAATAGATATTTTATTGAAAAATTGCCAAGAAAAAATAAGCATATTATTGAATTTGCATAAAACCCCTAAGCAATCTTGTCTTAAGCTGCCTATTAGTTCAAGTTTTTGTTAAATAAGGACGTTAATAGGGTAAATAATTTTTGAAAACTTTCGTCCAAGTCTGGGAGTTTTTATTTTTATTATTAGTATTATCAAATGAAGCTCCTAAGTAAGTGGTGTAAAGTGCAAGTTTAAAAAGTAAATCCATCCAACCGTTCGCAAAACCTTTGTGTTTGTGGAAAAATGTGGAAAAGCTGAAAATTGTCAGTATCAGATTAATGAGGAACGACTGGCACTTTTAGGTTAAAAACAGCAATAAAAAACAGTTTAAACACAATATATATGTGTTTTGTTCCATTTATGGTGAAGAATTAAGAAATCAAAACTGCGCTGAAAACCGTTTTTTGTTTTTATGTTGTTATAACGATTCTAATAATATTGATCATTTTACTGCTTATTTGAAATATACGTTCGACTGTTGCTTTTTTTCTCTCAGATACTTTTAAATTACTGCAGTATATTGATCAAGTTAGAGCATCAGTCCTGTTAACATCAAGGTCGTTGGTTTAAATCCGGCGGAAGGCCTACTTTTCATTTTGAAAGTTACTACCTGCTTGTACGAACTGTTATTCCCACAATACAAAAAACAATTTAAACACAATATATGTGTTTAAACATGGCACGCTTGCAATCCCCTAAGAACGTAATAAACTCAATTCGAATAAAATTAACCTCTAAGAGGTTTTTTTCTTAAAATGGTCAAAAAAACACGATTCTGAAAGAGCCCAAAAATCGACCACCGAAGGGGTCTATCTCTGAAAATATTGCACGTACGGAACTCACGATGGTGGGAGAAGAAAGAGGAAATCAAGAAGGGAAACCACAGTTGGGTTCACTCCAATCAGTCGAGGTGTTCCTAACTTTCAGGCGGTTACTACCTCTAAAGAGATATTTTTAAGAATGGCCAAAAATTAGGATTTGAAGAGAGCCTAAAAATCGACCACCAAAGGGGTCTATCTCCGAAAACATTACACCTATGGAATTTCCGATAGTGGGATGTGAAAGAGGAAATCAAGAAGGGGAAAAAACAGTTGGATTCACTCCAATCAGTCTAGGCGTTCCTAACTCACAGACAATTAAAGTTGAGAATTGAGAAAAAAGTCGTAATACCCCCCCCCCCTCCCCAGCTAAGAAAATTTCGGATTTTTTTTGCGGTTTGTGATCGAAATGGCAAGCTTGTTATTCCCTAAGAACGTAACAAACTCAATTCGAATAAAATTAAACTCTAAGAGGTTTTCTTAAAAATGGTCAAAAAACTTGATTCTAAATGAGCCTAAAAATCGACCACCGAAGGGGTCTATCTCCGAAAAAATTACACCTACGGAACTTCCGATGGTGGGGGGGTGAAAGAGGACATCAAGAAAGGGAAATAACAGTTGGATTCACTCCAATCAATCGAGGCGTTCCTAACTTACAGGCGGTTAAAGTTGAGAATTGAGAAGAACGTCGTAATACCCCCAACCCCTTTGGTTTCTTATTTTGTAGAGTAGGTATTTCCATATTTCGAAAAGCCCTGTAATTATTTCATAATTGGGAAAAGTTTTATCTTCTATAAAGTATATAAAAATATTCCTCCACAATGGGCGTCATTTAATAAAATGCGATGTTGACTCTAATGCGAAAATTCAACACATTACATATTTGACACATCTTGTCAAATACTGGGTATTTGTTTAGAAAAAAACAACTTTTGCTTTTTCTCTATGCATAAAAGCCAACTTATAGATTCTGGATCAATATTTTGTTGGTTTTCAAAACACCTTTGGGTGGTACAAATGGCAGGGTTAAAAGAGCGCCTCAACGCTGTCACGTTGATAGTAAAAAGAGACTCTAAAAATATTCCTTTTGTAGGTTTTTATAACCATTCGAGGTTGTCACATCGCCTGATACGAAATTACGTAATCATAGTTGAGTTCATCTTCTTCCTTCAACATATTCAGTCAAGTGTCAAACAGTTTCAAAATACTTGATTTCAAGTCCGGCTCAACTATAAAAAAAATGAAGTAAAGTCAAGCATTTAATTTATGAAGTCAAAGTATTTTTTTAAAAGTCAAATATTTTTTTAAATTGCCAAGATATTTGACTAGTTGAACCCCTAATACTGAATTTGAGGCATGCAACAGTGGCAAAATCTTAGATCTAAAACTCACCATATGCTGCCATTAATTACTAAATCCATTGTACTAACCTGAAATGCGAATACAAGTCTCTCCTTGTGACACTTCACTACCCTCTTTTTCACCAGTACATCCTCTATCACCACCATTATTACTGTCGTTGCAAATTAAACGTGTTTCGTCCGGATTAATAAAGATTTTCACGATATGACCTTTACCACTGTTTTTACATGAATACGTCAATTCTTGAAAACCATCCGGTATGTTAAAATCAACGGTGTTGAGGTTTACCGTTGCAATAGCGGAAGACCGAGAAGACTTCGTGTCCTGGTGAGACGGATAAGCTGCACTGATCAATATTCCGTCTTCTTTGCTCTCCTGGTGTCCCAGATACCAACGATCTTTGTCGTTCTCCTCGATACTTCTTTCTCCGGACCGTCTTGCTTTAGTCTTGGGTGGTAACGGTGGCGGCAGGCAGGTGACTGGCTGCTCGGACATATCTGAAAGTAATTTACCATTATGATTAAGTAATTTGTTTGAATGTAGTTTGCCTTTAAGGCAAGCTGTTGCTAGTTGCAATTCGTATGAGTAATGAGGTAAAAAAAAATCACAGGGGTGTAGTAATTATATGGGTATATTATATATGTATATCTACTATGTGTCGACCAATTCAGATGCCTTGATGTTAATAATGTAGCGAAAACTCTTAGTTAATAGGCATTCTAGAATATTGTTGTTTGCAGCTTTGTAGCAAATACTTAAAACACTATAGGGCATTAAGAGGATAATAATGTGTTCGATAATGTAAATTCCGAGGGAGTGAGGCGTGAGTGATATACGTCAAGCCAAAGAGTTATATCCAATAATGCGCTAGGAGACTTCACTCTTTAACGTACCATCGATTTTTTATTAAGTATATTTGACTTATGGTTAGTATAATTATACCTTCACAAGGAATTTAGGCTCCAGTAACAATGGTTGTTATTAATGACAAATTATTTAACGTCAAACTTTTCCTAGGGAAATATAATATCTATCTCATATAAGTTACTTTGCCACCGGTCATTACGTATAAGATAATAGACAATAATATAGTCAGGTGCCTAACCCCACGAAGATATTTCTCAGATTTTGTAGCGAATCTCATACACCCCCTGTTCTTCACTATTTTCCCAATATTCCATTTCTAGAGCAATAATTGTTACTATAGTTATATTCAACAAAAAATATATATCCCTATAGTTTTCGCGTCGAGAAAGATTACCCTCTTTTGTCAACGTCAACTGAAAAGTAATTGACTCAATTTCAAGGCATACACAATGCAAATTAACACTTGATTAATGCATATATTCAACTCTCAGCATGTTTAACAAACAAAATTAATTATTATTTAAGTTTTGAATAAGGAAATTGGTTTAGCGTATAGTCATACAAACTGGCACCGCGTTATGTTTTGACTCAAATCATAATAATAGTTAAACCTACAAGATTGTCCCAAGTGTTTTTGGTTTTGTTGATTAAAAACTTCTTCGAATACAAGTCGTTCATTGAAAATTGTTTTACATACATAATTTTAGGCCGATTTGCAATTCACGAAATTTAGGTCAGAAATTTGAATATTTTTTTTATTACAAATTGCATTGCATTCATGCATATCGTCCTTAAATTACCGATTTTTTAAAGCACTTGTTATATTGCATAGGAAAATTTGCCCGGCGCAAAAAAAACACCGATAATTCTGCATGAAAACTTGTTATCTCCATGTGCTAATTTTTATATTTTTTTCCTAGGACTGCCTTGATAATTAACAAAAACGTACTACTAACTACAGCTGAAACTCGCATATTGCACACATCATGTGCAGCTGTTGTCAATATGAATAAATTACTCTTCACACTCTTGAAACGGTCACATTTACAACATCGTTTACAACACGCTGTTGGGAATATGCAAAAAGCTCTCTTTACACTTTTGTGAAAAGCACACTCTTTTGACGCGCATACTTAAATAGCGTTTACACCACGTTGTTGTGAATATGCAAAAATATTTGTTCCTACTTTTGTGATACGCATATTCTTCACACTTTTCTGACGCGCATATTCGCAACAGTGTTTACAACACGCTGTTATGAATATGCAAAAATCACTCTTCAACTTCTTGTAATGAGCAAATTTTTTACACACTTGGCAAAGAGCATATTTTCTACACTCTTGAGACGCACGTATTCACAACAGCGTTTAGAGCACGATAATATTGTGGTATATATTGTTGCGAACTAGGGTTCAATAATTCCAGTCTAACGATTTAATACGAAAACACTATTTATTTATTCCACAAATACACTCGACTACTAAATAACTCAGTACTTAACACGTTATAGCCTTCTATTATCGCTTCGTAACTTTAGCTTACTTATAGCTCGATTAAAATACGACTACTACTCGGGCGCTCTATGCGCCTTTTATATACAATCCTAAAATTACAGAAAAACCTAGAAAGTTCTTTATAAGAATTCTTGAATAATCTCATATAAAAAAAAACGGTTGTAAACAACTGCTTTCTAGATTAAGCCAGACGAGCAATAAATCACTCGTGTCAGCCATGACGCAGCGCGGATAGGTCGCGAAGCTCCACCAACCAACACGCTCCCATGCGTTGCCCCGCCTCCCATGCGGGGTTGCTGCGATCGTAACATTGCCCTCCTCCTAAGTCTGTTCGTCCCGAACAGATAGAGTTCCATGGTATCGTGCTAATCGATCCAAATGAACGACCTTCATCTTTGACCTAGGGGTCCGCTGGATCCTATACACCACATCATTAATCTTCTTTATAATTGTATAAGGTCCTTCCCAATTTTGGCTAAGTTTGGGCGACTTCCCCACCTTTCGCCTCGGATTGTATAGCCACACCAAATCACCATCCTGGAAGCCGCGGGAGTTAGCTAGTAAGTCATATCTTGCTTTGGCTCGATCACTGGATATCCGCAGTTTATTCCTGACTTGCTCATGAACATTGTTCAGCCTCTCCTTAAGCTCCTCCACAAAATTCTCAGAGTTGAGCGACTCTTTTTCTGGTGTTCCATACAGCAAATCCGCAGGAAGCCTCATTTCCCTCCCGAACATCACTTTCGCCGGAGTATAACCAGTGGCTTCATGCGTAGAGCCTCGATATGCCATCAACATGAGAGGTAGATGTTGGTCCCAATCACGCTGATGATCTGCCACCATTTTAGACAGGTAATGTTCCATGGTCCGATTAAACCTCTCTACCATCCCATCCGACTGTGGATGCAAAGGAGTTGTCCTGGTCTTGCGAATTCCGAGAAGTTCCATGACCTTCTGGAAAACAGCCGATTCAAAATTTCGGCCCTGATCAGAATGAAGTTCGAGAGGGACCCCAAATCTGCAGAACATTTCATTTACTAGCACCGTTGCCACAGTCGTTGCTTCTTGATTAGGTAGGGCGTATGCTTCAGGCCATTTAGTGAAGTAATCCATGGCGACCAAGATGTATTTGTTGCCCGACTCAGTCTGAGGAAATGGTCCCGCGACATCAATTGCTACCCTCTCGAATGGAGCACCTACAGTGTACTGCACCATTCGGCCCCGTGATCTTGTTCGAGGTCCCTTTGTGGCACAACAAACTTCGCACTTGCGGCACCAAGATTCGACGTCTTCATGATAGTTCACCCAATAATACCGCTCTTTAATTTTGGCCAATGTTTTATTGACCCCAAAATGGCCTCCGCTTGTTCCGTTGTGCATTTCCTGTAGTACATCTGATTTTCTGCTACTAGGAACAACCAACTGACTGACTACGGTCTTGCCATCCGGACTCTCCCACGCTCTCTTTAGTAATCCATTTTCTATTCTAAGAGAGTGCCACTGGGCCCAGAGCGCCTTCAAGTTAGGACTTTTATCAGCAATTTCTTGCCATTCTGGTCTTTTGTCGTCAGTCTTTGCAGAGAGGATGGGTCCAATATCTGGATCATTCATTTGTTCTTCTCGAAGGGTCTGTGTGGTCCAGCCATCGTTTATTTCCACCGACGTACTCCTTACAAAAGGATGTCCCTCACGTTGCTCAGTTCTTCGACAATGCTGACTATCTTCTTTACCTCTAGACAATGCATCGGCATTTCCGTGAGACCTTCCTGGTCGATATTCAGTTTGGATCTTCTGTCCTTTAATGTGTCCGGCCTCTGTAACACTTTTACCAACCAAATTATTGCCTTGACTTGATTGGTTGACATGACTGATCCTGGGGGTCTTAACGGACTCGGTCAATTGCGTCCTTATATTGACCGGAATTGGCTTTTCCTGGAATCTAGGGCGGCCCTGGTTTCCGCTCGGTCTTCTAAATAAAGGCGACGGACTTCTTGCCCTATTAGGGCAATTACTCTTGACGTGACCCAGTTTACCACAGTTAAAACATTTTATGCCCCGATTGCCTGTCGATCGAGGAGTTCTTTCCAACAGGGCTTGCATATTGACTGCGATATCCTTCAACGCTTTATGTAAACTTGCCATGGATTCAGCCATAGATGTAGACTTCTTATCACCGCAGGTTGCCACTCTTACACTTGCAGAAGAACTAGATGTCACTCGTGACGCCTCGAATTCCAGGGCCCGAACTAGTGCCTCGCTGATATTCCTGGGCCTTACTAGACGTAAGTGGTATCTCATGTCACTATCTCGAACTCCCTCAATGAACCTTTCGGCGGCAAATTGCGTTTGAAAACATTCAGGGGCTGATGGGTATGCCAGGTGAATTAGTCTGTCTATGTCCGCCTCAAATTCTTGTAAGGATTCACCTGACTTCTGTTGTCTCATCCTCAGCTGGGCCTGGAACACGGTTTCTTTGTGCTCATTTCCAAATCGTAGTTGCAGAGAGTGTACTAAAACTGCATAATTATTTTGATCAGCTGCCGACAGGGATTGGAGTAATTCAGCCGCTTTTCCACGAAGTGCTACCACTAATGATGTAGCTTTCTGGGGCTCGGACCAGCCATTAGCTTTTGCAGCTGCCTCAAATTGTGTTTTATAAATTTCCCACGCCGTAGTACCGTCATAATCGGGAGGCTTAATTTTAGCGTTAGCTGTGCTAAAACTCTCTGTAGACACGGTGTCGTCCTCAAGTTGTTCCCGGAATTTCTTTTCTAGCTCGAGAACCCTCTGGTTGACAGCTTCGAGTCCTTCGTTAACGGATTCATTAACGGATTGCATTATTCTTTCTTCCAACTGTTGCTCCCTGACTGCGAGATGGCTCATTAATTCTTCTTTGAATTGTTGATGACGTCGCTCTTGCACTTGATCACGTTTTTCCTGCTCTTCTTTTTGTTCTTTATAACGCCGCTCCTGAATTTGATCACGTTTTTCCAGCTCTTCTTTCTGTTGTTGATAACGTCGCTCCTGAACTTGATCACGTCTTTCTTGCTCCTCTTTTTGTTCGTTATAACGTTTCTCCTGTTCTAGATAACGTCGCTCCTGTAATTGATCACGTTTTTCCTGTTCTTCCCTCTGTTGCTGCATGAGGGACAGCAGGGCGGCAAGTTGATCCTCCATCGCTTGATGCTGGCTTCTAGTCACTGGCATAAACACGCAATGTCCGGCAATGAAGCACTCACTTACAGTTCAGTGATATTGGTCCTCAAATTCCCACTGGAATCGCACTTCTGACACCAATTGTTGCGAACTAGGGTTCAATAATTCCAGTCTAACGATTTAATACGAAAACACTATTTATTTATTCCACAAATACACTCGACTACTAAATAACTCAGTACTTAACACGTTATAGCCTTCTATTATCGCTTCGTAACTTTAGCTTACTTATAGCTCGATTAAAATACGACTACTACTCGGGCGCTCTATGCGCCTTTTATATACAATCCTAAAATTACAGAAAAACCTAGAAAGTTCTTTATAAGAATTCTTGAATAATCTCATATAAAAAAAAAACGGTTGTAAACAACTGCTTTCTAGATTAAGCCAGACGAGCAATAAATCACTCGTGTCAGCCATGACGCAGCGCGGATAGGTCGCGAAGCTCCACCAACCAACACGCTCCCATGCGTTGCCCCGCCTCCCATGCGGGGTTGCTGCGATCGTAACAATATTGAATATGCGAAAATTTCTGTTCATTCTCTTGCCATGCGCCTATTTTTCACACTCTTGTGAGGCGCACATTGAAAGCACAAACATTTTTACACTTTTGTGACGTTTTGTCACTCGCTTGCGCCTCTTGTCACACTCGTTTGCAAAATGCAGTTTTTGACACTAGCTGAACAATACACTATGGTCCCAAAGAAGTCTTACACTGAGAATTTAGGATTTGCATTGTTTGCGTAGATAGTAAGTTTGAGTGCAAAATTATGTAGTTATTTTTATGAGTTAATGTATGTTTGTGGAATATTGTCAAAAAAAAACTATAAACGATTATTTAGTCTGCAAAGTATTTTTTAAACAAAGCAAATTGTGCACCGGAAAAAACGCATTTAAAAAGTTATATTTTAGACAGTACCATCTTTACATTCTTCTCCAATTTGCTTTCCCATTCTATGCTGAAAGACCAGTCAGCTAAAATTCTTTCAGAATTCTGACTAGAATTCTATAGTAGTTACAGCTATTGAACAGCGACTCGTTTTAAGTATCTCAGCCAGTTTGCTCATTTTCTATTTTGATTTAAAGAAAAAACATTTATTTGCGCTATCTACTACAGCCACGAGTGGTGCATTTTGATTTTGAAATAAATAATTTTATTTTTTTACTGACATTTTAAATCCAGAATTAAATCTGGTTTTACTCTTAAACCTATTAATCTCTTTCTCTAGAGGATTATAGTGATAACACAAATTTTACTTTAGATTTCGTATATTTGCAACAAGTTGAGATCAAGTACTTAGATATGTTAGTTTCTGTGACTGAAATCACAACACAGAGTGACATAAGTGACTGAAATCGCTGAATATTTTTTTCTACAAACGTTCAGTAATGACACATTTTTTTGCCTTCAGGTGCCCAAAAAAAGTTAGGCTTTTTCGAGTTTATTTTAACACACGTTACCAAGGGCATCAAGCCATAATAGTAAATTGTCTCATAAGGAGCACAAGTGTCAGTTTTCAGATGGGGCTGTGCAGAAACACGGGTGAGCCAGTAAACAGATTAAAATATTTTGTTTTATACTTCCGGCAAAAAACTCGCTTGTGACGTTGAAATTTGACCAGTGATTTCTAATGTTGTCCTGCAGGGTACATCAAGAGCTGGATCAAGATCACCATGTTTTCAATTGGAACCACTTAAAATTTGGTATGCTATGTTTCTTTTATTTTCAAGGGAGTTTTCTACATAGCCCTCAGCTGCGCCAGATCTCCAGCATGTCTGACAGCATGTCGTTTCAAAATTCCAGAAGCCTCAGCATCCGCTAATAAGGATCGAGGCTGATGTGCCTGAAATGCAATGTCCCGTGTAAAACGATGGCGCAGGTAGTTTCAAAATTTTTCAACGTGGTGAGGTACCTTTCCAAGAGAGTTTTTTTCTATAAGTTGCGTAGTGCATACATTATTTTCATAACGCACAAAAAATCTTGATTGGGGCGTGTCAACCTTTCTTAAAGAGATGTCTACACAATTCTATAAAGTTGGCTGCTTCATCCTCCAAATTTTTGACCACAAAAATCCTGTCTATCTTGGTTCTAGTGTTCCCTGACGAAGACCAAAAAGTAATCGCCTAGATCTTTTACATCTTCAACCATAATTTAAACTAACTCTTGGGTTCTCCAGACCCCAGAAGTACCGAAAATAAGTACCACCTACAATGATATAACTACATGCTGATTCAAAAATACGTTGACAAATTTCAGGAGGTGATTGCTGGCATTATTTTAAGAAGAAAGGTTCTCATAAGCGAGGATCCTTAAGAGCATCGTTACGAAGATAGAGGGTGTTAAAATTTTATTAAAAAAAAATAATATTATCTTCTAAACCGCTTGAATGATTTTAATAAAATTTTACAGATGTCAATAGCGAGTGGACATGTTTCTGTTAAACAAAATTTTTCAAATTTTTTATTTTCAAGTTTGATTTTCAACCTGAACTAAACTGAAATAAAACGTTCCATCTTGTTGAGGTCACGAATATAAGACGTGCATTAAAACGATTTTTATTTATTTACTTGAAAATGACGCGTCTAACGAAGAAAACTTTAGAGAGCTTTTTTGTTTATAATTCAACAGAGAACAAAAGGGTAGAATCTATTTTTTGATAGACCAGTGGCATACCATATATTTCTTTAAAAAGATGAAGCGTCATTGCGGTACGCGCGCAACTGGTGGAACAAAAAAAATTCGTTCAACAGAAACATGGCTACTCGCTAGCTATTGACATCTGTAAAATTTTTATTAAAACCTTTCAAGCGGTTTAGGAGATATTATTTTTGTTTTTTTTTTAATAAAACTTTTACACCCTGTATCTTCGTAACGATGCTCTTAAGAACCCTCGTTTATTAGAACTTTTCTTCTTAAAATAATGCCAGCAATCACCTACTGAAATTTTTCAAAGCACTTTTGAATCACCTTGTATATCAAAGTAAGGGGTCTTCATTATAAAACTTCATCTAGTAGGCTATGAAATTTTGACAGAAAAGGATGACATAATCAAAATAAATGGACTTTTGTCTCTCCTTTGACATTTCACAGCCAACTAGATGAAGTTTTATAATGAACACCCCGTATGTTGTATTAGAGTTTTCATAAAAATAAGTTTCGTACCCTCATCAGTAAAAATTTATTGTCTAGGGCCTCCACTAAAAAACTGTCGATCTTGGTTGATATTCAAAATTTTTGACTTTTTGGATTTATAACCTTCGCTTGTTCTGGAAGAAGAACAAAAGTGGTGCCATCTAGGACCTAGACTTAATTTTCTAAAATTATCTCGGTAATGTCAAACGATAGCCTGAAGGATACCATCCATTTTTTATATTTAAAATTTGGTCCAATATCAACCGTTAATGACATATTACAAAAAAAATGAAATGCAAGGTTTTAGTAAATTTGTAACAATTTGATAACCCCTGTAAATATTTTAGATTTTAAGACACATTCCAAACGGGCACTAAATGACGCAACTTTTTCATAATTTAACCAACCCTGTAACTAACACCCTCTCCAAGATACCAATGATGGATCGTCTTGAAAGTTCCTACCCTGTACTACAATATAACAATATAAAGAAATAGTGCAGTAATTTTAAAAGTTAGTTGTAATATGTACAGGGACATCATTTTAAGTATCTTACACAATTTGCTCCCCTCCTATTTCGTATTCAAAAAAATAAAAAATAGTTAATTTGCGCTTTCCACCAAAGCTGCGAGAGAACATCATATCGGCATTTAGAAGAATTTTTATACGACAAATATGACATTTGAGACGTTACTTTTTTCATTTACTTTATTTTTCTTAAATGAAATGACACAAGCTGATTTCAAAAATACTTACCTTTATATCTGACAATACTCGTGTTCGATAAACAGTAATGTTATATATAGTGACAAAATGAGTGACAAAATCATTGAGTGTCTAGGGTCATTTTAAATGTTCAAATAAAGAGTTTTTTATGCGCTTTCTACTACGGCCACGAGAGGACACCCCATCTGCATTAAAAAGATTTATTATTACTTATGACGTAAACGTGACAAGGCTTAAGTGCGTCACTAATGCTCCTACTTATAGTTGCGACTTGAGCATGACCTTGTGCACAATTAAAAATGTTTAAAACATGTCAATCTGTTTCAAACGGAGACTAAAGCCAGACCATGAATTCAAAGTCAGACATGAGGGTTACTGACAGTTAAGTCACTACTATAAATACGGGCATTAAATTTATTTAATGCAAACTAATGTATCATTACAGGGTTGCCCCAAAAATATTTTATCAACTACTTTATCTACTAAATCACACATTGGCATTCTTTTGGGATTTACCTTCTCCTTCTTTATCGAGGTATACAAACACTTATATGATTGAGTTCTGTCTTGTCTAAAACCTTGCCCATCAGAAAAAATTAATTTTCAGAAATTGAATAGTATTGAACAGAAAAGGCACAGCCATTTAACATTCTTTTTGCTAACCTGTAGTGGAAGCTTTTTGTTACACTGATTAAATTATTTAGACTTTAGTAACATCAGCGTCGTTTGCACATACTAGACATTTATAATTTAGTTAAATACAGATATATAATTGGTTGGCCAAGAAAATTTGGCAAAAAAAAACCATATATAAACTTTTTGTTGAATCGAAATAAGAAAAGAGCAAATGTGTGAGAAACTTAAAATGATTAGCGACACTTTCAATGATTTTCTCACACTTCTTCTTCTTCTTCAAGTGCCTTCTTCATTACTGAAGGTTGGCGACAATACCAGCAAACTCCTCTCTATTTCTTGCTGCTCTCAATAGGGTGCATGTGTCTAATCCTGTCCACTCTCTTATATTTTTAAGCCATGAGCATTTTCGTCTTCCGAGTCCTCTTCGGCCTTCTATCTTTCCTTCCATAAGCAGTCTCAAAAGTTGATATTTTTCTCCTCTGTATACATGTCCCAGATAACCAGTTTTGCGCTGTTTCACATGTTGTAAAAGTTCCCTGTCTGTTCCCATCATTCTTATAACATTTTCATTTGTTATTCTTCGGGTCCATGGTATCTTCAAAAGTCTGCGGAAGATCCACATTTCAAATGCCTCCAATCGCTGTATCATTCTCTTTCCCATTGTCCAGGATTCCGTGCCATACAAGAAGACAGAATAAATATATGACTTCACGAAACGGTATCGAGCATCGAGTGACAGGGTGGTATTCGTTAGAAATGTCTTCGTTCTCACGAACGTGGCTCTTGCGTTTTCAATTCGAGCTCGAATTTCGGTCTCTGGATCCAGGTTTTGGGTAACCCAGCAACCGTGATACCTGATTCTCACTTCTTCTATTGGAGTACCATATATTCGTATATTGGCTTGTAGATTTTGATTTCTGCTGACGACCATCGTTTTGGTTTTTGCTGTATTGATTTCACAATCTTGTCTACCAGCTCCTGTAAGCCTTCTGAAGTGTCTGCGAAGATGACAGTGTCATCTGCGTAGCGTATGTTGTTAAGTATTTTACCGTTCACCTTTATGCCAATTTCACAGTCCTCCAACGCTTGCTGAAATATGCACTCGGAGTAAATGTTAAATAAAAGAGGCGAGAGAACCCAGCCCTGTCGTACTCCCCTTCTTATCGGTATCTCTGACGACACGGTGTCACCAAACCGAACAAACCCCCTCTGTTCCCAATATAAATTTTTTATAAGCCTTATGTCTTCGTAGTCTAGACTGTTTTTGGAGCAGTTGTAACAGTGTTGGATGCTTGATGCGATCGAACGCTTTTCGTAGTCAATGAAACACAAATACACGTCTTTTCTTTGGTCTCTACACTTTTCGAGTAAAACCGTTAATCCGAAAAGTGCTTCCCGTGTTCCCAGTCCTAATCTAAACCCAAATTGTTCGGGGCTTATATTTAGTTCGCATTTCAAGTAGATACGTCGATGTAATATTTTTAACATAATTTTCAAAGTATTGCTCATTAAGCTAATTAATCTGAAATCGGAGCACTTTCTTGATGTGTTTTTCTTGGGAATCGGTATGAACACTGACTTGAGCCAATCACGGGGGTACGTTCCTGAACTGTAGATTTTATTAAAGAGGTCGGTGAGTCGTTGGAGATTTTCTTGGTCCAGCAATTTTAGCATTTCTGTGTATACATTGTCTGGTCCTGCAGCTTTTCCACTTTTAGCTGTTTTTATTGCTGCGTTTACTTCGGATGGTAAGATATTTAATGTCAAATCATTGTCGCGTTCTAGTTCCGGTTCTATCCTTTCATCATCAAACATTTCTCGAATATATCCTGACCACTCTTCTTTTATTTCTTCCTGGTCTGTAATTATTTCACTGTTTTCTGTTTTAAGGAAGTTGGTTTGTTGGGCTTTCCTTCTTATTCCTGTGATTTCTTTAACTTTTTTGTATATATTAAACTGGTCGTGTTTCTTTTGTAGTTCTTCTAATTCCTGACATCGATCGTTCATCCACTTCTCCTTTGCGTGTCTGATTAATTTTTGAATGTTGGTTTGGGTTTCTTTATATTTGTCGATGTTTATGTTCTTATATTTCCTGCGAGTTTCCATTAGGTCTAGAATTTCATTGCTCATCCAGGGTTTCTTTGCTGCTGTTGGTTCTTTACTAAGTTTTTCTGTTTGTATTTGGTTAATTGCGTGTTCTAGAGAACTCCATGATTCTTCTATCGGTTGTTCTTGTTGCGTTATTGTTCTTTTAATTGCTACGTTTAGTTGTTCAGTGATTTCTGTACAGATTTCTGGATGTTTAAGTTTTTCGAAATCGGGTCTTCGTTGTATATGATGCTTGATCTTCTTTAGTCTTATGAATATTGTTCCCACGACAGGGTTATGATCGGATCCGACATCGGCTCCAGGGTACGCTCTCACATCACTTATCCCATTTCTGTAGCGTTTATCAATTAGTATGTAATCAATTTGATTTCTAATTATGATAGTCTTAGTGTCTCCGGGGGACTTTCATGTGTATAGCCTTCGCTTTGGCAATTTTAAACACGTATTTGTCACAACAAAATTTTCTTCTTGGCAGAATTCCACCAATAGATCGCCTCGTTCGTTTCTTTCACCCAAACCCCAATTTCCAATTATGCCATCCACTCTCCCTTCTCCTACTTTGGCATTAAGATCTCCCATAATGATATTGACTTCATTCTTTTTTGTCAACTTCAACAACTGTTTGATTTCTGAATAGAACCTGAGTATGTCATTTTCATGGCTTTCTGTTGTGGGGGCGTATACCTGGACAATATTGATATCTCTAGGATGGGCTTTCAGTTGTAATAGTGCGACTCTATCTGATAGTGGTACAAATGATTTGACAGACTTATTATTTTTTCTCACACTATATATGGGTAATGTTAGGTATACAAAAATTAGGTTTTTGTGGCTCTATCGGCCTAGCTAAAAAATTGTGTATCATACTTACTACAGAAAAATCAATATTATGTCAAAACTCTGACGTTTGACGTATATTAGATCTTATAAATACCGATTTGGCGTATCTTCGTAATCGTGGTAGCATCTTGTGTAACAGAGCATCTTTGGTGATACTCTTACAAGGATATCTCTGTACTGAAGATGTATCCGTAATGGAAATAACAAAACTTTATGCAACAATATTCGAGAATTTTCATTAGTTTATTGGCCCCGTCTAATCAATTATACGTATCAAATTCAAAATTGGTGGAAAATTTGGAAGAAACTTTCACCATAGTAAATCTATTATAAACCTTATTTGGAATAAAACCAAACCAATTAAACGTTTGTATCCTAGCAAAATCTAAAACATTTGGTCCCTTTATACCATTTAAAATTTTACTCACATGTTTTTTTTTTGTAAACATAACTGTTCCAGGAAGTGTCAACAACCGAAGGACGAAGTACTCTCCCAGACATAGATGTAATCTGATTGTATAACAACTACTTAAATTTTAAAGGTGGAGTATTGTACAATCACGCACCGTAATACGCTTTGCAAACAACATTAGAATAATATTGGTTTTTTCTTAAACAAATACCAATCTCTTTTTCGCTTAATACGTAGCGTGGCGTTGTTTCCTATGGCACGAAACCAGTGGTACACAATGGCTATCTTAACTTTCCCATAAGTCTATGGCATCAATATTCGAACAGCAGAATGTGAGCGAAACATCAACCATATAATATTACATCCTAATTACTGCTCTAAACATTTAATAGGAAAAAGACCATAATTGCTTATCAAAATAATTAAATTAAACCATTCAGATAGATCAATAGAAAGTGTATAGCGTGAACAGCGTCACTTTATAATTTAAAGTTTTTGTAAACATTTTCCAGTGGAATGATATTATGTGAGAGTTTTTGAAGCTCATTGAACTGCGTGTCTCACTGAGTATAATTAAAAAGTGCCGTAATTAATTGTGGAAATAATAGCGTTTTTCTATGGTCTTACATTATGTAATATTTTCATCTAGTCGCCTTTTGTACCGAAGGCTGTTACTCCATTGATAGCGTACAGTAATTAATAGTTTACAACACTCAGGTAGGTTATGGGATTACTAAAAAAAAAGCCTCTGGGTACAAAGAAAACGATGGAGACAGAAATGCTTCAGTGGTCAACTGCTCCATTTGATTGAAAATTATGAGGATGTAATGTTACACATCTTCGTCAGGTCTACCTACTAGGTGTGAGAAAAGTTGAATAAATCAGTGTTCTTCTTCGAAACAGAAGATTTCGAATAGATCGTAAACTGAGGTTTTTACAAAATGAGGTTTGAGTTGTTCCTCAAGGACCGAGATTTACAAGTACTCAGCTGCGAACTCTGAAGCAGAAAGGGTATGCCAACTTTCAGTACTTTCAACTAAGTTTACTGATGAAAAGAAAAATGACATAGAGGTTTTAACAAAGAAGTCTGATGATGATTTTTTGTCGTAATCCAACATCTTTTAAGAGGTACAAGCTATTGTCATGCAGGCAAAGAAAGGCACACCAATAGAAAAATTTATTATTGTAGTCAAATGTCTAGTTGTGACTTTTAAAACGAAAAATCTCTAGAAACCTCGACACTTAAAGAATTCTAATTTGTTATATTAAGCCCAAATTGTTGAAAGAAGAAGTACTGACAAAGGAAAGTCTAACTCTGGAATGGGCCATACTTATGTCTATCAGCTCTAACAAGATCAGAGATCGAGGATCAAAAAGCTGATTGGACGTTCGTACAAGTTTACATCTGGTGCATGAGTTAATTCATGCCATCAACGTGGCCAAGAGGCAGCAAAAGACATAATCGGGGATAAGCTCTGGACCAAGCCAGGCTGAAGTAAGCCAAGTACAGAGTCTGTACTGGGTCTGGGCTATGGACATGGGACAAAATAGTGCCTATCCCAAGAAAAACAATGTTGTAGTTATGTAAAAAAAAAAATAATTAATTTAATAAAGCACATAGAGAAGCTTCCTATAATTTTCTGTCACAGACAACTAATATAGATTCAGGTAAGTTGTTAAAGGTCATCGATGTGAATGAAATAGCTGATGGGGATTAGCAGAGGACAGACATCTGCTTTAATTTGTAGAATAAAATTTGTCTTTTAAAAAAAATTAAAAAAGTAATGTCAATTTGTGTTGGAAAAAGAGAATTAAATGTGTTCCAATTGTTGAAAAAAAAGAATTAAAATGTGCTTATAGAACTAAGCTTGATAAAATTAAATTTTTTGTTTCTCATTTCGGAAATAGTAATGCCAATGTTAAGATTAAAACCATGATTGTGCCTGAATTTAATAAAAATAATCGACATGCTAGAGGCGCCAAATAGAAATGGGCCTGAGAAAAGTGAGTCTAAAGTAAAATATAGCTTAGAATTGTTCAGAAGAAGCATATTTTTATTAAGAGCTTTAAACGTCATTTGACAGGGTTTTAGTTACCTCATGTCATAGGTCATGTTACAGGACTTTAAGTCTGCTAAATCCGATATAAAAATCAGAGAAAAACCTCATTCTCCTTAAGAAGAAAATGACAAAGAACGTTGTAGTCACCAATTTGTGGATCAACCCATTGTTAATTCCAAGGAGACAACTAAAAGAAATTGTAATGCATGATTAGAAAGAATAAAGTAAAAATAGAAGAAAGAAGAGGAAATAACAAAAGCACTAATATAAGAATAGCTGTTGAACAGTTGGCAGATGTCAAATGTCAACAGTAAATAAATAAATATATGTTTTGGTTAGTTTTTAGTGGTATGGTAGTGAGAGAATATTGTAAGAAGTTAAAGAATACAGTTTGAAGTTAAATAAAATATTTTGTCAGAAAAACGATACAATATACATTAAATCTCGATTTTTAATCCTCGGGCAGGGTTTAAACTGGACTTGTAAAAGTGGGCCATAGAAGAGACAAAACTGGGATGGGTACTAGCTGGCAGATTTAGATTTCCCTCCATCAATCCTAACATAGAATTTTTGGAAAAAATTCTATATTGGGATTAATGACAGCTTATTTCAATTTGTCCTTGAGTGGGATGTGAATGCTAAACATAGTTAAGAAGGATTTATATCTGTATTCCAAAAACCACGTTGTGCGCCTTTTCTTGTGACGTCATAAAGGCCCAGGTTAGACTTTCTTTCAACATAAGCTGGTTTGATGATGTGAGCTTAGTAGGGAGTATGGGGATGAAAAGTTTAAATGTCTATAAAGAAATGCTATTCGGGAGGCCGCTCCAAAAGCGGATGAATTGAATCCCCACGTAGTGCTTCTAAATGCATGTGAAAAATAATAAGAGCAAAAAGAGATGCAAGGAGTGAGACGGAAACTACAACTATTTGGTAAAATTTTCCCATAGTTTGGCTGAAAAAATGCCTATTGGCGAGATAATTTTGCTGAGTAGACCAAATGTGCCCCTCTCCTTCGAGAAACTAAGTTATAGTGCTCAACTGCGTAATAAGTATTTAAAATATATAGATACAGGTACAACTCATATATTTAATATCAGAAGAGAAGCACTATATTTTACCCCGGTACATCTTTGGCTCCTTCTTATATTCATAAATGATTTACCAATGTTGGAACCTAATGGTAGATTTACATTTTTTGCTGATGAGTCCGTCATTTCAATACCTACAACGGTCAGGTTTTCGGATTTGTGTAGGATGCGATGAAGTCGTCGAGTAGGCTGAATATTGGTTTCCCTTAACAAACTTCACTTAATTTTGAGGAATGATTTTAATTTTGAAGAAGACAAATTGAGTGTTTTTATGATGGTTACTGTGCACAAAAATGCCTAAATCCCAATTGTTAAATTCTTATGCATTAGGCTAGAGCCCAGAGGGGTATAATGCGAGCAAGTCAATTGGGTTGTAGAGGGGTTTAAGAAAGAATATCTTTATTATGCGCCAAGTGATTAACTGAGAACTTTAAAATACGGTGATTTCTTGGGGACATTATTCTCTTTTGATGGTTCTGATACAGCGGAAAGCTATGATAGTGATCACTGGACATGGAGTCAAAACCAATACGTTTTAGATCCCAAATTATGGTAAACAAATAAGTGAAATAGTCATATCCGGCAGTTGCGGATCATATCCATGACAGGTAATGTGGCAAGTAAGCGGCAATTTTTTAAAGTAATTTAAGATTTTTTTTTATTAAATTACAGAGAAGAAAGGATTGAAGTTTTTAAAGGTATACAAAAGGGATTCTTCCCTTTAGCGACATTCTTCTCATCATGCAACGGTAAAACTGCAAATAATCATTTTGAAGACTTCGATTTAGAAGTGAAGAAACGAAAACATTGCAAATGGAAAGTTTTGAAATATGTTTAAACAGAGTATGTATAATATTTGTAAATAACAAAACATTTTGATAGAACAAAAATAAAACATATGTTAGTAAATACATCGATGAACAAAATTATAATGCGTCAGAAATAGGAGACAACTGGCCTAGTGTTGGAGTTATGGTTAACCAAGGACTTGGATTTACTTTTGGGGGCAAAATGGCCCTGAAAACTGCAACCCACCAATCAAAAAAAAATTTTTTCAGCTAGAGTCAGCCAGTGGTTAGTTTACTACGTCATCTGCGCGTGGAATATTCAGAAAATTGCAACAATATGGACATATAAAGGTGTCTACACATTGTACAAGGATCGCGACTGATTACTGCGCATCGAAGCTGACGTATCTGATTGATGTGCATTGCCGCTATTGGTTGGATGATTTATTATAACAGTAAATCTGTAAGTGTAGTTAATTGACTTACAATTTGGCTCTGACATTTTTCATTATATTTGGACGTATGTGTATCGATGTGTATCTATTTTAATTATATTTGCTTGCTTAGAAATATGCTTTATATAAATTAATAAATATTAAAAAGTTAATCCACTCAGGTATATTGAAAACTTCTAGGACTGAGACCCTGCTATTATGCAACTGCATGGTATTCACTTGTTAAGAGCCTAGTAAATGGTTTAATCTCATAGAACGTACTAAAAGAACATTATTATTACCGAAGAAAAATTGCCAACACGTAACCTACTATATAACAGTAAAATAGTAGGGTGTTAGGCGCTATTATGTGGCCTAATTCTACAGACTAATAAGCATTCTGATGAAGCCGGTTCACATTGAAATGCTATTTGCCTTCGATTTGCGTCAATGATTGGTAAAAACAATTTAAAAAAAAAATGATAATAATAATAATATATAAAACTCCTTTGTAGACATTAAAATTATGGAGCAATGTCTAGTAGTTTGCAATTTAAGTTATAAGTACGAAAAACGAATTTAATGAAGAAAAGAGTAAGGTTTCTAAAACGATCCTGTCATGTTTGCTTGCTTTTTCCAATAATTTGAACCATTTTGAGCATATTCCGAGGAACAACCACTACTGTCTTTATGCGATTTACAATGCCGTTTATTAATTTAAAATTATATCGCCCACATAAATCTTACAATGTAGCCACGCTGTTAATATGATGCAATTAAGTAGTTGCATCATTCAGGTAATTTTAATATAACTTTTTGCCTATGTCTGGCTTTAAGTACTTTAAGTATTTACTAGCAGACAAGTATCTTATACTGATAATAGGCTCAATAATAATTAATGGCACTCGAGAGCACCTCGTGAAATATTCATCATGGTGTAATTGTTTATGCATTTCGTTTTTTAAAACTCAGGTAATTTACTTACCAAGAACATTGGCGTAATCGATGTTTTTATTCATGTGTTTAAGTACCGTTACATACAGAGCAATATTTCGTCGAAGCTCACCGTTATTGTCCCTACTTGGACAGCGAATCACCTGATGTGTATCTCAAAATAATTTATTAAAGAGACACTAACTATCACTAGCTGTCTTTCACAAACAACGTCGTATTCCCAACAATGTTCATAAATTAACCAATGCATAAACTCGATACTTTTGAAATTGCAGGTTTTTAAAGGAAAGAAAACGCTGAAATACGTGATACTTTTTGTCGTATCTTTGAAGAACCGAAATAGGGAATGTTGATTTAGAACTGTCTTCTAGTTGGCTATGTAATCTCATAAAAAAAATGATGAAGGAACTAAAGTACAATTACTTTGATTCTGTCATCCTTTTCTCTCAAAATTTCGTAGCCTTATAGATGATATTTTTTAATAAACACCCCGTAGTTTTAATCTTCCAGCCCTTAGTGACCGTGGTCAAACTTCGAGGAAGGTTTCTTGGCATTTTTATAGATGCTTTTTTTTTTGCGTAAGAAATCCGTAACAATACGTTAGGGTGTATCTGCATACCTTATAGAGATAAATTTTGTTTCAACCATTTATGAGATATCTAAAAGCTTTTTCCTAATCAACATGTGCGATATGAATGTTACGTTTTTTATGTTTTTGTGATATTGAGTCCCCAGAGTGTCAGGAACCCAGCTTCGAGACTAGAGATTCACGATACCACCAGACTACTCTATTCTTGGTTTCAATCTCGTACGAGGGCGAGACAGAGAATGCAGTATCGACTTCAAGACCAAGACTATCTCGGTCTCGTTCTCCCTTTTGGTCTGCAATACCGATACTGCCAGTCGAATCTCTCGAAGGTCTCAATATCGAATAAAATCAAATATTTTCAAGGTATTAGGTACTATACAGGGTGTTTCTGAAAATAGAACCTTAAAATGTAACAACTTATTCTAGGCTCCAAAATAAAAAGAAACTACATAAACAAACATATATCGAAAAAATGCTTTGTTTTCCATATACAGGGTGTGAAAGGTTAGATCTTGAGGATGGTTTGTAATTAATATTTTCTTGTTATCCAGGGCGGCTGATACGGGTGTTGTGTAAAAAAAAACCTAGGATTGTAAACATATAGACAATTTATTAGAAAAATTGGCAAATCTGAAGATTTCTTCATAAAAAAGGCACTCCTGTTCTAAAGAGATAGATAATAATCTAAGGGATTTAAATCAGATGATAAAGCAGGCGAGTTTATTGGAGCACCCCGACTTCTCATCTGTTCAGAAAAACTGTTGATTTCACCAATTTCTTAAAAGTCGGTCGTAATGAGTAGGTGTTCTATCATGTTGTAGCATGATTATGATGAGTTGTTAATATCTTGTAGCAATTTAGGCAGATCACTTTGAAGAAAACGTAAGTTGCTATTAACGTTTTGTCAGAACATTGGGTCCAAATAATTTATCCCCTAGCATACTGCCCATACGTTAAAGAAAAACCTATGTTGAAACTTCGTTCTTTAAAGGAGTTACGGATTCTCAAGCGTCCAAACATGAGTATTGACATTGAGTACCTTGCACCTGTCTTGTCAGCCCAAAAAATGATTTGCGAATCATTATTGTAAATAAGAGTCCAACTCGAAAACCCTACACGTCATGGAAAATCTGCGTCTCCTGAAGTTTGTAACCTTGGATAATGGAAAGGATGTAAGTTTTGCGTTTGAGTGATTTTTCAAACCTAAAAATATTTGTGGGAATTTTTAACACTCCTTATGTGCCTAGTATAAGCCAAATTAACATAAATCTAATGCATATTGTTACGGGGAGCGGGCACTGGCAGGCGGAGCGACATTGGAGTTTGGACCTTCGCGGCCTATTCGGGCGCTGCGGCATGGGAACTGACACAAATGTTCTAGGCTTTCCTGTATTTTTAGGATTTTGTATAAAAGACGAATAGTGCCGCCGTTAGAGTAGTCTTATTTAATCGAGCTATAGGTAAGCTAAAGTAATAGAAAGCTATAAAGTGTTAAGTAGTGAGTTATTTAGTAGGAAAATTGTATTTGTTTGTATTTGTGGGATAAATAAATATAGTTTTCGTGTTAAATCGCTACACTGGAATTATTCGACCCTGAGTTCGCAACAATTGGTGTCCGAAGTGGGATTCTAGTGGGAATTGCTGAACTGTAAGTGAGTGCTTCATTGCCGGACATTACATGTTTATATCAGTGACTAGAAGCCAGCATCAAGCGATGGAGGATCAACTTGCCACCCTGCTTTCCTTTATGCAACAACAGAGGGAAGAGCAGGAAAAACGTTATAACGAACCAAAAGAGGAACAAGAAAGACGCGATCAAGTACCGGAGCGACGTTATCAAGAACAGAAACGGTTCAAAGAAGAATTAGTAAACCACCTCGCAGCTAGGGAGCAACAATTGGAAGAAAGAATAATGCAATCCGTCAGCCAGAAGGTTTTCCCGCTAGAAAGGAATTTCCAGGAACAACTTGAGGAAAATAACGTGTCTACAGAGAGTTTTAACACAGCCAACGCTAAAGTTAAGCCTCCCGATTATGACGGTACTACGACCAGGAAACTGCAAAAGCTAATGGGTGGTCCGATCAAGAGAAAGCTACATCATTAGTGGTAGCACTTCGTGGAAAAGCGGCTGAATTACTCCAATCTCTGTCGGCAGCTGATCAAAGTAATTATGCAGCTTTAGTACACTCTCTACAACTACGGTTTGGAAATGAGCAAAAGAAACCGTGTTCCAGGCCCAGCTGAGGATGAGACAGCAAAATTCAGATGAATCCTTTCAAGAATTTGAGGCGGACATAGACTAATTCATTTGGCATACCCATCTGCCTCTGAATGTTTTCAAACGCAATTTTTCGCCGAAAGCTTAATTGAGAGAGTTCGCGATAGTGACGTGAGATACCACTTACGTCTAGTAACTGAGCAGCGTGGGGACTTCCTTCTGTAAGGAGAACGTTGGTGGAAATAAACGATGCCTGGACCACCCAGACGCTCCGAGACGAACAACTGAATGATGCAGATATTGGACCCATACTCTTGGCAAATACTGACGACAAGAGATCGGAGTGGCAAGAAATTGCTGCTAAAAGTCCAAACCTGAAGGCGCTATGGGCTCAGTGGCACTCTCTTAGAATAGAAAATGGATTACTGAAGAGAGCGTGGGAGAGTCCGGATGGCAAGACCGTAGTCAGTCAGTTGGTTGTTCCTGGTAGCAGAAAATCGGACGTACTACAGAAAATGCACGACGGAATAAGTGGAGGTCATTTTGGGGTCAATAAAACCTTGGCCAAAATTAAAGAGCGGTACTACTGGGTGAATTATCATGAAGACGTCGAATCTTGGTGCCGCAAGTCTGAAGTTTGTTGTGCTACAAAAGGACCTCGAACAAGACCGCGAGGCCCGAATGGTGCAGTCACTGTAGGTGTTTCATTCGAGAAGGTAGGAATTGATGTCTCGGAACTATTTTCTCAGACTGAGTCAGGCAACAAATACATCTTGGTTGCATGGATTATTTCATAAAATGGCCTGAAGCGTACGCCCTGCCTAATCAGGAAGCAGCAACTGTGGCAACGGCGCTGGTAAATGAAATGTTCTGTAGATTTGCAGTCCCTCTCGAACTTCATCCTGATCAGGGCCGAAATTTTGAATGGGCTGTTTCCAGAAGGTCATGAAACTTCTCGGAATTGATGTCACAGTCGGATGGGATGATGGAGAGATTTATTCGGACCATGGAACATTACCTGACTAAAATGGTGGCAGATCGTCAGCGTTATTGGGACCAACATCTACCTCTCATGTTGATGCCATATCGAGGCTCTACGCATGAAGCCACAGGTTATACTCCGGCGAATGTGATGTTCGGGAGGAAAATGAGACTTCCTGCGGATTCGATGTATCGAACAACAGAAAAAGATTTGCTCAACTCTGATAATTTTGTAGAGGAGTTCAAAGAGAGGCTTAACAATTGCATGAACAAGTCAGGAATAAACTGCGGACCTCCAGTGATCGAGCCAAAGCAAGATATGACCTACTGGCTAACTCCCGCGGCTTCCAGGATGGTGAAGTTGTGTGGCACAAACTTAGCCAAAATTGGGAAGGGCCTTATCATTAAGAAGATTAATGACGTGGTGTATAAGATCCAGCGGACCCCCAGGTGAAAGATCAAGTTTGTTCATCTGGATCGATTAGCACGATAATATGGAACTCTATCTGTTCGGGACGAACAGCCTTAGGAGGAGGGCAATGTTACGGAGAGCGGGCACTGGGACGCGGAGCGACATTGGAGGTTGGACCTTCGCGGCTCGCAGCCTTTCCGAGCGCTGCAGCATGGGAACTGACACGAGTGATTTATTTCTCTGTTTATTTATAACGCGGTTATGACGCCTTTTTCTATGTGAGACTTATCAAGAATGTTCTAGGCTTTTCTGTATTTTTACGTATTTTCTAAACGGTAATAGAAGGCTATAAAGTGTTAAGTAGTGAGTTATTTAGTAGGAAAATTGTATTTGTTTGTATTTGTGGGATAAATAAATAGAGTTTTCGTGTTAAATCGCTACACTGAATTATTGAACTCTGAGTTCGCAACAATATCATATAACTGTCATTAATATAAACCAACCCTGCAACTTTACATAGCCATAAGGAGTCTTGGTCAGTAATGTTTTGTTTTTCTTTGCCTAGGTTATTTAGGAATGAAGCAGCTTGATAGGCATGGACAAAGCGGCTCGTTAGGGGCGCTTTATTCTTGCAGCTTTGTATTCTTAGGAAGGGCCATGTGACCCGTTAGGCCCCCTTTGTTTTCCTATGAAGTGTCTTTTGACTAAGTTGGTTCCAACATAACAACACATTACTTTATTCAACTTACAATTTGTATAGTTTGGTTTGCAGGTAAGTAAATATGATTTGACTTGACCTCGACTTTTGCACTTCCAACACTTGTAATAGCAACACCACACTGCTCTAAAGCTATTGTCATCGGCTCATATTCGGCAGGCATGCCCTGCAGCATTATGATTCCATACTAGTACAATCCTCCAGTTTTTTAGAAATCAAGTTTATCATCAAACGAACCTTTCTGTTAAGTCCTTCGTCATCATATTATGCCTTTTCAAAAGCTTCCCATGGTCTTGAGCCGTGTTTGCTTACATTATGTGTAACACACAACTTGTTTCGTGTTCAAGTTGCTGTATCTGACGGGTCCCCTTCCGGATAGCTTGTCACCGCATACCATAGGTTATTGTGCCTTAGTAAGTTTTTCATTTGGAACTTCCAGACTGCAGACCTTATAGTTCTCCCGGCTCTTTAATTTAGCCATACCCCCAAACAGAACTGACGAATATTCTTTCGACATTTTCACAGGTTTACAAGTACGAGAAAAAAAATGGCTACAGTACACACGATTACGATACACTAGACTCTGATAGATCTAGAGCTGGGCCCATAGCCTATTGGCATTACCTAGGCAATACCGTTGGCTAGGAAGCTGATCAAAATAAACAGAGTCAAATACGGGGTGTTCATTATAAAACTTCATCTAGTTGGCTGTGAAATGTCAAAAGAAAAGGATGGAGAAACAAAAGTCCATTTGTTTTGATTATGTTATCATTTTCTGTCAGAATTTCATAGCCTGCTATATGAAGTTTTATAATGAACACCCCGTATTTACTGTAGTTTATACAGGGACAAATGTATCGCATATCTCTATTTAAAAATTAGGTGTTTATTTTTCGAAAAATCGCACGAACCCGTAGATTTTGTTTCTAATTGGGCATTATCTGAACCAATTGTTATTTCGCAATTATCACAGCAGGGGAAAAAAAGTCCGCGTTCTTTTTTTTTGTAATTTGATTACCCGCTATACCCTATATTGTTCTGCATATACAAGAGTACGTTACTTGTACATACTGAAAACGTACATACTCGTGGGAGATTTCAGTCCTGTAAATGTATATTTTATGTGCATACATATTACGCCATGTATGTAAGGGCATACAGAGTACGGGCGTACACTGTACGTACATCGTAAGTACTGGGCTGTTTGGGTTAGAAATGCATTTTACGGAAAAATGATGAGTCTGAGCGACATAATCAAAGAATACGTTTTTTTAAACGATTGATCCATAATTTCAAAATTTATTTTAAAGATAAACATAAAGTGATACCCAAAAGAAGTTTCGGCAAATTGGTTACTTGCTCTTACCCAAATGTGACGCCTACGATTAAATTTTCACACCTTCGATTTTCGAGTTAGATTCACCATGGCAAACAATACTACATAATGTAAACAACTGTAATTTTATATCGGCAGTATAAGAATAAAGTAAAGGAAAATGTTATAGTTTTGCTCCTCTAAAGACGTATAGCTGGGCAGGCGGGGCATTTCTTTGTATGTTTATTAGACAAATCGGTATTATTTTGGTCTGAATATTTCGGCCAATTTCGGACAAATCTTGCAGTTAAAAAAATTAATAATTTGAGTCAAATTTCTATACTAATTATTTCTCGAATTCGAAGCGAGACACTGGAAAAGAGACCAAAAAGGCACTGGTTATAGTGGGTTTGTCACAGCATTACATTAAAATAGCAAAAGAACTACAGGGTGATTTTTTTTACACAATACAACAGATTTGCCCGTTCGAAACAATTGTGGAAAATCTGAATCAAATTTAACTATTAGCCCAGTAGATGTACGGTAATTGTTTTTATTAACCGTAAGATCTTGTATCTAAATTACAAACTTTTTTCTATACTTTGCTGGGAGGAATCTCTCGTATGCTTTTGGCACCTCAATTCTGAATTATCCTGTATAGTTTCGAAAAACCATAATAGGAATCTGAAATAATTATTGTATGATAAATGCCACATTAACGAAAATGTTTCACACCTAGCAAATCTCCTTGTCAATTTTCGTGTTTTGTTATAGTTTATGACTAACCTAATAGCAGGTTAGTAAACTACAATAGATTACTTAGATAAATAGCATATTCAGGACCGTTGGTATTTGGTGATATTTCATCAATACGAATGTTGCTTTTTATTTTTTGAAGACGGATGTCCTTGCCGAACCTCAAAAGCTAGTTGATTGTCCATAACCTTGAGTAGGTACGCCTTTAATTCGTTTGAGTTTTTGCACTGCAAACTATAAAAATTCAGACATCAACTCGAGAACCCATTCCCTCAAGACGTCCATAATGCCTTTGTAAATAGTAGTAGGTACCTACTTTGCAAAGATAGGTATTTGCTTGAATATTCATTCATCTTGTAACAAGCTTAATGAAGCAGAATATAAAACGTGTTTACTACCTTGAACCCCCGTCATTTGAGATTTATGACGAAGCACACATACCTGCGAAGTACAACCATTACAATGACTTGTTTATAATTAAACGTATCCCGTTAGGCTATTAGATATCTTTTAATGACACATAATGTAAATAATTGCATGCACACGAGTTTCTAAAGTAGGTTAATCTAGATAAATTTTTGTTCAACGCCGATGAAAATTCTCAACCAAAACCAGTTTTATGTACCAAAACTGAAACCCACTTTAAATACATTCGGTGGCAAATCAGAAAAGCTTCGATCGGTCGTTCCTCATTATGGTCCCACGAATTGCCACAATTAGTCCAAATTTCGAATAACAACCGGAGAGAACAGATGCTTAGCGTGTCTAACCGACTTACCGAGATTCTGTAACCGAAGTGGTATCCTTTCGCAAATGAAAAACAATGTTCGCCGGCTTGTTCACATTAGATAGTCACTAAAGGTCATCCACGATGAAGAGAATCTAACTTAATATTAACAATAAAGTTCAAACCGTTGCAAGAATAAAACATATGCAGTAACTGTAGTCGCCACGATCGATGGTCAAGTTAGTACTATCGGGTTCTTGTCGGCTTAAGAAATCGTTTGGTGTGCCACTTGCTGGTATTCGACAGTATTCTTGGACGCTTTCACGATGACATTGAGGTGTCTCGCACTCTCACCGTTACGTCTCAGATTTATGTGCAAGGTGCTGAATGCTCTCTATACAGGTGTGTGTAGATCTAATATTATTTGATAATAATTCCACTTTTTGTGGGAATGTTATAGAATTTTACAATTGGCGTACACGCTGAGGTAATTATGTAACTTATTTGAAAGTAATATATGAAATGTAATAAAAATTCTAGATGGTCTTTACACACGGCAGGAGTGTGTGTGTGATCGTTGGTTGTTCCGATTGCGCTTTGGAGGACACTCTTGCGACCGGTTTCTGTGCTAGCTATTACTACCTTGTCAAGCAGGCTTAGTACATTCCAGGGACAATCGATACGAAACGCAAATAGTGGTTTTCGCGAAAATATTTAGGTTCTGCAAAGAATGTTAAAGCAGGTTCTGAACGTTTTGTTTTTAAAGTTTCGAATATGATTATATTTACTATAAACTTGTTTGCTGAAAGAGTCGATATTATCGATGATGTAATTCGAATTTTAATAAAGTATTATAATTTAAAAACAGTTCTTAAAATTTTCTTCTAAATAAAAAAAAAACTATTATAATAGAAAAAATGGGCTAGTGGACTCGTTTTGATTAAACAATGCATCGATAGAGATAAAATCCCCTCATAATACTTTGTTATGTTTTATTGTTGTTATTGTTTACATACAGGGTGTTCCGAAACTAAACCGACAAATAAAGACAGCAAATTCTAGAGACGAATTCATACTGAATTAACGTAAAATAATAATAAATAGAAGGACCCAGTTTAGATGACATGTCAACTGTAATAAAAGCGACCTATTGATGTAAAATCGATGATATGATTGTAGCCATAGGCATCCCAGTTGGGGAGTTGAACATGGAGAAGCAGATGTAGTACTTGATGTGATGGAAAATCTTACGAACTTGTGCTTACCACCCTCTTGTTGTATTCAAAGTGCAGAGTGTCCCGTTATAAGCGCCATCCTCTTTAACTTTCTTGGTTTTTTTTTAGAAAAAAAAACTTTTATACAAAAGATGAAGCGTTTTAGCGAAGGATTTGATTGTGGCCTATATCGAATATACAGGGTGCCCCAGAAAAATGTAACGGACCAAACATAATATTTTTAATGGCACATCCTATATGTATATCCAGGGTTGGATAGAGCAGATCCAGGCAAGTTCAACCATACCTGGTTTGATAGGTTTATCTTTAATACCTATGTCGAAAAACGTAAAAATGTAAATTTTTGTTGGTTCAGGTTAGTTAAAGAATTTTTTTTACTCGCGTTATATAACTTTGTTTACTATGGTTGATATGGAATAACGTAATAAGAAGCAGTAAAATGACCATGATTTATAGTTGTCAGGAATGGTGGCATTAGGTGCCTGGTATACCTTACTCTTACTTATACCTGTACTGCATCTTTAATTTTAGTTTTGCCAAAAAGGCAGGATATCGATCCTAACATTTTTAAATGAAAAGATTGATTTCTTTACTTACTGCCATGTGCGATAAAAGTAAGCAAACATCATTCATCGCGCAGCTGAAGCAATAAATACCAATACATACGTACAGTGTGTCCCAAATTTGAGGCTCTACATTGGGATCTCGGAAGATATAATGGCTACAACAAAGGTTAAATAGGGAATATTGATGAGAATCTGATGCTGATTTCAGATCTGGTTTCAAATTAGACAGCGGCCAATTGGTTTCTGAGATATTGTAAAAAATAAAAAAGGCGGATTTAGTTTTTTTTTATAAATTCGACGTAGTTTATTTGACAACTGTCAAAGTGCGACGTTATTAGAACACTTTTTGAGGCAAACAATAAGGCGTATGTCAAAACTCGCTATCGTCTTTTGTTTTTTCGACATGCACTACAACTTTGGTTTTTCTTACGACGGCCATATTGGATTTTTCGATTTTCAGATTCAGCGAAAAATTTCCATTACATTGATATCCCGCAAGTACATAAAACTCGGAAGTTACGACAATTTTTTTTTTTTTAAATTTGAACAGTTGGCCATGACTTTGACGTAATGTGACATCGCGCCATTTGCATTTTTGTTTAAACAATTATAAATCCTGTGTACTGTGATTTTGCAAAATCGTGTCGAATTCTATTCCTGTTCGATTGTCAGTTAGATTTCTTGTGAGAACTTCCTTTAAGACTTCAAAATACATAATGGCTTATTCCAATGAAGAAAAGTTTGACATGTTAACGCTGTATTTGCAGTTACACAAAAATGCCGATGCTGCAGCAGCTAGATATTTGGACATTTGGAGGTACACCGGGAAAGACGACAGCCCCATAAAACATATTTTGGAAGAATTGTTATGAATCTTATTACTTGTGGAGCATTTTACCAAATTAAAGGAAAGTACAATATTGCAAATCACAACCGCGACCGAAATATTTTACAAGCTGTCAACAGAAATCCCAGAACATCTGTCAGAACCATAGAGCGTAACATAAACATACCAAAATCCACTGTACAACGTGTACCTGCTAAAGAAAAACAGATTACATCCTTACAAACCTACGATTGTTTAGGGGCTCATAGAAACTGATTTTCCAAGAAGAATGCGTTTTCAGAATGGTATACAAGTAAATGTATTGAAAATCCAGAATTTTCGAACAACGTGTTGTGGTATGACAAAAGTAGGTTTACTAACTATGGGGTGTTTAATAAACATAAGAGGCACCATTGGGCCATAGAAAATCCCTTCGAAGTCGAGGAAAGGCGATTTCAAACCCGATTTGGGTTTAATGTATGATGTGGAATAATTGGTAATTTTGCTTGTCTACTTTTTTCCTTTTAGACCTTATACACTCACAGATAAAAATACCGCGAGTTTTATTTTAAGCCGCTATTTTGCACCATCATATGGGGCCACTTAAAAAATAAGATTTACGAATTCGATCCTCCCCAAAACGTAAATATTCTGAGAGAAAGAGTTTTGGACACTTTTGCCTCTGTAAACAGAAATACCCGTATTAGAGTCATTCGAAAAGTATTTCCAAACTGTCAGAAATGTCAAGAGGTAGACGGTAGGCATTTTACAAATCTACCTGATAATAATTAATATGAGAGAGAATTGCAAAAAATTAAGTCATTAAACATTATATTAGTACCTAGTTTATTAGATGCCTCCATTTTGTTATACTTTTGTTGGTATACTTAATTAATAGATATGTTATTTCACAGAAATAAAGCAAAATAAAATTAACATTTGCGAGACATTTCAGAGGAAACTCAGTTTTGCTTTTAACAAAATAACAGTGTTTGGGGTTCGTGGATTGTGCTATCGAAGGACCTTTGTGTCGTGATCGTGTTTAATGCTAATTAAATGATTTCACTGATAACGATTATATTAGCTTTATTTGCTATAAAAAACGATTTAATTGACGAGCTAGACATTTACGTGTGACAACTAGCAACCGAGTGACTTTGACGTTCGCTGTCATCTCTAGGTTACAATATTGCCGCACTTAACTCGTAACAAACAGTGATTATTGATAAAAAAATGCAAATGGCTCAATGCCATTTTACGTCAAAGGGGTGGCCAACTGTCTAACTTTAAAAAAATTTGTTTTTTTTTTATCGTAACTATCGAGTTTTATGTACTTGCTGGATATCAATGTAATGAAAATTTTTCGATGGATCTAAAAATTGAAAAATCCAATATGGCCGCCATAAGAAAAACCAAAGTTGTAGTGAGTTCCGAAAAAACAAAAGATGATAGCGAGTTTTGATATACGCCATATTGATTGTATCAAAAAAGTGTCTTATTTAGTCGTATTTATAAGAAAAAAATCCACCATTTTTATATTTTTTTGCAATATCTCAGAAACCAATTGTCCGGTATCTAATTTGAAGCCGGATCTGAAATCAGCATTAGATTCCCCAAAACATTCCCCATTTAACCTTTGCTGTAGCTACTAGAGTTTCTGAGATCCCAATGTAGAGCCTCGAATTTGGGACACACCGTATATTCATTGACAGAGTTTTAGTCGTAGAAAAAATATTGTTACGATTCGCAGCAACGCCGCATGGGAGGCGGGGCAACGCGTGTGGTTGGTGGAGCTTCGCGACCTATCCGCGCTGCGACCTATCCAGGCTGACACGAGTGATTTATTGCTCGGTTTAATCTAGAAGGCAGTTGTTTACAACCTTTTTTTTATGTGAGATTATTCAAGAATTCTTATAAAGAACTTTCTAGGTTTTTCTGTAATTTTAGGATTGTATATAAAAGGCGCATAGAACGCGCAGAGTAATAGTCTTTTTTAAGCGAGCTATAAGTAAGCTAAAGTACGAAGCGATAATAGAAGGCTATAAAGTGTTAAGTAGTGAGTTATTTAGTAGTCGTGTGTAATTGTGGAATAAATAAATAGTGTTTTCGTGTTAAATCGTTACACTGGAATTATTAAACCCTGAGTTCGCAACAATATTGTTCCTAACACTTGCGGAAAGTATCTTTTCCGCACTCGACTTCATGGCCGCATTAGTAACTACGCAGCGGCTTTAACTGACTCATCCGGTACGCATCGTTCGGCCAACTGCAGTCGCGTGCGGAAATGTATCACTTTCCGCACTTCAGTGAAATTTTCACAGTCAGAAAAATAACTATTTTGTGCGATCGATCGTTTTTGTCTATTTACCGTCATTGTTTTGACAACGTTATGTGACATTTACTGGTTACTAGGCCTAACAGAACCATAAGTAATTGGTGAAACGGAATAACAGAAAATAGAGCCTAAACAGAACGGTGAAATGCATCGATTAGTGAAACACCTACGAAGGTTTGGAGTACTACTTATTAGCACGAAACTTAAATGTGCAATTATTACAATTCGAAACAAAATGCACTAACAACACCTTCCCATTTTTAGAACACTTTCTTTCTTTCCGACTTTTCATTTATTACTTTGGAGCATTCGACTTTCCCACCCTTCTTCGATAATGCAGTTTTGATCTTCTGACTCATCGACATTTCAACTATGCTCCTTCGATAGATATTCTTCAATAGATACTTTTTGCGCAAAAAGAAACACGAAAACTTGGCCGGGATTCGAATTAACAGAGTAATTATTTTGCATGTGTCACGTTCATTCGGCTTGGTAAATTAAACACTTGTGGCCACCTTATAAGAAATATCCTTATGGTCAGCTTTTAAGTGATTTTGTGATAGAAGAATGTACATCTTTAGATAAAAATACGCATTTTAAAAATTAGTGCTATTCAGATTGCACAAAAAATAGCATAAGCATTTCGAACAGTAAGGAGTGTACCGATCTCCTCTGATATTCACTCCGCTCAGTCGCCAAATATTGTGGTCGACCGGTAAACTCTCCTTACCCTCCTTATTATAGAATGGGGTGTTCATTATAAAAATTCATCTAGCAGGCTATGAAATTTTGACAGAAAAGGATGACATAATCAAAATAAATAGACTTTTGTTCCTCCATCCTTTGCATTTGACATTTCACAGCCAACTAGATGAAGTTTTATAATGAACACCCCATACTATTGTCTACTACAGAAGCCAGTGTAATACCCCAAACATCATAAAATACTCAATAATTCAGGAAGTAAATAGAATTAACACTCACTATACAGAACGGATTACCAAATCAATAGAAAAATTAATGAAAGGGTATAAATTATGGTGGTAATTTCTAACACTTGCCCACATATCAACTTTAGTTTTTAACGCCACTAAATCAATTTAGTTTTTTTTTGTCAAAAAAAAAACGATGTTTTAAATTTTAGTATGATTTATTTGAGCAATAACTTATTATTTTTACTACTTACATGAGTATTCCGCTTCAATCCAATTTCTTTGTTTCTTTTCGGTGCCCGTGCTTTGGTTTATGTCTTCTCGATTTTCAAGGTTTTTTCTTTTTTTTATAGTAGCTTATGGTCTATAAAACAGATTAAAAGGAATAAATTATTGGTTGAGCCACTTTTGACTGAGAAACAAGAAAAAAAATCTCTCCTGACAGTTGGGTTAAAGCTATATTTACAGCGATACCAAACTTTGGAGTTTATCATTAAGTGCAACTATGTGGTCGCATCTAGCCACAAAATAAAAGAAAATTATATAACTGATATTAGGGAAATTTAAAAGAGTTATTAATTTAACACATAACGTTTGCGAATATGACCAATCAAATTGCGGAAACGAATAGTGAGTTCTTAAAATTCTCAAATCTTAACATAAAGGGTAACTGAACTATCCTGAGTTATCCTAATCTAAGCACGAAAACTAGAACTGGATTCTAAACCTAACCTGAACTAACCGAAAGTTAACCTGTTTTAAAATTTAAAAGAAAAGCGGGCCCTCACGGCCTGATTTTAATCGACATGGGAAACTAAATGGTAAATGGGAGGTTTGCGAGGTACCTATCAATTGTATTACAAAAGATATGTTGATGATATCTTTATAATTTGGACGGGTGGTGAACAGTTGTTGAACGAGTTTCTTAATTATATTAATTCGCTCCACCATAGAATTACTGTCACTTTAGAAGTTGAATAACAAATTACCCTTTCTCGATTTATTGCTGATAAGAAAACCAAATAAAATCTATATTGAAATTTACAGAAAACCGTACTTTACTGACAACATTATCCAATATTGCTGGTATTCTACGCCCTCTCATAAGTTCGCAGTATATGAAGCCTTTCTCAAAAAATTATCCATAATCACACAGTTGGCTTTTTCGAATGGTTTTTCCCTTAAATTCAGTAATAAAAATATTTTACAAGTTCGCTAATAGTAATCTCCTTTCTTATTAAGCCACCCAGGAAAGGATGAATAAGAACAATTTCAGATTTCTCACGTTCTTTTGAGGCATATCTTTACAACTGTCCAAGTTCTCCAAGAACTGCAATGTTTCTATAAGTTTCAGAGTGGCTAGTACGCTTAAAAGCCATTTGGTTAAGTTAAAAGATCCAACTGACATATTCAGCAAATCCGGGGTGTATGAGCTTTCGTGCCTAGACTGTTCAAGCGTTTATGTGGGTCAATCAGGAAGGCGGATTGAAACTAGGATTAACGAACATATCCAAGAATTCAACAAATACAAACATGTAGCAATCAGAAAACACCGACTCAAAATCTACCTTTCCGACCCAATTATTGACTGAAAACCATAATTTTACTTTCCCTGACAATGCCAAGGGCAAGAAGTTGGATTTGTTGGAAAAGATGGAAATCACGAAAGCCGTGAAAAGCCCCATTTTTGTCTGTGTTAACGATGTTTTAAATTTTGAACCTACTTTAATTTTTAACAATATCAAAAAAATTCCCTGGTCTTGAGCGCTATCTCTATATAATTCCGTATCATCCCAAATTTTTATTTACTTTTACCAGTCGCCCTTCGTCCTTTCATTGGGAAGTATCGAAGGATAATTTTATAATGTATAGCGTGTTTTGGGTGAAGTTTTTAAGTTTTGTCGTTGTATATTAGGTTTTAATTATTTGTTATTTTAGGTCTGATGATGCCCTATTTCGAAACACGTGTAACAATTTTATAATATTTTAATATTAAATGTACTGGGACCGTGACCAAAATCACGTTTTGTTTTTGTTTACACTAGAAAATATTCTTTATTTGAAAAATAAATTAACCACATCACTAAGTAATATTAAGAAAAAATTACAAATCATGCACGGAAGATAACAAAGGGCATATTGAACATTTAGGATAGTTAGCTTAATAAGAACATTTATGAAAATGTTTAAAAAAAAATGAGTTGGTAACGATGACTTGTTTATTAAAGATACATAATGGCATGCATTATGCCATTCTGTACAGAATAAAAAATTATTACACTTTCTAATTAAACATTTGTGAACAGCTTTTATCGTAAATAGTTCACGAAATATAGAAAATTGAACTTTTGCGAATTTTTTCCAAATGACTCGGAAACCACTGAAAATGTTGTGAATTTGAAGTAGAATCTTAAAAGAGCTCAACAAAAGGCAACTTTCTCCTAATTTAAACGAATTTGCAACTCTTACCGTTTCGGAAATAGCAATGATGGGATCACATAAAAGAAACACCCTGTATATTCGTCCCCAATGTTTCAATATTTTAACATTCTTTTAACTGGAGTTATCGCGTAGTTTCTTGAGCAGCTTCTGTCTAAACCGGTGAAGCTCGAACAACACTTAAACCATTCACTTATTATTGTCATCAAGAAGGTGTTGGAGATCTGACTTTGACATTTTTATCGTATCTTCTCGGCATGTGCTGGAAGGAGATAGATATAAAAGCAATGAAGATTTCAAAGGTAACAAGGTGCCAAAAATAGGGTATATATATATGTGTATACCTACAATCTTATTTAAGCTTTCTGCGCATGGTTTTATTTTCTTGTATGTCAGAAGATCAGCAACAAGTTTCTCTTCTGCAAACCCTGGCAGGATTTAAATAAAAAAACTAAATATCTGAATAATCTGATGTAAAATTTACGCAATATAAGAAACCCATTAATTCGTAAAGAGATTTAATTTTACCGGTAAATATAGAGTAACGTTTTGCTTGGATCAAAATAAAGAAACCTTATGTAAAGGCAATTGAGTAAGACCGCAAAATCCTATTCTAAGTTCTTGGTTTATTGCTTTCACTTTGGCCAGTGGTTTTTTCAATTAACGCTATTGACTTTTATCTTCACTTGTAATTTGTTAATGGTTCATTATACTTCCAAAAATGATCGCAAAATGGGAAATACGTTGATTTATGGCTGAGTGATTTTTATAATACCAGATAATTATTGAGTTAATTAATAAAATTCAATTTTAATGGCTATCGAATCTATTTGGTATTAATTTTGAGCACCATTCCATTATTTGCAGCGTTTCACTTTAATGATAAACGGAAATATTACGATTTTAAGAAAAAATTAATCAAAAGCATACATGAAGTATTGAATTCCATGAAAATTGTACATATAAAAAAAATTAATACTCAAAATCAACTAAACTTAATAACAATAACAATAAAAGATATCTAAATATTAAGAGCAAAAAGTAAAACTTTTTTTAAGACTCGAGAGCAAAATAACAACTTTTTGAAAACATAGAACATCGAAAAAAAAAACAAAGAATTAAGTTTTAGATAAACTAAGAAGCAATTGAAACGATACATCCCAAACTTTTAATCAACTTTTAAACTCTCCATCTCTAAAGCCACTCTGCCGATTTTGTATGGACATGTATAGACTGCTTTAAAAGGTTACGTATTAAGTTATATGTTTTGTAGGTTTGCTAATACAGGGTTCAAAAAAACTTGTATGTATTTTTGTTAACATTTTTGAGCACAAATTTTTGCATAAAAAAAAAGAAAGGAGAAACGTATACATGGGGATTCACGTTATTCGACACGGAAAATTATGGCTAAACTTTTAGATTGTAAAAAAGTTTTGTATATGGAATGGATCCTATTGGAAGTACATTTTTAAATTATTGTCATTGTATACAGATGGTCCCAAAAGTATAAAATTGATTAAAGTTGTATTTTTTTAAATGAGGCACTAGTATATTAATGTATTTTCGGTACCTACGGACAAAAGTAAAGATAGTTTTATTTTATGGCATCTAAACCGTACCGTTCTTCAGATATTCGTGATTTTGTGAAAATGCAGCATCAAATTAAATGTTTAAAATCTCAGCACTTGGATTCTTTTCAACCACCAAAATTGGCTGGTGGGCTTATAGTACATTGGATCTTTTGCGGTGTGTATTAAATATTAACCACTGTGCACCGAATGTCAATAAATGAACACCAAATCATTGCAAACTTCAAACAGTAATAACTCGTTTAATTTAAATTAGACACCCTTTATTTTATTGTATCATTAGATGCAGAATTTTACGAAGGCGTAGAAGGGCCAACAAGATTTTTTTTCTTAAATTCCGAGTTCAAAGTCGGAATTTAGTTAAATTCCGAGTTTAAATTCGGAATTTAGTTAAATTCCGAGTTTAAAGTCGGAATTTAGTCAAATTCTGAGTATATGATTGACAAATCAGTGGCGTAGGCGCAAGGTTAATAAAACGTTTCTATTCCATGTTGTACAAGAACGACAAAATATTATTTGTGAAATGGATCAATATTTTGTTAACTACGACGTCCTCTTTAAGACTCCTATTGTGATTACTTTTAAGAGCTATGATCGATATCTCGGAACGTTTTTTGCGGGAATACCCGCGCCAATAAAACACATAGGCTTTAAAAGTTAATTGATTTTAAAATCATTGGCGTATATTGATAGTTAATAATGAAAAAAAAATAAAATTGTAGAGATAATAAAATAAAAAAGAAAACTGCTAACATAAAAGTCGATACGACATAATTTTTCGTAATTTTGAAAGCGTTTTATCTCAGAAACCACTTATGATAAATTCATAGTTTAAAAAAGCTCTGAAGGAACGTTTCTTCTAGAACTAACTACCTTGGGCAATCTTTAATTAAACCAGTTTTATCAATGTAATACGGTATAAAGCTTTAAAGTTGAACTCTTGTTGAAGTTGAACTTGAACATTTGATTGGCGTTGGGTAGAAGAACATTTGCACTGGGGAATGGCAGAGTGGAACAATAATTGCATTTTTACAAATGAATGTAGATTTTTGTTGTATGCATCAAATGGACGTATTTTAGTGTTGAGAGGCCAGAATGAACGAAACCTGCAAGAAGATATAGAACCCAGAGTGCCATTTGGGGGGTGAAAGTGTCAGCGTATGGGGAGGCGTAATGGGAAATGGAAAGACTGACTTAGTGGTTTTGATTGGTTTTAATTTTAACCTGAACTAACCTGAACGCAGTTAGATATCGATATTTGTGTATGAATGAAATTGTTATTCCCTTCGCTCAGAACTTTGGAGATGGTTTTATCTTAGTTGACGATAATGCATGGTCACACCGGGCTCAAATTGTTAATGAAGTTCTGAGAGAGAATAGCATCGAGGGCATGAATTAGCCTGCTAGGTCGCCCGATATGAATGTTATAAAGTGATGAGCAGAATGAAACTAAAACTGAAAAAAAGAGAGCAAGAATTTCAAAACTTGGATGAATTCGTAGTGGCACTTAGGGATGAATGGGAAGCCATTCCCCAGGAGTTTATCAGAAATTTGGTGGAGACCATGCCAAGAAGGGCGGCTGAAGTAATGCGAGTTTTCATTGGGCCCACACATTATTAAGTACATAAATTCGTAGATTTAGTTGACCTCATTAAATTTTTGAATTGCACTCGTATCTTATTCGAGACCACAAAAAACACTTCACTTAAGTTAATAGTACATTTTTGAAGTTACAGCAAAGGAGCTGGGAAATCATTAACAGTGATGATGTCACAGAAGTAATATTAAAGTTTTGCGAAAACATCCGAAGCAATCTTTATGAACTAGAGTTCTACGTCACTAATTTTGTACTTAATGAGCTTTTAAATTTAGTTTATATCATTAAAATCGGGTGACCTACACTGCTATACCGAGCAAAAAATAAAAATACTTCAAACTTTTTGAAAATACCCTGTAACTTTATCTCGAGCATAAAAACAAAAACCGCCGGACATGTCCCGAGATATCTACCAAGCCTATAAAATGACATGACAAAGTTGAAAAGTTAAGATTTACCGTAGATATCAAATAATGCAACCAGTTCAAATTTTACATTTTTGCGTCGTATCACAATGATAAAACTGGTTTAGTTAAAGATTGGTTCAGATAGTTAGTTCTAGAAGAAAAGTTCTTTCAGAGCCTTTTGAAACTATGAATTTATCATAAATGATTTCTGAGATAACACGCCTTGAAAATAGCCAAAAATTAGGTCGTATCGATCTTTTTTGTTAGCAGTTTACTTTTTTATTTTATTATCTCTACACTTTTATTTGTTTGTTATTATTACCTGTCAATATTCGCCAATGATTTTCAAATCAATGAACTTTTAAAGTCTATTAGTTTTATTGGCGCGGGTATTCCCGCAAAACACTGTAATTTATAGAAAGGTGCAAAACTTTTTGTAAAAGTCCCGTAACTCTTCTTGTCGACAAAAAAAACAAAAAACCGCAAAAAACGTCCCGAGATATCGATCACAGCTCTTAAATGTAATCACTAGAGGAGTCTTAAAGTTAGGACACCCACCATGAAGTCGTAGTTAACAAAATATTGATCCGTCTTTTAAACATTTTTTTGCCGTTCATGTACAACATTGTTCTTGCGTCTACGCCACTGATTTGTGAATCATATGTAACTAAATTCCGACTTTAAACTCGGAATTTAACTAAATTCCGACTTTGAACTCGGAATTTAGCTAAATCCGACTTTAAACTCGGAATTTAACTAAATTCCGACTTTGAACTCGGAATTTAAGAAAAAAAATCGTGTTGGCCCTTCTACGCCTTCGTAGAATTTAGTTTCCTATCAAAACTATTAAACAATCCTATAGCTTGGTCTTTGCGTTTTCTTGTAAAATTGATATTTTTCTGAATTTGAGCTGACATAAACGAATTAAGTAATCTACTTTACCTGTTACAATACCTGATTTTGAGAAAGCAAAATTTATTATCATTAGTACTGGGTTTTCACTAGAAAACTTCATTTAGGAGGCTATAAAATTTTGACAGAAAAGTATGGCATAATGAAAGTAAATGGACTTTTGTTTCTTCATTCTTTTCCTTTGACATTTCACAACCAACTAGACGAAGTTTTCTAATGAACACCCTGTAATTGTCAGATATTAATTTATAAGTTACAAAATTATGATCATGAAGATTATTTAGCAGTCATCTGAATGTCATCTGAGTGAAATATGAAAGTGTCTTTATTTAGCATAAAATAGCAAATAAAACAATAAAACATTATATTACAAGAGTTCTTATAAAACTTAGTATCTCTATTACAAAAACATTAAGTGCAATAATAGTGGCAATTTGAAATACAATAAAAAACAAGTCAACATAAGAGTAAAAGAAACAAAAATAAACAGTCATAAAATTTGTTCAAAATGACGACCGTGGGATTTTAAACACAAACGTATTCTGTTTTTAAATCCTTCACTCACATTGCGTAACATATAGGGAGTTATGCTTCTGAAGGCCTCTCTGATTCGTTCCTTCGTATTTTCTTTTGTGGTTGGTGGCTATTATACACGATTCCTTTCACATATCCCCATAAAAAGAAAACGGGAGGCGTTATGTCAGGGGACCTTGGTGGAAAAATTTGTGCTCCATTTCTTCCAATTCATCGATTTTGGAAACGAACATTTAAGAACTCCCGGACTTCACGATGTTAATGAGCAGGTGCCCCATCCTTTTGCAGCCACAATCTAGAGGAACTTTTTCCAGTAAAATTGGAAGCTGATTTCTCAAAAAATTTAGAAACGACATTCCGTTTAAATGTTTGTCAAAAAAATAAGGTCCAATCACATACTGTATCATTATGCTCCCCCATATATTTACTGACCACCTATGTAGATCATTAATAACTCTAAATTCATGGGGGTTAAAATCAGAATAATATTGAAAATTGTGTCGGTTAAAAGAACCATCGTTATGATAAGTACACTCATCACTAAATAGAACTGATTCAAAAAAATCTTCTTGTTCTCTAACTTTTTCAAACCCTCACATACAAAAGTCCACTCGTTGGCCAAAATCGTTATCGGAGAGTTCTTGATGTAGTTGTATCTTATAATCGTGATAATAATGTTTTTGAAGAATCCTTGATACGCTTGCTTGGCTAATATTTAAGTTTTGTGCAATTTCTCGTTGTCCGACATGGGGATTTTCAACTACAGAGCCAATAACGGCTAATTCAGTTTTTTGGTTTTCTGTAACTGGTCTCGTTTTGGCAGTCGTTTCATACTGAACACTACCAGGTTGCCTAAGTTGAACCAACAGTCTTTCAAGAACGGCTCTATTCGGTCGAGTTTGGTTAGGAAACCTTTCAGCATAAACCCTTTATGCTAAAAGACAATTTTGCAAGCATTCTCCTAGAATGGAGATCATATCGACTCGCTTCTGTTGTGTAAACCAGCATTTTGATTAAATAAAAAACTCCCTGTTAACCACCAATTATAACAGTAAACAAATATTTAACTTTAAATTAATATGTGACAACTAGAAATGACAATACATTTTGCTTTGTCAAAATCAGGTAGCACCTGAACAGACCTGAACAGGTAAATTAGATTACTACATTCGTTTATGTCAGCGCAAATTCAGAAGAAATCAATTTTCCAAGAAAATGCAACGACCAAGCTATAGGAATGTTTAATAGCTTTTGATAGGAAACTAGATTCCGCATCTAATGATGATATAAAATACAGGGTGTCTAATTTAAATTAAACGAGTTATTACTGTTTGAAGATTGCAATAATTAATTGTTAATTTTTTTACATTTGGTACACAGTAATTAATATTTAATACATACTGCAAAAAATTCAATGTACTAGTACCCCACCAACCAATTTCGGTGGTTGAAAAGAAACCAAGTGCTGAGATTTTAAACATTTAATTTGATGCTGCATTTTCCCAAAATCACGAAGATCCGAAAAACGGTACGGTTTAGATACCATAAACCTTAATAAAACTACCTTTACTTTTGTCCGTAGATACTGAAAATACATTAATATACTAGGTGTTTCATTTAAAAAAATAAAACTTTAAACAATTTTATACTTTTGGGACCACCTGTATACAATGACAATAATTTTAAAATGTACTTCAAATAGACCCTCATCATTTTGTCTGGTGCAATAGATATTTAGTTTTTTTCTATTAAAGTAGTGTTTTTTAACACTAAGGCCTCAATTTGCTCCATATTGATAAAATTCTCATATGGATTATAAAAATAACATATAGAGCAATCGCCATTCACAGCTGCAGGAGTTTCACAGTCACAATTTAACAAAGTAGCCGAAGATCGGCCTCGCGTAAGTCGGCAGGAGGATGGGTTTATTCAAGTGAAACGTCAAAGGGGAAAGCAGCAAAATAGGCCGGTGCCGGTTGTTTGGTGTACTGACTCGGGGGAGGGCTTGAAACCACCTGGTAGTTTATCCTTCTTGCATGTTTACAAACTACATCCGGACACTACAGTTCAGGAAATGTACGATTGAAAACAATTTTCCCTGAAGTAGAAATAGAGCGGTTAAATTCCAGAAGAAAAGAAATTGGGGGCCGCCCTTTCTCCAACATTGTGGCCCAAGGTCGTGTGTATAAAACGGTATTTGCATCCGCGAAAACCAATCGAAACTTTGACAACTTAATAGCGACACCGCTTAACTCTGACAATTCATTAGGTTCTGAAAGTTCAATAAAATATGTCATCTTTATGATTAATGTACAAGGTTTTACCGCAGCAATCTGAACTTTTGGAACATACTGCGGTATCTTTTTATTGGACCTTTGACGCACCTAATTAACTTATCACTCCAAAACAGGCATATTCCCTTCATCCCTCAAATTAAGCAAGATAATTCCCATCTATAAAAAGGGATCCTTTGTCGGCTCACAACTATCGGCAGGTAGCGCTGACTTCCGGAATCGAAGATTTTTGAATGTACTATGCTGGGCAGGTTATCGCTTCACCTAAATATTAATAACATATTGTCGACTCAGCAGCATGATTTTATTTCCATAACCATGACTGCAGTAATAAGCTTCGTAAATCAAATTATAGAGAGTTTAGAGACTTACGGGCATCCTGTTGGTGTTTTCTGCGATCTGAGCAGGGCTTTCGATTGCGTCGATCATAATGCGCTTTTGCGCAGATTGGAGGCGTATGGGATTAGGGGTGTTGTATTGGACTGGTTCTCCTCATTTCTTAGACAGCGTAGGCAAATGTGGAGGGGATGAGTCGCTCAGTGGGGTCGGTATGATTCGTTCTCTCAAGTGAACGTGACGTTGATTTAGGAGTGCTACAGGGTTCTGTGCTCGGCCACGTATTGTTTCTGATTTTTATTAATTGGCTTCCTGCGGAGGTTTTGCTTAGTAGGATCATAATGTAAACCGACGACAGGTCTGCAATTGCTAATGATTGCCTGACGTCTGCCATCCAATGACCTACCCGTTCCGGTGGGTCATTGGAGACAATGGGGTTAGCTACTAATGTGGCGCTGAATGAATTGAACAGTTGGTTTACATCTAACACGTGGTTTTTTAACAGCAATAAAACAAACTTTATGATATTCCGTCAAACCGACTGTGTTTACCATAATGATTTTAAACTGGGATCATCTGAAAGTAAAATGCAGTGCGTGAATTCCGTGAGATTCCTTGGTTTGAACTTGGATAGTTCGCTTTCTTGGGAAGTGTATTGTCGGGAATTGTCCTCAAAACTCAATGGGATCTGCTACGCATTCCGTAACTTGAGGCTTGTTTCAGTGTATTATGCCCTTGTTCACTCGCGGATCGGATACGGAATCCAGTTTTGGGGGACCTCATCACATTCTCAGAAAGTATTCTTAAGTCAGAAACGTATTGTACGATATAGAGCTAGTATTTGTCCGATGATTTCTTGCAAGTCATATTTTAGGAAGTTGCAAATTTTGATAGTGCCCTGCGCTGCCTTTTTTGAAATAGGTTTGTTTGTTTTTTTAAAATAGTCCTTTGTATCATACAAGCGGCACCTATAATAAGTTTTTCGACTCCTCATAGAAATGACTTCACATTGGCATATAGTAGGTGAATATATCCAAGAATTTTATAATGAGAATAGGATCTAAAATGTTTATTAGTCTACCAGCCTCTGTCAAGAATACCAGGGGAAATATGGGTTTTAAGAATGCCCTTAACTCGTTTTTAATAAATAGGTGTTTTTATACTATTTACGAGATTCTTTGTTATAGTTTTTAATTTTAATTGTATATGTAATTGTGTAATGTGTATTTATTTGATAATGTTTTTTCGTTTGTCGGCATATAGGTAAATGTTAAACTGTTTTTAAAAGATATCGACGAACTCCATACACTGTGTGCAATTTGGATAAAAAACAATTTGAATTTTGTTTTGAATCTACACGCAATGGCTGTAAAATTGGACAAATCTATAGTTGCTGAATTAGACTGATCTATAGTATTAGTTAAAATTTTTCAAATATCCAAGTTTTAATTGAATGTCCACCAATTAAGCAGTATAGAAAAAGTTTATGAAACATTTTTTAATTCCGAAGAAAAATTGGTTTTTCTTAAAATGTAATATTTCATTATTAGAAGATAAATGTTCTACCCAATGGGCATTATAACAATTTGGGATCGGACGTACTAATCTGTCAACTCCGCTTCTCATCGGGCTTCAAATTTCGGCCGCGGGCGTAATCTTCTTCTTTCGGCACTTTACACGTAAATAACTATTATGTCCTACCAGTCTTATGTCAATTATTGTGTTTTTTTTGCTTAGTTGCCAAATACATAAAGGTGAAAAGTATAAAGTGCATAAAGTAAATAAATTTTAATATGTTTTTATAATAGTTTATTGTTGAAGCACACTAACATGAACTAGTTGGACATAAAACTTTATATGCAACATGCTTTATTAGCATATGTTTATGCCTACCGATGACTTGGGAACTCTCGACCAAAGGCCCTCGGCTTTCCTAAGCTCGTCGCCCTAGGGAAATAAACATCTACTTTATGCCCTTGATACATAAATAACTGTTGTGTAAACACTTACTATTTTGTAAATAATTATGTTTTATTTTCTATAATCACTCGAAAAATTAAAGTCTTTGACATTTCTGACTTCTTTGGTCTAAGTACATGATCGGAATTTTAAACGTTTTGATTAACTAAATCCTTCATGAAGGAATTCAGTCTGAGTCCGGACTTCTACACAGTCTTAAAACGTAATATTGCGATTCTTTTTAAGAACATCTGCATAATACTTTCCATACATTAGTTTTCCTTTCTTTAGGACAACCCAATTATACGGTGTGCCCTAATTGGCCTTCCATGTATTTGGATCTCGAAAACTATAAGAGCTATGATATCAGTTAGAAAAAGAGAGTCCTAGACAATTATGGTAGTAACAAGATGATAAAAAAGTGGGGGTCTAATCATTCAGGTTTTTGGGAAATTTCGGAAAACCCAAAATGGTGCTTTTATAGGAAAACCATTTTGATTTCTTTATTTCTGACTTTAATCGAAATCTGTAAAGACATTTCTAAAGCAATCTTTTGAGTACAATACAACATTTTCATTTTGTGTAAGTATTATCATCTTTATGTTTTCTTAAGGCGATCACATTGTAATTTTTACATTTTTTGGACAGAGGGTAAAAATATAATTTTTTAAGTAGGCCATAAATTTGACTTCTTAATAATTCAGTAATATGGATTTGTTAGTGTGCATGGATATGTCAACGTTAGTTTTACTTCCATTGAACCAAATTATTTTAGAGGTATGCAAAAGTATTTAAACTTGTCACATTTACATTTGAATCACTTTGAGGAGATGGGCTTTCGCAATCTTTTTCGAATGTTCTTTGAATTATTTTTAAACATTTTCAAGATTTTCGAACCACAGTTTCTCGTTTGATTGCTCAAATGGATATTCTTGAGTCAAATGTTAAATTTTCTATATAATTGTGTCTATCGTATACGCCATTACATAGCCTTAAGGTATACAAAGTCTTTTTCTCATTTAATAAATTTAATATATTGAATATTTACATTATCCCAAATTAGTAATTTCTCATTATAGATGTTTTGTTCTGCGCTTTCCTCTGTTGGCTTGGAATTGGAGTTCTCGATATCAAAGTTTTTCTCACTTTGAATGATTAATTCTGACTGCTTCAATATAATTTTTTAAAATTATGCATTCAGTTAACGTTTTGTCATTACTAAAGTTATTTTGGTATTCTTTTTAAGGATCCGTGATAATAACTTCATATTACTGGTAAATGGAATCTTCGAATTTTAGTTTATCTTTCTTGATTTTCTAAAATAGGATAAAGTCAATGATATGGTTGTTATACATAATTAAAACATTTTTTTTTTGCCATCCGTCGAAAAATATAATAAACATCCAAAAATATTTAAAAAAAAATATATCGTTTTTTTCATAAACGCACAATTTTGGATTTTCGAAAGAAGAGATTAGTGGGTAATAAAAGTTTATGATTACAATAATTTGTTATTCAAAAGTTTAAAAAAACTTTTATAAAAGTTTTTCAAACAGAATGTTTGTTAAATGTTTTTGGTACTTTCTTCCATTTTCTAAATATTTTGGAAACCAATCAAAATTTAAGAAAACTATAGAGGTTTTCTAAAAAGATATACCGAATTCTACATTCGATAATATTCTTCGGTATTGCTAATACTGCAACTCAGAAACGCCACTGAGGAGTCTAGTAGGCATCATTATTTTTTTTTTTATAAAAGATGTTTGGTACACTGTATATGATAAAAACATATTTCATCATATTACATACGAGTACTAAAAAACTTCCTTTACTGAAGTGGTAAAGATACCGAAAGTATGCCCTTTTAACCGATGACTTTTAAGTTTTTGGCATTTATATAATTATGAGGGTCCAGGTAAAGATTCTTACTTTCTTGTTTATAACTCATTGAGAATTATATTCTCCAGTATGATTTGATACAAAAATTACACATAAACAGGGTGTCTTCTTTAAGTGTGCTGCAGTGTTGCTATCTCCAAAACGGCTTTAGTTACGAGGTCGGTTAAATTATCAAAAAGTTATGTGAAGCGTTATTAAAAAGTCTCTACAGTGCTGCCACATTTTGGATTGTGTACGTAATATTTAGAAAAATGTAAAAATTAAAAAAAAACTAATCTCTTTTCTTTCCAAAGCTATTTGTGATTCAAAAAAAGTTTAAAACTCCAAAGTGTTACTAGACTCTATTCTTACCAAATTGACGTATCGAATAGCTTCACTTGACACTTCTTAAGAAAATTCATTTTATTAAGAATTTTCATTTAATCAATTTTCATTTAATCAAATTTCAAATTAATCAACTTGGTGATTTGATTTCAAATTGAGTTTTTTCTTATTTTTAATATACGATGTATTACGTGAAAGAAATTTCTTCTCGTTTATTCAGAAGCTTGTATTATGTTTCTTTAGTATTGGGTGTTATAATGTGATCTAGTGGCCTGTAAAAATATGTCAAAAGAAAAGGAGGAAGAAACAAAGCTCCATTTATTTTGATTGTCGTCCTTTCGTATCAAAAATTGGTAGCCTTCTGAATGACGTTTTCCGATGAACACCCCGTACACTTGATTGGTGGCCTTCCATGTATTGGGATTTCAGAAACTATAAGAGATACGATGTCGGTTAGGTGGGCAGAGTTCTGGACAGTTATGTTAGTTACGCAATAATAAAAAAGTGGTGTGTTTAACCATTGTATGGTAAACCCAAAATGGTGAATTTATATAAAACGTTTTCAAATTCTATATTTTTACAAAAACGAAATCTGTAAAAAAAATTATAAATATTTTGGAAACCCGTCCAAAATCTGGAACACCGTAGAAAATTTCTAAAAAAGCTCTACAAAAGGCAAATTATTTCTTATTTAACCGATCTTGTGACTATAGACGTTTTACGTTATAGACGCACTTAAAAAAACCCCCAATATAAAATAACTTTACAATTGAATATATTAATCTGTACTGCAACTTTGATTAAAAAAGTTTTTTTTACACTCTGTATAAAACAAACTTATGCGGAGGATACAAATGTACTTCATTATACAAGTACTACAAAACTTCCTTTATTGAAGTGGAACTGATATCAAAAAAGACCGATTTTAAACGATGCCTTACTATACGTTTTTTGCGCAGAAATAATCATGAAGGTTCAGATACTGCTTCTTGTCCTTTTTTTGCAATTTTTTGCGATTTATACAGAACCAACCGATAAGTATACTGATATAAACGCTTTTAGCCCTTTGTGCCATGTATTTAATTAAAAACTTATTTTTAGGAAAGTCCAATGTCCTTTCCATAGAGCTATAAGGGGATTATTAAAGGCAGAAGATGAAGAAGAAAACTGTGGAGAGCAGGTTATAAGTTGCCCCTCTACGAATTACAGATCGCACAGTGGTTCTTGCAATAATTTGCTACTTCCTAGTTTAGGTGTCCCTAACACTAAATATGCAAGGCTATTACCAGAAAATTATGGAGACGGTAAATAATATTTGTAGGTAATAAATTTTGGTGCCTGTGAATCGTTTGTTTAGGAATTAGTGCTCCTACTTTGGCAAAATCTGGTAAAGCTTTACCAAATGCAAGAAAAGTATCTACAGTAATATACCCAGATACTGAGCTTAAAGATCAATTATGGACGTTAAATGCCATGCAGTACGGACAGTTTATGAGCCATGACTTAAGCCTGCTCATGCCACGTGAGTACTCTTTAATTTCACGATTAATAATAATTATTGCTCTTGGGTTTAAATGAGTTTTCTGGTACGTTTTAGGTTCAACAAAATTCAATATATTTTTATATATTACGGTAGAACTTAAAACGTCTTAAATATCAATTTCAGTTAGTACCAATTCACTACTTTCAAAAAGTCAATCACCTGATGGAATAAATCGGCATGATTACAATTTGTGCAAAATAAAGTTGCACTTGCAGTAGACACGCAGAAAATGTTACGTAATTTCCGCTTTTATCTATTTTGTAAGTACCAACACTTCATAATCTTTAAGTGTTGATGAGCATTTAATTTATTTAAAAAAGTATCAAATATACGGCAATGCTTATTGAAGTTAGAATATTTATAGATAATAATTTAATTCCCACAGTTCGGATGTCCATTTAATGTATTCTCCAATGAATTTGTAGAATCCGTATCATGCTGTTCTGACGGTCAAGTCACAAGGCCTCTTTCAGCTTATTGCTACCAAATTGATGTGCCCCCTGACGATCCAGCATATTCCCCTCTTAACATTTCATGCTTAGATTTTAGCAGGACAGTGACCGACTTCGACAAAGGTTGTAACGGCACCAGCCCTTCTGTTGAGCAGGTTGGCTTATAGTTACTAATTTATCCTTGTAAGCAAAAGTAAAAGATTTATTTTATAGCTATCAATTGTTAACCACTATTTGGACCTTTCACTGGTGTATGGGAACAGCGAGAACGCAAGTCAGCTGCTACGAAGCTTTAGTGGTGGAAAGCTAATTGCCCAGTTCCTAAATAATCAAGAAATGTTACCTTTTGCTGACTCGTGCACAGTGGCAAACACATCATGCTATCTCGCAGGTATTTTTTGTAACACGGGAAAAAAAATAATAAAAAAATGCAATTTTTAGGAGATACAAGGGTAAATCAAAATCCTCAGTTATCTCTACTCCACACTATATTTCTCCGAGAGCACAATAGAGTTGCTGAGTTTCTAGCAAAACTCAATCCTCATTGGGATGAGGAGCGCTTATATCAAGAAACTAGGAAAATTGTCATTGCCGAACATCAGCAAATATCCTACTATGAATGGCTGCCGATCATCATAGGAACAGATAATTCTTTTAAGAATAGCGTCCTTTACAATACAACAGATTTTGTCGCTGATTATAATTCATCAGTCGATATTTCGGTTTATAATGAATTTTCGACTGCGGCATTTAGGTTTTTCCATACCCTAATCGCTGGAACGCTAGAGTAAGTATATTCGTAATTACGTATTATTCGTTTCCTAACAAGACACTATAGAATGCTAAATTTGTATGATTTGTGTGGACGGCTCAGTTTTTTGAGAACTCTCTATGATATTTAATACATAAATTAAATGAATAATTTTCATTGAACTAGTGGTGCTGAATTCTTATATCCTTTAGGCTAATATAGGCATATTTATTCTGTGTTTCAATAACTTATCTTTCTTTTAGGTTGATCAGTGAGTCCCGAGAAACGACTTCTTCGACAAGAATCAGCAACTATTGGAATAACCCAAATGAAATTTTGTCGAGATCATTTGATGACTTGGCAAGAGGACTGAGTACTCAAGCTGAGCTGGCTGCTGATGCTTATCATGACAAAGAGGTAAGTGGATTTGATATAGATACATATCTTTGCAAACTTCAGTTTCGAAGAATTCAGTACAATTGATTTTTAATAAAGCATTAATTATAAAAACTATAAAAACAGTTGGAGAACCGCGATCCAAAACTAAATATCTACGTTTCTCTTTGAGGAGGATTAAGGAATGTTTTAATATACACCCCATAGAATGCTTCACAGTCTGAGGGGTTGAAAAAAATTAAAAACTATAAATAAAATGCTAGTGTTATTGCATTTCAGGGCGTACTGGATACTTTTACTGTCGGCGTCCCAAAACTAAATATCTACGTTTCTCTTTGGGGAGGATTAAGGATTGTTTTAGTATACACCCCATAGAATAATTCACCGTCTGAGGGGTTGAAAAAAATTAAAAACTATAAATAAGATGCTAGTGTTACTGCACTTCAGGGCGTCCTGGACCCTTTTACTGTCCGCGTTCCAAAACTACATATCTATAGTTCCATTTGGGGAAGACTGAGGGATGTTTTAGGATACACCCCATAAAATGATTCACCGTCTGAGGGGTTGAAAAAAATTAAAAACTACAAATAAAATGTGTTATTGCATTTCAGGGCGTCTTGCACACTTTTAGTGTCCGCGTTCCAAAACTAAATATCTATAGTTCCATTTGGGGAAGACTGGGGGATGTTTTAGTATACACCCCATAGAATGCTTCACCGTATGAGGGGTTGAAAAAAATTAAAAACTATAAATACGATCCTGGACACTTTTAGAACGCGGACAGTAAAAGTGTCCAGGACGCCCTGAAATGCGATAACACTGGCATCGTATTTATAGTTTTTAATTTTTTTCAACCCCTCAGACGGTGAAACATTCTATGGGGTGTATACTAAAACATCCCTCAGTCCTACCCAAATAGAACTATAGATATTTAGTTTTGGATCGCGGACAGTTAAAGTGTCCAAGACGCCTTGAAATGCAATAACACTAGCATTTTATTTAATTTTTTCAACCCCTCAGACGGTGAAGCATTCTATGGAATGTATACTAAAACATTCCTTAGTCTTCCCAAAATGGAACTATAGGTATTTAGTTTTGGAACGCGGACAGTAAAAGTGTCCAGGACGCCCTGAAATGCAATAACACTAGCATTTTATTTGTAATTTTTAATTTTTTTCAACCCCTCAGACGGTGAAGCATTCTATGGGATGTATACTAAAACATCCCTCCATCTACCCCAAATGGAACTGTAGATATTTAGTTTTGGAACGCGGACACTAAAAGTGTCCAGGACGCCCTGAAATGCGATAACACTATCATCTTATTAATGGTTTTTTATTTTTTTCAACCCCTCAGACGGTGAAGCATTCTATGGGGTGTATACTAAAACATCCCTCAGTCTTCCCCAAATGGAACTATAGATATTTAGTTTTAGAACGCGGACAGTAAAAGTGTCCAGGACGCCCTGAATTGCAATAACACTAGCATTTTATTTGTAGTTTTTAATTTTTTTCAACCCCTCAGACGGTGAAGCATTCTATGGGATGTATACTAAAACATCCCTCCATCTACCCCAAATGGAACTGTAGATATTTAGTTTTGGAACGCGGACACTAAAAGTGTCCAGGACGCCCTGAAATGCGATAACACTATCATCTTATTTATGGTTTTTAATTTTTTTCAACCCCTCAGACGATGAAGCATTCTATGGGGTGTATACTAAAACATGCCTCAGTCTTCCCCAAATGGAACTATAGATATTTAGTTTTGGAACGCGGACAGTAAAAGTGTCCAGGACGCCTTGAAATGCAATAACACTAGCATTTTATTTAATTTTTTTCAACCCCTCAGACGGTGAAGCATTCTATGGGGTGTATACTAAAACATCCCTCAGTCTTCCCCAAATGGAACTATAGATATTTAGTTTTGGAACGCGGACAGTAAAAGTGTCAAGGACGCCTTGAAATGCAATAACACTAGCATTTTATTTAATTTTGTCAACCCCTAAGACGGTGAAGCATTCTATGGGGTGTATACTAAAACATCCCTCAGTCTTCCCCAAATGGAACTATAGATATTTAGTTTTGGAACGCGGACAGTAAAAGTGTCCAGGACGCCTTGAAATGCAATAACACTAGCATCTTATTTATAGTTTTTAATTTTTTTCAACCCCTCAGACGGTGAAGCATTCTATGGGGTGTATACTAAAACATTCCTTAATCATCCCCAAAGAGAAACGTAAATATTTAGTTTTGGAACGTGGACAGCAAAAGTGTCCAGGACGCCCTGAAATGCAATAACACTAGAATTGTATTTGTAGTGTTTAACTTTATTTAACACCTCAAACTGTGAAGCATTCTATGAGTTATGTATGAGAACATTCCTTAAACTTTTCCTAGTCGATCTGTATATGTATAGTTTTGGATCTCCAAAAATAAAAGTGTCTTGACACTTAATTAAAATAGATATAGGGCCCTATAAGCAGTCTTTATTTTTTTTTCATCCCCTCGGATAGTATAACATTCCATAGGATCGGTAGGTTAACATCTCTCAACTACCCTAATCGAGCATTACCAATTTAACTCCGAACCGTATATAACTTGAGCTCCACTATGCAGTTCAAAAGGTAAGAGACGGTACTGTAAAAAACCGTATTCATGGTATGCATGGCAAAGGCTGTCTTGCGTTTTAATGCTACATCCAAGGGAATCTGATGAAATGCCTATTTTAAATCAATTGAAGTCAAGAAACTTGCATCGCGGATTATTGTGACAATCGAATAAATCAGCAGCATTAGATAAGCACTAGAAATACTGATGGAATTTAATTTTCTAGCATCAAGGCATACTCTAAACGATCCATTACTTGAACACACGTTAACACTAAGGAGTGTTAGCGGACTCTATTCTTTTTCTATTTTTAACATAGAAACAATTTGTTTGCTAAGACAGCTCTGCATATCAATAGACAAAGGGTACAACCGGTTTTACATTTCGGGTGTCAATAGTGTTTCAGGAGATGAGTCAAACCAATTTCTCCTTCAGGTGCAATCGTTTTGTACAAATTTTTTATTTGTTCTAACCCCCTAACTTGTTTGGGCAATGTAGCTCATTAACCATTGAAACCAAATTATATGCAGGACGTTAAGATAGACTCCGAAAATTAACCAATGCTAAATTCTCTAAGAAAGTCTATTTCCAAAAATTAAATATTCTTCAATGATGGAATGACCGTCAGCTAAGGGGCCAAGTTATTTTATTCAAGGTTATACGAGTAGAAACCCAAGTATAATCCAAAAAATTTGCTGTTGTGGTCCGAATCGAGGCCTTCTTGAAAAGAGACACATTCAAAGACGTCAGGATATGAAGACCCGGAAGACTCAACATTGAGGCACAACTGCCAATATCTATCAGTACTAAAAAAAATTATTCAACGTAGTAACATTAAGGTACGGGCGGTCATCAAATTCTCTTTTAATGAACAAAGAACATACTGATCGGGGTTATTGAGTTTTTTTTTTGAACACATTTTAGTCAAACTTTTTAGTTATTATTATTAGAATTACCTGAGAAAAAAACCCTTTACATGATCCAGGCATTTATGCCAGTCCTGAGGATCAAAAACTTTTTTACTTTCCTTTTTGGTGTCTTTGATTGCTGAATGAATTGCTTTTTTCTGTTGCTCTTTTTGGCCAGGGCTCTTTTAGTTTTTTGAACATATGGGCAAATACGGTTGGTGAAATCTCTTTATCAACAACCATAACCAAAAACATTCCTATTTGAAATACACTGTGAATACCGATAACCTTGTTCCCTGAAATTCCAGCAAGACATAGTGGCATTTACAACATTCGAATGACCAGAAAAAACAGGTTTGCTAAGATGTGGTGCTATTAAATCCACTTTAGTAGACACGAAATGACAATGTCTGGAAATATGGAAAGAGTTTGAGTTTTCAAGCTTCTTGCATAACTTATTTAGCTCAGACATTGCGGTAACATTATGAAGAGCAAGGGCTAGGACATAATCAAGCAGGACGTATCTCAACCATTTCATTCTCACACGATTAAACAAACCCCCATGCAAAATTATGAAAATGGATACAGTTTTCTCTGAATCCTTCTTCGTGGGTTATTTTTTCTATAGTAGACTGCAGTTAAAATAGTGACGTCAAAAGCCGTAGGCGTCCTTCCTTATCTGTCTCCATAGTGAATGATTTTTTGGGTTGATAGAGTTGGAGTGTAAAGGAAATTTTTAAGTTCGCCCATGGCTCTAATTAACAAAGGTGGCGTCCACGTATCGGAACCAGCACTTTGGCCTTTTATTTACCGTTGCCAGTGCCTTGGCCTCGAAAATTTCTGTAAAATAGTTACATTGCTATTACATTGCTATTATTGGATTAAGGGGGCAGTATTAGAACAACTTGTTAACATCCTGTGGAAACTCCTGGTTAATATGTTCCGTGGCCTCCCCGCGGGTACCATCGTGAAGAGCGAAATAAAATCAAAGCTAACGAGAATTTCTCCTTGAAAAAAATCTCCAGTCCGTCAAAGAATGCAATCCTTCGACGAAATGAGTGGAGTCTTTTATAAAGCTGTCAGTACATATTTTCCATTTTAGGTTGCAGCAGTTTCAGTGTTTCACGGTTTCGTCGTGGCGTTCTTCATGGGCTTCCTACGGTGCTCACGATGGGTCTCAGTGGCAGATACAGTTTTTGCATCTTTGGCAAAGCATACAGCCTTCGTGGCAAGGCTTCTGATTTTTTAAGCTTAGCCATTTCATCCGATGCGATGTCCTTGATTAAATTATTGGTGGCCCTCAGATTTCGGGCCACAGTTGGCTCATGAGTAAGCTTCTTGTGAATGGTGGGATTCTAACAGAGTCCTGATTTTTCCTTCGTCATTCGACGAGGGGGAGACCACTGATCAAAATTTTGTACACCATTTCCTAATCTCGGAAATAAAGTACATTATTTCCGATATTTCCGCTATTCTCCTTACTTCCCAATATTTGCTATATAGCCCCTTTTATTTCGGAATATTTTCGTTATTTCCGTATATTACTGCTTATTTCCGATATTTCCGTTATTTCCGAGGTTATTTTCCAACACTTTTTAGTAAAGAGTGTTCACTTTAAAAACGTCATCTAGTTGGCTGTAAAATAGCTCAAAAGAAAAAGATGAAGTAACGAAACTCCATTTACTTTGATTATGTATGGACTTTCATTGACTTTAAACATCGTGTGTCTCCATCCGATGCAACCCCTTCGATTATAATGCCTTCATTTTAAAGCCTCTTGCCTGATATGCTTCCATCGTTTTAAAACAGCATCAAATTTAAATTTATTATCTGATCCATACACTGCTAACAAAAAAGATGGGACACCATCGCTAAAGGTTGAGCCACATAAACATATGCGTTTTTAGCGAGAGTTTCATTATCAAATGCGTTCTTTATCTCTTGAACTGAATTAACAAAAAAATGCTTTCTCGGAAATCCAGTCTCATCAATAGCACCTACAAATCCAATCATGCTATTTGATATTGAGTCATATTCAATTCTTCCTTCAATTGCTGTTTGGTCCTCGCTAAGGAAAACTTTTGGAGGAAGCTTTCATTTAACCAAAAATTCCTTCAGTTGAGGAATTCCTGCACAACCTTCCATTATTTTTTCACTCTTGTTTAAAAGTCGCTTAAAAGTTTTTATACAATGTCTCGTAATTCAGTTTACCTCCCAGAAGGTAAATATATAAACTAAAGAGCGTCAGAGGATCAGAAAACGTATTTTTATTTCTTGCGGTTTGTGAGTTTTTAATTGCAGATTCCATCAACATTTTAATTCCAGTTGGGAGTAATGTCATTGCATCGTTTACTTCAGCAGTTCTTGACGCATATCGGCATATTCCACTACAGAAATGTTTACTTATAGCTTCATTGTAAGACGTTAATCGTGTTACCGATTCAACAATTTCAAAGTAAGTCGTTATCTTGCTCTGTAAAATGTCACATATTTCAAACCGTCTTTGAGTTCTAGAGTTTCGAGAATAATTTGTATCCTTTCATTTTGATTGGAGGGCTCGTGTAAAGGTATTTTGTCTCATATTTTGTAATGCAATCTTGAGTGTATTCTTATCGGCGCATTTGAGGGCGAATTCACTGGTTATGTGCGAAGTTACCTCAGACTCCCTCACATTAGAGTTTGAAGTAGAAGCTACTTCATCGGTGAGGTACCTCCTCAATTACCTCTAACAACTCATCTTCGGAAATGTCATGGATAATGTCAGCCTCGTTGTCAGCAATACAACTATTTTCTGATTGTGAGGTTCTTTGATCTTTGGTTGTGACCGAGGTTGTGATGATATTTGATCTGCACAGGCTTCTTGGTACGTCCCAGCAGAATCTTCCGAAGAATTTTTTATACACTTTATTGCAGTCTCTGTTTACTGTGATCGAGGTCGAGTTGCAAAAGATGGCTTTTCGGGAACTTTAGCCATGGAATTAATGCTCACAAAAGAAAGAAGTGTTGAAGCACTAGAAACATTTTTTTTATTTAGACTCATCTCAAGACTCTTGTTTTCTTTAAAATGGTTATTAAAATGTAAGTGAAAGTGTTAGACAAGACCCATTTTTACTTTTACATCCATGTTTACTTGGCATATACCTTTGTTGAATTTTTGACGTATGTAACACTTAATAAAACCAGTGCCATTTTGAACGATCACATCTGATCTTCGTCGTATGGTTTCAGGTTCTCTTCTTTGTTAATTGTGAACAAGAAGTTCTTCAACTTTTCTCCATGCTTTTCGTTTGATATAGTTTGCACCAACTTTTCACTGCTCCTTTTTATATAAGAGACTACAAGATTCTCTATATGTAATTTGTGTTTTAAAGTATCGTCGCCTTTAATACTAGATGTCATATCAGTCGCCTTGTCGTCATTACCCTCACTATTACCCCAGTACCTCGAGTGGTCCTCAAGATCGAGTCCCAGGTTTTTGTCTTGCGATTGATTTTTGGTTTTATTTCTCTTATTTTCAATTTATTTACTGTCCGAACTTCTATGGTTTCTTTTTAGGTTTTGAATCCGGAGCTGCAAGTTTGATTGGCAAAGATGCTTTAAAGAAAAAAGTAATTGACGATGACCATCAGATATTTTGAATTTTTCCAGTTGTGAGTGTTGACATAAATTCCAAAAAATTTTTTTTAGCTTTATCTGAAATGAGTAAACTGCATCAAATTGAGCAAACTTCTCTAAATTTTTTGAGATACAATGTTATCGCAACCACAAGCCACCAGTAATTCTTTCAAATAGGTATATAATTAATGTTGTTGTGAAATCTTTTAGAATTTCTTCAAATTCTAATGATATTTCGATATCCATCATCTAGAAAATGTTTGTTTTTAAACCAACCAATGTATTTATTGAGGGTGATATTTTTAACTATATAAGTACTTAACTAACATTTGTCAAATAAATTACCGCGCCACTCATAAGTAACAAAATGTTTAACTTTTATCTTTGTCAAAATTACTGAACCGATTTGTGTGATTTTCTTTTGTATTTCTTTTTAAGTATATGGGCCGAGGTATAAGGAGGTTATGTTCAGAATAATTATAAATTGACTGCACTCTTTGATTGAAATAATTCCTTTTTGAGTATAGGGTAAAAAACTACACCCTGTTTTCACTACAAACTTTGCAGCAGCCTGAATGTCTTGTTTTTCCAAGGGTTTTTTAAATCACTTTTATGTAATTCGGTTCGTCTAGCTCGCTATTAAAACACTGACAGGGATACGTTTAAAGCCTTATTAAAGCATCGTTATAGTTATCTTAGCTCTGTTTAGGTGGTAATGGTAAAATTTGACGTTAAGTAGTAGCGGTTTATCGAAATGTCAAATAATTTTGAGTCAAAATTAACGTCAATGTCACGCGGAAAACGTATAACTGCTGCTTTACCGTAATTAAATATAATGACTAATGACAATAGTATATTATTAAACGAGCTTTTTATGATTTGCCGTTATTCCCTTATACTTATACCTTATACCCCCATAATACTATACTTCGTCCACGTCCATAGTCTAATAATTACAAATTATAAAATCTTATATGTAGTGTAAAGAAAATAATTGAAATGTCAAAGTGACACTCGCGTTTGACGGCAAAACCGGTGCCACCAGTGCATTTTTTACGCTGTGGCGTTCCATATTGCACTGTTGCCTACTCCTACTGGTTGCCAAGTCAACATATATAACTTAAATGGCGAGCGGGAATAATGATATTATTCCCGCTGTTTCAACTCATATATGCCTCTGACGCTATATGAGCCCTATTTAACTTTTGTTAACAAGCTGAGTGTCAGTATATTATTAAGCGGTCGTGGACAAATAAATAAATATTTATAAGTAGAAAAAATAATAACAGTGGAATGGAACTCTGTTGGCAAATTGGTTAATATTGACGAGCTAAGTAATAATTTTATAGTTAAATAGATAATTTTTGATGTTTTGATACTCGTTTTGATCTCAGATCAGATATTTTGATTGTAATTCAATCTTAAAGTGGGGTATTTATTTCCGAGTGCATATCCGTTAATTCCGAATATTTCCGATTATGTGTACACCATTTCCGTCAGTGGTCTCCCCCTTGTAATTCGATGTTGACATTACTAGTTTTGCGTTTTCTTTATCTGCTGGTAAAATGGCGGTATACATTGACACCACAAAACGCAGTGACAACACGAGGATTACGAAACACAAGGGGAGTTGCAGAGTGGAACAAACACAAAATTCAGCAGTAGCAGAGCACACTTAGCTATTTTTTACAACGAGGTGAATATCTTATAACAATGGCATCGTTTCTATCCGAAACTAACGAGAGGGCCATTGAGAGCTTTAAACACGACAACAATTTCAACAGAAAAGAAGAAATTACGTTTCTAAATGCCGACTGGAAGCGAGTTTTACGACATACTTGGAGTGCGCCGAAACCCCGCGCCACCACTACCCCCGCCTAAGTCTCTCCACTGCAGCGCGATAGCGGGGGAATAAATACCACGGAGCTCCACACGGTGGAATCAGTCATCATCGGAGAGCACGGGAGATCACTTCGCCCATCGCCTCATCGCCTTTGATAATATCTGCCGCAGCTGTAAACGAAATGTCAGGAAGAAATTCCATTGGAGCACGGCTTTAAAGTCCGGAAAATACTTTAGATTTTAGAATTCGTTCGATTCATCCTACCAATACAAGTTAAACCCTGATATTTGCGAGGATCAAATTTGCGCTAATCTGAGGTTTGATGGAGTTCAAGGAGTTCAGTACTACAGTGATTGACTTTCAAATATAACTCGACTTACTCTCAGATATAAAGAGAAAGTTCGAAAAATGTAAAGACAACTTTGCGTTGTCCAAACGTGAAAGTGAATCGGGTACCATTCTAGAAAATCGAAAAGTAAGGCTTCAATATTTCCTGACTGATTAAGATCTCGATCGACGGCATAAAAATGGATAGGATGAATTGAAAAACAGAGCGATAATGAATTAAGCCGCCTAGGGAGAACTGCAGACTACTCACAAGATAAGAAAGTTATCGTAACAAAGAAAAACAAAATACTTCACATGCAAAAACTATTTTTTTTTCAAGCGGACTAAAAGTACGTCATTTGTTTTCTCCATACGCACACCTAAAGTGGGCTTTCCAATCCTGAAATCAAAAAAGTAGCAAAAAAGTCCTAGGCAGTAAAAGTAAAGTCAAAAGTCACCGCTACTGTCATGGTGGCGCATATATAAGTACACGATTTTCATTCACTAAAATTATTTGACGCCAGATAGACCGATCTGAGTGTATTGCCATCTTTACATTCTTATTGAAAAAACAAAGGATAGGAACACTCTCAGAGCGCTCGAGAGCACCACTCGAAACCGTTATTAATCGAAATCGTATAGGTTCTCGAATTCTGAGTTCGTCTGTCAAATGTCAGGCGCGTCGTCATATGTCAATGCGCGTATGTCAATGTGATTTTTATTAATTTAGTATTGACATTGTCTTTATATTCATAGTCTATCAATGATTGGTTAGTACATATGCCCATTACTAGATGGCGAGTATGCCCATGTGCGCTGACCAATCACTGCCAATGACGTAAAAGTTCCAGCGTATTCCCCCTTTTTTTTTCAGTGGTGGGAGGGCAATGGGTAGGGGAGTACGTTGAAGATAAAGATGAAGTAATAACATAAGCTCCAGTGAAAAAAGAGATAATCACTGAAACGACGTATGGTGAGAAACGAAGTTATATATAGGGGTTGTTGTGATGTGAATAGACTTTCCTTATCAGGGAGTGCCTTTATTTTCTTATAATGATGACAAAGACAAAAAACCGACAATACCTCTGCCCTCTGGTCATATACGCATCCCACTCCTAATCGTAAATTTATATAATATTGTGTTATGTCACTTTGATATTTTTAGATTTCATCCGGCTTGCAGTAGCTGCAAACAGTGCAAACTTTAAAGTGTTTAGTGCTCCCAGAATATATTATCAGGAATCAAAACTTGAGTAGGAAACTGGCTCCATTCAGTGTGTTTATCAGTGTCTTCAGTGTGTGACTCTAAGTGTATGTAAAAGTATCTGCCGTTTTTCCAGTTTTCTCCTCTCTTGGTTCTTAGGTGGTAAAGTCTAAACTCTAAACTTCATATTATATTAATTCAATACATTGATTTTAAAAATGGCAAGTGAAGTTCTTAATGGCCATAATGCTATTTTCATAACACAAATATTTCGCGCTCATGCAATTTTTGCTGCTTGACCTCTACAAGTAACCTATAGCGTAGAACCCAAGCTTGAGAGTATATATTCAAAATCCAGAAAGTTTGGGTTCACAACTTTCTAGCTCAGTGCTGGCTTTTCCAATGCTTCCTGGTCTGAAGCCTAGAGAAAATGCGGATTGTATGAGGCTGGAAATTGACTCACCATTTACACAATAGCATTGTTTTTATAGTGAGAATAAAATTTAGTTCACCATGTACAAAAGTAAGATCTTATTTTAGAAGAAATTTTACGTTACTAAAAATAAAATTATAATAAATATGTAATATAAAATATGTGTAGTCCCTACACTATAACTTTACTTGCGCAGTAGGTCATGTAAATTTGACATTTTGCCCCCTGTATATTATGACAGGCATTGTCATGTATTTTAGGTTATATTTATGATTTTAGAGGTTATAATTTTTGGGTCCATGGTTGCCAGAACGATTTAAATTAAAGTAAACCATCTAACTAATAATTTTCAGTCTCCAAACCCTTGCTACTTTAGTTACTAGCTAAAATCTCGAAAATTGCACCTACTTCTTGCCTAGCTACCAGTTTCGGAGGAATCAGTTTTGTCGTTTACCTAGAATATTAGAAGCTGATTTTCTTGCAATTTGCTCAGTATAAATAATACACTACTTGATGGTACATAATTCTGAAGTGATCGGGCTTAAATCTTCCCTCAAGGTCTTCGTTCCGGGTAACCAAGCAGAAGTGAATACTTTACGGTAGATCTTCAAATTAGCAGGATTTATATAGAAACACGCGGACTTGAAACCATCAAAAATTAGACAACGTCCAATTTTTAAAAAGTGATTGCTGGTGTGATTGTTGGCGTGACGTAATGTTTCAGGCATGAATTGGTGACATTGGAATAAAAAGTACGTATATTATAGGTATATTGTGTATCAAAAATCAATAAGGGCAAGCATAATAGTGTTCCTTAAAACAGAAAAAAATGTTTGGCACGGCTGTCAGACAGATGCACCTATCTTGATAGACAGACTATAAAGTCTAAATTATATTATATATCAGTCATTCTTTAAATATTTACTTTCCCGCACCCAAATTTACTTTCACGTACCCATTTAACACTGACAGTAAGCTAATTTCATACGTAAACAGATTCCTTGGAGACGATTGGTTGAATTTTGTCAAAAATCTATTTTATTGGAAGATTTTGATTTTGCATCTCGTTATGGACGTGACTTTGGACTCTGCCTAAAGAAGCAGGGTGGCAAACAAGAGCTAACAATTCAGGAGTGCCAATATAACGGAAAAATATCATGGCCGCCTGCACAAGTAAAGTTATAATGCACGACCTATACCTAATATTCCATCCGTTTGACTTTATTCTCAGGTAGAGCAAATATGTTAGATATTCCACATAAAAAACTTGCTCGGATGTGAAGACCATTTTGAGAAAAAGTTCTTCCTCTCAACTTAGTTGTCGCAAGTTGCCGTACCAACGTGCTGTGAACCTAGCCAAGCTTCTCCATCTAATACGCACAACAGTCCCGAAGAAAACGTAAAATCCTACTTGTATTGTTAATAATATATAATAATTATTTTATGAAAATTTTGAATTGAAAAGCAAAAATTAATCAAGAGCAATTCATAATTCTATAGATAACTGATAATTATAGGAATTTAGAATACCAATAATGATACACTGGAATTATTTAGAATAAGTACTCTGCGACCAGTTCAGTCTTTCAAATACTACGAAATATTGGCCTTCGCCATTCTATCAACGAATCGAACCCGACCAAATTAGGTAGACGTGGAGAAAACATCCAGTTTCCCTTTCCTTGTTTAAATACCGATTGTGGCCACATCTAGTGGTCTGTCCTGGAAGCTCAATGAACAACTATATCTTATCTAAAAACAATGGTCTTGATAATAATGCTACAAATTTTTAGTTTAACATAATTTACCTAAACCACCTAAACCATTGGTTATGACTTAATACCATTAAAACCATTGAACATTGAAAACCACCATTCTAACACATTCTATTTATTTTACAAATAATATACACTACTTATTGGGTAAGTACCTAGACCCGCTTAAAGGGGATGAGACAATTGCAAAACTGAATCACTCCGAAATAGGTTTCTTATTTCCTGCATGCTTGAAAAAATATATCTCTTACTCGGAGTAAAAGGTCTTTTTGTGCTTCTCCCAGTTGCAGGCTTCAGCTTCCCTTCGGCCGTCAATCTCTGGGCTCAGCACGAAAACACCCACTTTTACTCCTAGTGACATAATCTACTATAATAGTATATCTAATTAATTTATATTCAGCTTTTATTTCTGCAGCCTGCATAAAACTACATTTAATACGGAGATAAAAATCTTTTTTTTTTCAGAAAAAATGGCTCTTCAACTTCAACTCAAAAACAAACCACCAAAATAGTGTGTTATATCGTATTTAGGAAGTTAAGTAATTATATTAGGTTTAAACTAACCCGTGTTCGCTATTAGACTCACCACTCTCGATGGCGGAGATTTGGTGGATCGTATCTACTGAAAAACTGAAAATCGGGTTCATAAATTCGCCTTCGCAACTATACATAACTATTCGTGCTGTATCACGGTCACAAAAATCAACCTTGAATCAATACCATCATAATCATTTTAACTGTGATCTTTACTTTTTTTCTTAACCCAGATAACCCTCAACTGGCTGCGTAGCGCAAATGGAACGATCGGCCAGGACCTGAAAGCAGTGTGTATCCAAAGGAATAGAGATCATGGTCTGGCAACTTATAATGACCATAGGGAACTGTGTGGTCTACCAAGGGCTAAGGTATTCGAAGATTTCTTAGATGTCATGAATCAATCGGTAAGGAAAAATTTACCTAAAAATCATATGTGTCTTTCCAGAAAATAAGCAATTTGGGGTTTATGTTAGGACAATATATGCAACTGAATTACTGGAGGCTGCAAGTACCAAGTGGTTCAAGTTAAAACAAAATTTCTGTTTTAATATAATCACTATTAAGCCCTTTCCCAAGATCCAGATATTCAGATGTTAAGGAAACACATTTTTATCGGTTCTTATATCAACTTCTGATCATTTGTGTACTGCTAGATTGCACTAAGTCGTCTTTGTATCTGAAAATAAAACTGCAGCAGCAAACCAAAAATTAGCGTATTATGCAAACTTTAAATTTATTATGACTTTTTAAATTGTTTTAGACTTAGTGTTTTTCTTGTAACTCCACGATTTATGTGAGTAAAATAAGAGTTTGTATGTTTATATTAATTTTTAAAGAAAAGTTATTAATAATGCCCCTTCTTGTACCGCAGAATGTAGATAAACTAGCTGCACTTTACGAGCACCCAGATGACGTTGAAATAACTGTCGGAGGTTCTCTGGAAAGTATTATAAGTAAAACTTTGGTTGGTCCTACATTTCAATGCATTTTAACCAAACAGTTTTACAAGACTAGGGTTGGAGACAGATTTTGGTACGAAAATCCTGGACCCACAGGTATTCGGTCTTCTCCGTTCCATTTCTTAGCAACGCCTGCCAATTTTGTCATTTCAGGTTTCACTTTGGACCAACTAAATGAAATAAGAAAATCTACGATATCTCGCTTGATGTGCGAAAACAGTGCAATAAGTCAAATTCAGCCACAGGGATTTAAGATAATTTCGGAGACGTAAGTATTTTCTCTACCTTAATTTTAGTTAGTCTAGTAGGCACTATGTTAGATTTTTTGTAATATTCCGTAATTAGAGAAAAAGAACTAGAGTATGTACTATGAAAGATCTCGTCTCTTTCGTGCTGTGTATAGTTACATAAACGTTTTTCTTGCAACATTCTGCAGTTTATGAAGTTGGTAGTCCCATATATGTGAACATTTCTGTCGTCACTTTCCATTTCTGTTAAAGGCAAAACTCTATTTAGTTTTGGTCTGGTAGCATCTTGAGATAGAGCAATGTAAGAAATGTAATGAGGTCCTCATAAACTTCGAACTTCTGGAACTGCACAGGTTATAGATCCATTTTTAAGGTCGTAACTTAATAGAGTTGGGAGGAGATAGGACCATAATGACGCAATGCAGAAGAAACGGTGTTGCAGGCGTATTTCGCAAAATTCTCTTATTATGGCTGAAATATTCCATGTTACGAGCGACTTTAGAACTGAAGAAAAGGGTGGATATTATATACTTAATTCGTTTTATCCAGAAGAAAAACGTTGGATATAGAGAGAAAAATTAAAACACACGAGTTGGTGAGTGGATAAAAAAGTGGATTTTTTATTTGAATTGGAGGAGCCTGCCGTACCAATGAATTAGCGATGATGACCACGGAAGATGTTGACGTTATAGAGGACAAGCTGATGGTTACTATTCCCGATTCAAAAGCCCACAAGAAATGGATTTTCGCTGTGGTATCTGACGGCGAATTCAATCATGTGCTTTTATTTAAAAAGCACGCAATATTAAGGCCGTTCTATGTTACTTACCGAAGATTGTTTGTATTATAAAGAAAAGGGAAATATACGGTAGAGCACTGCCGCATTTATTTCTTCTCTGAAATACCTCGAAAAATAGTTGAGAATTTCTCACCAAAAAAACACCAATTGTGCTTAAACACGCATTTTAGCCCGTTTTAAGTCGTTATACGTCGAATTCTACTGGTTTTAGATGAAAACGTAAAATTACACCAAAAAACCACTAATTGTACTGAAATACGCATTTTAGCACGTTTTAAGTCGTTTCTAGTCGATTTCTACTGGTTTTAGATGAAAACATAAAATTACACCAAAAAATCACTAATTGTACTGAAATACGCATTTTAACACGTGTTAAGTCGTTTTACGTCGATTTCTACTGGTTTTAGCTGAAAACATGAAATTACACCAAAAAAACACTAATTGTACTCAAATACGCATTTAAGCACGTTTTAAGTCGTTTAACGTCAATTTCTACTGGTTTTAGATGAAAACATAAAACAGCAAAAAAACACTATTTGTACTGAAATATGCATTAAAATCCTGTATTTTAATATGTATGGGGTTGGTGCGGCACGTGACTGAAAACAAAAAATATATTGTATTTGTGTGCTTTTGCATCAACATAAATAAATTTAAAGTTTGGAGCCCCCAAAAAGGCCCTAGTAGGATTTAAAATTAAGGCAAAATAATCAATTTTATTGCCAACGTTATATAATTAATTATTAAAGTGAGGTTATATTTACTAAAATTCTGTAAAAATGACGTCATGTGCACGAAACCCATACTGGTCAATACGTTAGAAGATCTTCGGCAAATTTTCTTGTTAATGCAGAAGGAGGTATATTGGACCTACAAAAACTTGGTGGATGGGAATCCGTGAACGTTGCTAGAAGGTATTTAGAAGAAAATGTGACCAAGAAAGTTTCCATTGGCCAATCCATTGGATGAAGCACAGGGGAACCGCACGAAATCGAAAGGAGTGCTTGCTAGGTCATTAATCAGACTTCAGAAGACATACCATGCACGTGGACTCTAAAGGCAAAGGTGTATCCATCAAAATAGAAAACTGTCAAAATATTGTTTTACATGTTCATAAAAACTAGTTCTTATCTTATTTTGTATCTAACTTATTACGCTTTCGTAACTAATAACATATTAAATTTTGGTAACTTAGGTATTATGAGCAACCAAGGTTTTTTTGTAGGTTTTGGTTCTTAAAATCTTAAAGGACCTTAAGAATTATTGATAAATATTTCAAATATAAATGTCTTAATATTCAACGATACGACAAATTGTTTTAAAACCTTTCACAAATTTATAGGCCGTATAAAAATGTTTTTAATACTTCTGTTTATCAATAGCACAAATTTGCTTTTAAATATATATTTATTTTTCAGGAATACCTTAATGTTTTGCAGTGATTTACCTACTGTGAACCTTACGTTATGGAAGGAAGAAGCACCAGCAAAGAGCTGGTTTTGGAATTGGATTTGAGTAGCAAATTTAGGAATCCTCATTAAATCTCTATTATGCTTTCTCTAGATATGTGCACATTTGTTAATAAATAATAAATTACTATACAGGGTGACTTATTTTTAAAGATCCAGTAAAGTATTTCACAAATCGTAGCAAGTACACTGAAAATGTGTCAAATAAATCTTATCAAGTATATATCAAGTCACTACTGGTTCTAACAAAATGATGTAAGTACGAAAGTTGGAGATAATTTTATCCCATATAACAAGCTGGGCTAGTCAATTTCTTTCTGAGAGCTATCATTTTTTAATTCTGATATCAACCTACTTTTTTAATGAAGAGGTACAAAAGCAGTAAAATTATCTACAACTTTTGTGTCCATCATTTCTCTAGGCCTAATAAAAACTCTGCTACATCGACACAAAGTATTCGCAAATATCAAATTTTGAACATTTTTTTAAAATTGATTTTGGTGAGTTATTACTAGTTCTAAAGAAATGATGAAGATACAACTACAAGTTGATTTTGGTTAGATAGATAGAGTTAGATTTAGTTAGATATTTTTTACTCTAAATTAGATGGTCTAATCCAGATATTTTTCTGGCAGCTGTCATTTTTGAATTATGATTATGATATAAACTGGAGAGAGAAATGGTCGTAACCTCAACACTTCTAAAATCAACTGTTTATTTTTGGCATCAATATATAGGTAACAAAATCTCTTTAAATAAATTACCTCATTTATATGTTTCTATTTTAAAAAAGTAAGTTTATATCATAATTTATACATAACAGCTTTCAGAAAAAAAATCGGACAAGCCCACCTTGTTCAGGTTAAAATTTTCTTCAACATTTGTACTTACATGATTGCGCTAGAACCAATAATGATTTAGCTAGACTGAATTAAAGAAATCGTCAAAATTTTATTTTTGGTTTCGCCCCCAAGTGAATTTTATTTTCTTTTAAAAAAAATGTGGAACTTGTTTTGAATGCAATTATGTCATCATTTAAAGTCCTCGAGACTCTGTTAGTTTCTGAGATCTTTTCACTAATGCCTTTTTGTAAATTTTAAACTGGTTTCCGCAAAAAAGCTAAAAAATTTCAATCTCTGGCAGCTATTGTGCTAGGTTATTTTCTCAATTTACATTGGTTTTCGAGAATAATGGTTTTTCCTTTAAAGTTCCGTTTTCAGTCTGTTTTTTACTATATTTCCAGAGTTTATCAAAGTCATATTTGGGGTGTATCCAAACATTCACCATATTACTGTGACTTTTTTTCTTTTTGTGTGATGTCATTTCCTCAAGTAAGTTTATATCATAATTTATAAATTACAGCTTTCAGAAAAAAAAAATCGGACAAGCCCACCTTGTTCAGGAAAAAATTTTCTTCAACATTGTACTTATATAATTGCGCTAGAACCAATAATGATTTAGCTAGAGTGAATTAAAGAAATCGTCAAAATTTTATTTTTGGTTTCGCCCCCAAGTAAATTTTATTTTCTTTAAAAAAAAAATTTGAAACTTGTTTTGAATTGATCTCTTCAAACTGCAATTATGTCAACATTTAAAGTCCTCGAGACTCTGTTGGTTTCTGAGATCTTTTCACTAATGCCTTTTTGTAAGTTTTAAACTGGTTTCTACAAAAAAGCTAAAAAATTTCAATCTCTGGCAGCTATTGTGCTAAGTTATTTTTTCAATTTATATTGGTGTTCAAGAATAATGGTTTTCCTTTAAAGTTCCGTTTTCAGTCTGCTTTTTACTATATTTCCAGAGTTTATCAAAGTTATATATGGCGTACATCCGAACATTCACCATATTATAAGACTGTAAGGGCTTTCACGGCCTGTCAAAATACAATCTAAAAGGTTTTCCGGGCTTTGGTCTGGAAGACGTGGCCCAATGGAATTTCCTGCAGGAAGAAACCACGGCTTCAAAGCCCGGAAAACACTTTACATTATATTCACCATATTGTCTACAAATATTTAGTAGCAACGTATGAACGCGCGTCGTTCTTGTACTTTGGTTGTATTATGCGGGGTGTAGTTTTGAGGTGTGGTCCTTATGTAACGAGAAAAAACACAAAATACTCAATGTTTTTTTTTCTCAAACTTCTATTAAACGTTTCGATACCCTATGGCATCTTCATCAGCAATAGCACAAAACACTCTCACATGGGAGATGTGACTGATGGACTTTTTTTCTTTTCGTGTGATGTCATTTCTTCAAGTAAATTTATATCAAAATTTATGAATTACAGCTTACAGAAAAAAAATCGGACAAGCCCACCTTGTTCAGGATAAAATTTCCTTCAACATTGTACTTACATAATTGCGCTAGAACCAATAATGATTTAGCTAGACTGAATTAAAGAAATCGTCAAAATTTTATTTTTGGGTTTGCCTCCAAGTGAATTTTATTTTCTTTTAAAAAAATGTGGAACTTGTTTTGAATTGATCTCTTCAAACTGCAATTGTATCATCATTTAAAGTCCTCGAGACTCTGTTAGTTTCTGAGATCTTTTCACTAATGCCTTCTTGTAAATTTTAAACTAGTGTCTGCAAAGAAGCTCAAAAAATTATATATATAAGTAATTAAATATATGATAAATACATATAAACCGTTTTTGTGCTAGCATTCTTACTTTTAGTATTGTCGTCTGATTATAGACATATAATTTTTTTGTTAAACTAGTTTTTAACCATTTTTGAAAAGTGTTTAGTTTAGTGGCTATTTTGGCCTTACTTTTCAAGAAATAAACAGTTAAAAAATGAGAACGTTCATCCTTGAATAGAAGAAAGTATTTAGCTCCTTCTAGTGATCTGATATTTATTTCACACATGTCAACATATATTATATCTAAAGGTTTGCTAGCTATAGATTTTTAGAATGAGAAATTTGATGTTTTCCATACACAAATCCTGAGATTACACTCAAATCATCCACACACGTAATACAGTTTTCTTTCAAGATTTTTCTGACATATCAAATGTTTCTTTTTTTTAAATAGGAATTGTTAATAAACGTTTAGCAATTGCCACTATCTCACTTCCACAAAGAGTTTTGTATACCTACTGACTCATTTGACACTGTGTGTTGTATATACTTTTTATTGATGCAAGTTAGCGTCCCCAAGATTTCAAAAGCCCGTGTTTTATTAAGTTTAGGTCAAATAAAAACTCCTTTTTCTCTCCAAAAACGCCTACGTTTCGACGTTTAATTTACGTCTTGATCGGCTGTTCTCTCGCGAAAGAGGATGATGTCATAAAGGTTACGGTATCCACGATACGGCAAATATGAATGCTGAAGGGTGACACCACACAAAACGCAGTTCCAAGGGCTCTAATATGTTTACATATTAGTGACATTCATGTCTATATGTGACTCATGTCACACATACACAACTAGCACCAGTATACACAACTATAATCCATTCAGTTATTTCTGTCGTCAAGTAGGCGTTGGAAATCTGACATATTTCACCCGGTATAACATCACTGACAGTGACAGTGATTAATAATTAGTTTGAGGTTAAGGTTATTGTTTACTGTTTTGTTCACAAAGTTGCCAGATGACTTCATTAGTTCAAACTTTTATTAATAATGATTACTACGCTAGCAAGAATATTATATTTTACCACAACCATAATAGTTGAGGCTAATAAGTTTATAGTGTGAATGTAATATCAGCAATATATGCACCCTACAAAAATGAAAGTGATGATATGTACTTGAACTTTATAGAAATGTTAATAGAGTGACGAGCAAATTAAATAAAATACAAGATTCTACGAGTGTTTGGCGTCCCAATAAACTAAGTAGTAGGTGGATTAGCGTGATGGGGACAAATAACGACAATTCAGCTTTTTTCAATTGCCAACGTTTCGACCATATATTGTGGTCTTTATCAAGGCTCTTGATATGCTTGATGATGATGATGCGGCCACAATATATGGTCGAAACGTTGGCAATTGAAAAAAGCTGAATTGTCGTTATTTGTCCCCATCCCGCTAATCCACCTACTACAAAATACAAGATGTTACGAAAATAGCATTCACTTGTTTCATAGCTCATTCTAGACCAAAAAATATGACGAAAAGGAAGATACAGGGTGTTAAACTAAAACTTTTTTTTTATAGTTCGTGGAGTTTGGGAGATAATCACAACAAATTTGCAATGAGGGTAACTCATTATACTTACTGATTGTCAAAATCTACAGAAATGTGTTTTCTTAGAGTTAAGCTCCCTTTTATCTTCCCACAAATTTTTATTGTACGCCATTGATAGTTTGATTCCTAAGATTTATACTCGCTTGTTCAGTTCGGAAAACCAAGGTGCAAGAGCTTCACATCTCTAACCGTTTTGAAGATATTTGCGAAAATATTAATATTAACACATAATTTTGAAAACACGCACAAAAAGAGGGTGAAATTTGATAAGTTTTCTAATTTAGATAAGTAAAGTAACTCTGTCCTCCACGGTAGATTACTTTGGTATCTGTGTAACAAAGAGTTTGACGGCCTATGCTTATACAGGGTGACTCAGATTTTATGATCAGAACTACAGGAGAAAACATAGGCAAGCCCTTTTAAGATATTTTTATCATAAAGGTCTTAACTTTGTTCATTTCTGAAAATGGGACAATGGGCTGTAAGCTTAGGTACCTATTTACTTGCGTATTAATAGTTCTAGAATTGCATTGTTTTCGGGTGTCGTGTCTGATATCAAACATTATTAGCATGGAATCACTGGAATCATAATAAGTATTATTTCCAGTCCTCAAACATCCAATAACTGAAGAATGTAGGGCAATTCTGGGGGAGGTTTCTTCTGAATTGGAGTCACTTTTTTGGTTACTGATTAGTGTTAATTACTTTTGGCATCTTTTTGTTAGGATAATACAGTTTTTTTAATAACAAAATACAAAATGCTCGTGTTATGTGTAAATAAATCGGCAACTGCGAAATTTTAATGACAAATCTTGACATGTTTGTTTTGACGGCAAGTAAACAAACAATCGCAATCGATGTTATACCGGAGAAATTCCATGGCATGGATGATGCCAAAAATAACTGAATGGATTATACACCTGTACACCTGTCGAGCCAGTGCGGACAATTTTCTGACTATTCTTCTTGCTTACTGTTCTAGCCTGATTTGACTTAACCCAGTATGTTCTGGTTACGCATTCAGGCGCCTACACGTCAGATAGTTAAACAGTTTATTTTACATACATTTATTAAAAACAGGATTCCGAGGATCGCGGGTGACGAGGAAGTAAAAAGCTGTACGTCTCGTGAGCAAACATGAACGACTAACTTTATTGAGCTGTGTATGGGCAACACATAACAAACAGTAGTAACACTAGATGACGCCTTAAGTACTACATTAGTGTATTTAGATACAATATCAACACTCCCACTTATCTAAATACAACATAATAAACAGAGAAGAAATAATAACATTGGCATCATTTAGTCAAACCTAACCCAGCGCAAAATTTTGAATGTTTGGCCAAGCTTAGTGCTTTTGTCAATACGTCCGCCACCATACTCTCAGCAGGTATAAACTTCAAACCGATGAAACTATTTGACACAGCCTCACGGACAAAATGATAGCGCACGTCTATGTGTTTTGTCCTCTTGTGGAACGTAGGATTTGAAACCAATCTTTGGGTACTTTAACTGTCATTAAACATAGTTATACAATTATATGAACCCAACAAGTCAGACAACAAACCCTTTAAATATATTGCTTCTTTTAAAGCTTCACAAACACCCATATATTCAGCTTCAGTGCTGCTTAAGGCTACAGTGGTTTGCTTCTTACATTCCCATGACACGGCCCCACCTGCCAACATAAAAACAAAACCTGTGTATGACTTTCTGTCATAAACATTACTGGCATAATCTGCATCAACAAAACCGGTCAAATCAGAGTTATCACCACCTTTAAACCTTAAACAAACTGATTTTGTGCCTTGCAAATACCTTAAAACACGTTTCGCATACTGCCAATGTAATTGAGTATAAGAATTGTTAAACTGACTAAGGAAATTAACAGCAAAAGTTATGTCTGGCCTTGTCAGCATAGACAAATACATAAGGCTCCCTATGAGTCTTTGATAAGGCAACCCAGGGTCACAAATGCCTTGACCTTGTTCATCAAATTTGACATTCTTGTCCATAGGTGTGCCCATAGGCTTGCAATCACCCATGTTGAACCTAGCCAAAACCTCTTCTATATATTTCTCCTGATGCAACAATATTTCACCCTTTGCTTTGTCAATTCTAACCCTCATACCCAGGCATTGCTTTATCTCACCTAATCTTTGATCTTGAATTTCTGAGCCAACTGATCCTTTAAAACACTTGCCTCCTGCATTGAGTTAGAAAAAACAAAAAAATCATCAACATATAGTGCAATCACAGTCAAGAAACCACCATCACGTTTAATAAAAACACAAGGCTCATGAGCGCTCCTTTTGTAATTTAATTCTGTCAGAACAACTTCAACTTCTTTATACCAGACCAATGATGATTGTTTCAAACCATATATAGCCCTATTGAGCTTTAATACCTTTCCATTTGCACTATGATTTTTGCTACTTATGCGATCAAAACATTCAGGCAATTCCATAAATACATCTTCCTCCAGTTTTCTACTTAGAAAAGCAGTCACCACATCTAAGTGATAAATATTTAATTTAAGCTGAACTGACAATGCCATAAGCAATCTTAATGTTGAATGCTTGACTACTGGGGAAAAAGGTTTATCGAAATCAATGCCTTTTCTCTGGCTAAAGCCTTTGGCGACTAATCTAGCCCTAAAGATAACACTGCCCACACTATTTACCTTTTTTTAAAGACCCACTTGCACTTAACTGCACTTTGACCCTCTGATAGGTCCACAATGTCCCATGCTTGATTGTCATTGAAGCTCTGCATTTCATTCTGCATAACACTGATCCATTTATCCCGTTCTGGTCCAGAAAGAGCCTCTTCCATAGTAACTGGATCTCCCACTGAAACTGCAACTTCCCCTTGCTTCTCTAGATCATGCGCTGCATAATAGGTCACATAGTCATTAAATAACATTGGCTTCTTTTCTCGATGTGACCTTCTGAGTTCTGGAGGATTGATATCATCAAGTTGCACATCAGGGATGTACTCAGAGTCACCTAGTGAGTCATCAGGTGATTCCTCCTCTGAAAAAGTTAATGTCTGCTCTTCCTCAGAATCAGAGTCTGGTTTGCCTTCTGGTATTGGGGATTGCGGCTGTTCGCCTTCAACTACTTGTTTAGATGATGGTTCTAAGTAGAAAAGAGTGCTGTCTAGGTCCTGAGGGTTCCTTTCGATGATATGTGCATCTCTGCTAGTGGATATTTCATTTGTGTCTGGGTTATAAAGCCTATAGCCCTTGGTTGTCTCAGAAAAACCCATGAGAATTAGCTTCTGAGACTTCTTGTCCCATTTCTTACGTCTTTCCTTGGGAACATGTGTCATGGCTATACTGCCAAAAATTCTAACATGGCTTAAATCAGGCTTTTTCCCAAAGAAAATCTCATAAGGTGTCTTGTCCTTGTTGGACACTGCAGATCTATTTCTCAAGTAACAGGCTGTGTTGATGGCTTCGGCCCAAAAGCGTTTTTCCAAACCTGCTTCATATAACAAACACCTGCCTTTCTCCACCAGTGATCTATTTAAACGTTCTGTACACCCATTTTGTTCAGGAGTGTACATGTTGGTCTTCTGTGTATTCTCCACCATTATCTGATCGCAAAACTTTGATTTTTCTGCCTGTCTGCTTTTCAACTAAGCTTTGGAAGCACTTGAAATGCTCAAAAACTTCATCCTTGGTTCTCATAAAATACACAAAGGACATGCGACTAAAATCATCTTGGAATTCTACATAGTACCTTGAACCTCCTATGGATATGGTCTCCATGGGTCCTGCTACATCACTGTGCACTATATTCAGCAATCCAGATGCTCTATTGTTGGATAATTTAAAGCATTTACGGTGCTGCTTGCCTTCACAACAAACCTGGCAATTTTGCAACTTCATGGTCAAATCACCAGTGTAGTTAACTCCCTGCACTAAGCCATCCCTCATTTTGTTCAAAAAACTTGAGTTGATGTTGCCTAATCTTCTGTGCCAAGTTTCACCTGAAGCTATAGCTGCTTGACCTACAAACAAAGCCTTTTCTGTCATGTTAATCTTGTACACACCATCAGACAAGAAAGCCTCAGCCACCAAAACGTTTCTGGCATTGAAAATTCTGCAGACATCCTTGCTAAAGTGAACAAGGTTACCTTTCCTTACCAGCTCACTAACCGAAAGTAGGTTGGTCGCTAATGAAGGCACATACTGTACATCTTGAATTTCCACTTCAAAACTTTTACCACTAACCTCAGTTACAATGTCAATATTTCCACTACTGTGAACTGCAATTTTCTTATTGTCAGCTACCATAATTTCATTGATCCGTGGTTGTCTTTGATTTAATAACCACTCACGTCGACACGTTAAATGAACACTTGCACCGGAATCCACGTACCAGTCTTTGCTACTGAACTTGGAATTCAGAAACGCGACGTTAAATGCACTTTTACCTTTAGGTACTTGGTTTTCATTGTTTTTGTTGTGATTTTGGGGACACTTCGACATGAAATGACCACGCTTATTACACTTAAAACAAATAATTTCTTTGTTGTTGTTAACATTCTGTCGGGATCCGCCGGTTCCGCTCCGATTCTGACGTTTCTGCTGGTTGACACTGTTGACGTTGACTGATTTCCCTACAAACGCACCACTTGTCGACGCCACATGGCTAGAAACACTAGTGCCATCTACCTGGAAGTCTAACAATTTTGCTTTAATGGAGTCAGTGGTAATGGCAAGTCCACTGTGCTCCAATGCCATCACCATTGGCGCAAAGCGATCCGGCAACCCCGCTAAAAGCAGGCTTCCAACTAACGAGCTTTCAAGGTTGAGCCCCGATCTTCCAAGTTTCTGTGACGTTTCAATGACTTGATTGACGTATTCTTCCATTGATGAGCAATTTTCCAGCCTACATGAGATTAACGTACGAAGGAGTGAAATTTTCCTCGTAAATCCCTTGTTCTCGTACAGATCCTTCAGCTTCAGCCAGACGTCCTTGGCTGACGAAGACTCTCTGATATGCACGTACAGGCTTGGATCGATGGATAAGATTATCTTTGCCTTGGCTTTTGCATCTAACACGCCATCAGCTTCTGTCCCATCGATGCATTTATTAACCCCTTCTAATACAAGGAAATTTTCCATGGCAAACGACCATTCCTCATAAGTAATGCGACCTTGCAACTTGGGCACACTAGCTAGGTAATTATTGACAGCCATATTTGCCGTCTAGACGTGTTGCAAAAAAAAATACCAACTAGGCAAACAATAATACCGTCACTACGAATCACTCACGCGTACTTTAAACTTTCTCCCGACTTAACCCAATATCCCGATTAACCGTCCTGGGCCCATAACCTATTAAAAACAGGATTCCGAGGATCGCGGGTGACGCTGTACGTCTCGTGAGCAAACATGAACGACTAACTTTATTGAGCTGTGTATGGGCAACACATAACAAACAGTAGTAACACTAGATGGCGCCTTAAGTACTACATTAGTGTATTTAGATACAATATCAACAACATTGCCTGTAGAGAGAAGGTGTGTGTAGAAGGTGGTAACCGAAAGTAGCACTTATAAAATCTGTAAAAATCAAAGTTTTGAGACAAAGTCGTGAATTTTTGTGGGAAAATAAATTCTTAAATTTAGGGTACTTGCCGTCTATTTTATGATTTTCCACCATTGTCAATACAGTGCTCCAATATTCTCAATACACTGCAACCGACAACTCAACTTTGACGAAAAGTCCTTAAAAATATCATTGCTGCAGAAACTTAGTGGCAATTTGAGTAAGATCTTGAGTTGCAGTAACACATAAATTGTTACGTATGCAAAAAGGAGGGTTAATAATTTATATTCAAATTTTAAAGATAAAACACCCATAGTATAATGATTCTCAAGTATCAACTAAGACACCCGGTATGTTGGACGACTGTGAGAAAAAATAAATCGGAGGCAAGATTGAAACCACACAGATATGACTGTAAAATTACAAACATTAAGAAACAAAATAAGGCGCTTTAATAAGACATCATTTTAATTTTACCAACGTTACAGTCTTGGACGTAGAGATGAATCATGGAAAATATACAATCTCGGAAATGTTACACATTTATGTTACATATAAACAAGTGGTTTAAAAAAAAAACAATAAACTTCAGAACAGATAACCAGAGGTTGAGTGTCAGCAAAATTTTTGAAGCACGCGTAAATTACTTCGTTCTTTATTTGTCGGTCAAATTTTCAAATTTAGACGCGTTCACACTTTGCGAACTGGTTGCTTTTTGTTTTACTGGTTACGCGCTCCGACAGTGTTTCCACCCTTTTTTTCTCAATAAGAATCTAAGGACGGGAATAATATAATAAATTAAACAAAATAATAATGAGTGGCAATTGAGAATATTGACATTGATTTTTCAAGAAATCCAGGATGTTGAAATGTAAATAAGGTCGGCCTTAATTTATTATTATTCTGTTCTAACATTTTCCATAGAGAACTTAGAAAGACATTAAAGCACTAGAGCTGAAGACGAAAATAAGTTTATAAACATATTGTAGGCTCAGTTAATGAAGCTAAACCTGGAAATTTTGCGCCAAAATCGGTATGGACTGCAACCATTGGGACCTAGAAGAAAACATTTTCCAAAAATGTATTCGTTAGTAGTAACCTAGTCTCGAGGCTTAAATTTGTGTACGAGTGTAATAGTTCTCTTCCCTCCCCAGCCTGGGAAAGCTATATGCCACCGAACTATTAGCAGTTTTTAAGGCACATGTGTACATACATAAACCATTTTGAGTCTGAGAGCCGGTCTTAATGTGATTCAAATGTATAAGTAAATCAGATGTTTCGTCAGCATCACTATGAAGTGAAAAAAATTGAGTTGATTTTGAAAGTAAATAATAATTAAAATCTCACACAACTCGTGAAGTTCTTGCGTTTTCGGTTTTATAGACCTTACAGACACCTTACTCTTAGAGACCGGCAACCCAAGACCTTCACAAGTTGTCACATTTTTCGGTCAAGAACATGCCTTCGTTTTGTAAAATATCAGAGGATAGACAAAAATAACTTTAAAATAATTCCTATTATAGACTTGAATATTGAGGGATATTTCAGAAATCTTGGAACATATAAGTATGGACTTAAGTTTATGAGCAAAAATGTAGGAAAAAAAAAATTTCTAATGGTATATGGTATTTTCATGTTCAATAGTAAATGCTAACACTTTTTTTTTACAATGACACAGTACGGGGTGTTCGTTATAAAACTTCATCTAGCAGGCTATGAAATTCTGACAGAACAGGATGACATATTCAAAATAAATGGACTTTTACTTCTCCATCCTTTTCTTTTGACATTTCACAGCCAACTAGATGAAGTTTTATACTGAACACGCCGTAGTTTATTATGTGTTAAATTGCATCAATAGCTACTAAATAATGCAGGGTCATCCAGGTTCATATTCCTAATTTATAGGTATAAACTAAATTTGTTTAAAAATGTTATAGAGAGAAATTAAGTTTACAATGATAAATAATTAATGGCGTTAGATTCTTGGTCATTCTTGGATAGTCTTGGTCAATGATCAGATCTGTGGTTGCTGTCCACTATGTTTCAAATCAGCAATTTATAACCTGGCTGGTTAAAGCCTGTTTATTCAAAAGTGACAGTGCTCATTTTCTATGATCATTAAAATCCTTTTTGAACATTGCAATCCAGATCGGGTTGATTATTAATATAAGCTTATTTTGAATCAACCCGATTAACTATCCTATTATCAGTCATAAATCTGTTTGGTCTGGCTGGAAGAAAATTAGCTGTAGAGGTCAATCTGATCCAAGTTTACCATTTCCAAAAAGTCCTACTGTATCTTTACTAATATAGGATAATGAATGATAAAACTTGAGTCACACTCTCTGTCACAATAGGACTTCGGAAATATTGATCCTGGATCAGACTGATCCTTACCGGTGATTTTCAAGAGACCAGATTGATGGCAGTTTGAATCTGATTTCCACTTAATATGATTGGTAGAAACTCAGCTGCTAGTTATCAACTTGATCCGAATTGCAGTTTTTAAAAAGGGCTTGTGTCTCCTATTGGTATATGGAAAATTGACATATGGGTTCAATGGTATATGTGTTTAAAGTGTTCAATAAGACTTGTAATAAAGCTAATCATATTTTGTTAATTTATTTTGACTTTTAGTTATTGAGTTTTTGGAAGTCATATGTTTCTATTCATTTATCTACTGTTTAACAATAAATCGATCTTAGCTATTAAACATATTTTATAAATATGTAAAAATAAAAGTAAGTTGAATAAAGATTTGATGAAAAAAATTTAAATGAAATTAATGAAGAATTTTATGTAAAATATTTTCTCCAATCCCTAGCAAAATCAATTAGCTCATGCTGGCATCCAGTTGGTAATACGGGGTGTTCATTATAAAACTTCATCTAGTTGGCTATGAAATGTCAAAAGAAACGGATGGAGAAACAAAAGTCCATTTATTTTGATTATGTCATCCTTTTCTATCAAAATTTCATAGGCTGCTAGATGAAGTTTTATAATAAACACCCCGTACATGTGTCCTAGTGATCTGACACCTTCAAAGAAAATTGGACCAATCAGTCGGTGAGCCGTCCAAACTCCAATTTTTTCAGGATGTAGTCCTTTTTCAATTATACGATGGGGGTTTTCACGTGCTCCAAGTTCTCATGTTTTGTGAGTTCACATAACAACTTAACTCAAACCATGCCTCATCACTAAATTTGGATTTTTGGGAAATGTTTTGGTTATTATCCATGTCAATATAACAATTGCAAAATTGCAGTCTTTGGGGAAAGTCAGCATTATGCAATTCCAAGGAATATGGGTATACATGCAGACCTTTATGCAAAAATGCATTGGTGGCACCTATATCGAAAGGCCTATTTGATGGTGTAACAGTTGTATAGAAGTACCATGTGCATTTTGCTTTATTTCTTGCGCCTGTGCAATCACTTCATCGGTACTGCATGGTCTTTGTAAACTACCTGTTTCTGTAGACAATTCTAGAACATCCCCCAAAGTTTTTCTTGAGCTGCATATAGACCAAAACAAAGTTTGGAAATTCAGCTTGGAAATCCTCCACGCAGTTTCGAATAAAATAAACCCATTCGCCATACACTTTGATTGCAGGTCGATAGTAGCTTTTCAGCATAAAAACTTTATGTTCTAAGGTGAAAGCCATGTGGTCCAAACCCAAAACAGATTTTATAGCTATAAAAATTACTGTTTTTAACAAAAATTTTTATTGGTAAAACTAGAAAACAAAAAATATGGAAAATGGGAAAGGTTAGTTCACTAACAAGGATAAACAAGACAAGAAGGCTGCTAATAACGTGGAAGCACTGAAAGCTTATTGGACAGTGGCAATGACAAACCTGTTTTGATGGCGAATAATGTTACGTCGTACTTTTATTTCTCTTTTCTTTCTGTCAAAAAAATCATACCTGGCTAGATGAAGTTTTCTAATATTACACCTCGTATATTGCATGTAATCTAATATTATAAAGGACAGGGACTAAAAATCTTACTGAATGTTGTGTTTTCGATTTGAAATCCGTGTGGAATCGGTTTTTCCAGGTTTCTCAGAATTTGAAAGCGTATTTTACGCGCCAGTATTTCAGAGAAAATAAATGACGTATGCTACGAGTGTTTGGCGTCCCAATAAACTAAGTAGTAGGTGAATTAGCGGGATGGGGACAAATAACGACAATTCAGCTTTTATCAATTGCCAACGTTTCGACCATATATTGTGGTCTTTATCAAGGCTCTTGATATGCACAAGTCCTGTACAATCTATTCAAAAACGTGTCCATTATCCACGTCATGGGCAGAGGTTCTCACGATGACAAAAAAACACCAATAAATTAACATAAACAATAACGAAAACTCAGGACGGAGCAGGCGAGCGACGAGCAACAGGCCGACCACCAGTGGTCCTCTGCCCATGACGTGGACAATGGACACGTTTTTGAATAGATTGTACAGGACTTTGGCATATCAAGAGCCTTGATAAAGACCACAATATATGGTCGAAACGTTGGCAATTGATAAAAGCTGAATTGTCTTTATTTGTCCCCATCCCGCTAATTCACCTAATGAATGACGTACTTACAGAGAGCTTAATAAAAAACTGCTTTCCTTATTAAAAGTTTGATTATTATAGTTTCTTTATTACAGCTTTGAGGACTTTTCACTTCAACTTAATAACTACTTGAAATGGATTCTTAGGCAGAAAAACCATTTCTAGTCGATAACAAGTACACGTTAGGGAAATAAAATAATAAGTTTAAAATGAACGGTGGATTATTTACTGTAGTAGGATTTTCAACATTTTGAAGCTCCCTAACATCTAAAGTGTTGTAGCTAAACTAAACTGAAGTAATATAAATAATTCATCATTACAAAAAAAAAACATAACTTAGATATTTTGTAATTTTCTGAGACATCCAGTACAGTTCTAAATAATATAGTTCCTTTAGAAATGACTTTACTGACCGACGAGAATAGCGTGAGACATCCTTCATATATAAGCCATTCACTTATTATTGTCGTCAAGTAGGCTTTAGAAAATTGACTTTGACATTTTTATCGTAAATTCTCATCATGTGCTAAAAGAAGATGGATATAAAAAGAATGAAGGTTTCAAAGGTATCTAGATGACAAAAATAAGTGAATGGGTAATACGTACATATTATTTATTATTATTTCTTTTACATTGCATAAATTTTCCAAGTTACCCAACAACTCGACAAATCATTGGAACAGATGTATTCAATTATTAAGTCGCTACAGAAGACGCTGTAACTCCGTAAAGTAGAATCTGGTAATTTAAGAACTGGTAATTCGAAATTTTGAAAAATTATTTGACTTTTGAACTAACTGTTTAACTAACAAAAATATGCAATATTAAAAATATTGTCTTACCTAATATTAGACCAAATTGACTGATTGATTGGCGGATTCGCAATAACGGTGTTAATAATTTTATGATTTGTTCATCGATGTCGTCGACTAATTCCAAGGTTATCATTTTGAGCCCTGAGGAAGTTTAAGGAAATTCTATGAAACGTTGGCGAAGAAGTTGTAGTATTAGTGCTACCTTTGGCCTCGATTCGCCAATCAACCACTCAATTGAAATCCTTGTGCGCAATTTTATTAAACAAAATACGAAAAACATGACTACACAATTCTGAGGATAGATACCTACTTGACCCTTATAACTAGCGGGCTACGTAATACATCAATATTTGGCAGACTACTTCTCATTTGGATCGATGCATCAGGATTGAAGTGGTGTGGCTATCATTTTTCAAAATCGGTAAGTATTTAAACCGTAATTGCCAGTTTTCATTAGATAAGTAATAATAATAATATATAAATACCACTCAAACATATAGTACACCTATTGCTAACCGAATTAGTTCACAAACGATTTTGAGTGCCTTAGCAATATGAAGATCGTCTACGTTGTAGTGTTTTTGGCAGTGTTCAGCTTCGCACGTGGTGAGAGAAACAACTAAAATATCGAGGATGTAACCAAAAAAAAAAAAAAACAATTATAATTTTGACATTTCAATTATCTATCAATCGGGGTTTTTCTTATGTTTTAGCGCAGAATGACACCGACTTAGTTTTGGAATTTGTGGATTGCGCTCTATGGGCCGCAGAAAACGGTATCGAGGGGCTTCTCCCAGTTCACAACCCATTACACATCAGAGACATCGTGGTTAATCAATCACTTCTTGGATTCGAGTAAGTCAAACTAACTATATTTGTGTTTTTTTTTTAATTAAACAAAAAAAATAAAAAAATATTAAGAAAAATTACTTACTTAAAATATCATTATTTTTGCAGTTTCCACTTGAATATTACCAACAATTACCTTAACAATCTCATGGACTTGGAATTGAGAAAAGTGGATGTAACTTCATATACCAACCCCAACGGTTTGAGCATCGATTACGACATTTACTGGCGAGTGCTCAATTTTAGTGGAAATTATGCCTGGTCCCTCGGTTCTTTGGGGGGAAACGGTACCTATGAGTTAGTATTCTAGCCAAATTGTGAAGTTTTGTTAAATGACATAAATATTTAGTATCGTTTTGGACCACACCGACTTCTTAGGTATTTTCAACCTCACCAAACCCGGACAGGAAGACCAAGGTATCAATCCAGAAGTGACATACATGACTCTTAACGTCACGGTAAAGGAAACCGAAGTGCGTTTGTTAAACTAATATTAGACTATGTTTTACTAAACTTTAATTATTGCTCATATAGGCCGACATCCCACAAACAGATACTTTTACTAATACTCTTATCAAAGATGCTTTTTACTTTATGATGAATCATGTACCCAGTTCGGTAGCTGATTTTTTGAGAGTCGACCGATTCAATGAATTCTGGATCGCCAACCCTGAGAAGATGTCTCAAATTGGAGAATGGTGTGCCGAAAATCCCAGACCCTAGACGTAGGGTCAATCAGTTCTTAGTTTTGCTTCTAAAAATCTGTATGTGATTTGAAAATATAGAGTTATGTTATGGAACTGTCGGGTTTTTATTAACAAATAACTAACTATTCTAATTTATTCAAAATAGTAAAATATTGTTTACTTGCTTATAGCATCAGAAAGAGTGAACTCTGAGGTATTCTATCCTGAGCGGCAGGTATCAAATCAAGTTAGCTACGAAGCTTTAGATAGTCTTGAACATCGTCATGTATCTACAGTATGATAATAGAATCTCCGCTAATGTAAAGTATGAAATAAAAATTAATTAGTTATTATCAGTCTGTATATTACAAAAATTCTCATTTCCGTCCTGATTTTTTTTCTTTTTTTAATTCAACAACTGATATCTCTGGAGTTAAGTAACAAAATGACATTGTGATGATATTCATGATCATAATTAGAGGCCGTAAGTTATGCAATACTGGTTAAGTTAGCAAGATTGTTACTTTTGGGTAATGTTACTCTATTTATTTAGTCTTCATCAGGGCAAAAATCCAAGGAAGGCTATGTACAACAAATCATTAATTCTATACTGGTAGGAGTATTTGCTCTCGAAGTAGTTGTTTCTGTTCGTTTCCTCGTTAATAATAGCAGCAATATCTTGGAAATATAAAAGAGATAAAGTTTTGATTTTCAATTTGCAAATATTGCCTAACCTGAACTAACAGGAGAGATATATATTTTTATCAGATTATGGAAACCAAAAGCCTCTCCCATCATTAAGTTTAGGAAATGATGGACGGAATTTTACATACAACAATAATTACATTTATTAATGTTTGTTTAATTGGCAAATTTGGAGAGAATTAAACTATAAACTCTTCGCCGACATTTTGTTTAATTAAGCTTAACTTCTTCAGGAATACAAAGATATTAATTGATCAGAAGCAGAAAGACAAACATCAAACACACCTCACCTCGAGTTTAAAGGACAAAAGGGTACCTACATTCAAAATTAAAATTGAGGACATCACGAGTAATGGTCACACATTAAAATTGGACGTAAAATCATCAAATCGAATTAACAAAATACTCAATCGTACAAAACAATAGGGTACGAAGATACTGAGCAAGCATACTGGTGTGATGTCTGTTAAGAATAAAAGCGAGCTATCATAGAAACCTATCTCCGAATCGAAAATACAAAAATTAGCTAAAAGTTAGTCATCGTCCTTATTTTTGTTGTTACAAAATTGTAAATGACACTCAAGTTCAGAGTATCCGTCATGAAGTGTACTGTTTTTTTCACGCTACTTATATTAATGATCATTAGAAAACATCATCTAGTCACCTATAAAATGCATTTGTTATTTTGAAGCACGTCATGAATTACTTCGTTCTTTATTTGCCCGTCAAACTTTCAAATTTACGCTCGTTCATACTTTGCAAACTTTTACTGATTGCATACTCTTACGTGCCCTGACAGTGTTTCCATCCTTTTTTTTTCTCGTTAAAAATCTGAGAAATTTGAGATAATAGTAATGAATGGCAATTGATATTGATATTCTAAACATTTCAGAAAGTTGATAAATAAATAAGTTGGCCTTAGTTTGTTTGATTTTTTAATTATTTAGAAATGTTTAAGATTCTATACGCTTTAAAAGTTACTTGAGGTATTCGCGAGCTCACATTTTCTATAGAAAAGATGTAGGTAGACAGAGATAGTGGACCTTGGGAGGCGAGATAAACTAAAATTTTGCGACCTTGAACGCCTGAACAGACCTTTCGCCCTTACAAGAGGCGATTTTTATATTGATCCTTTGACTTTTGGTGACGACAACGCACCCCAATCACCAGCTCCTTGCACGGTGTAGCCTCTTGGGGTAAGGGTTTTTAAAGGCCTGCCCCTAATAAATTCAACTGCATTGAAAAGTATATACCTACAAACCATTTTGTGTTTGAACAACTGAAAACTAGTTTTAAAATCATTAAACAAGTGCATGATTCTATTAGATAGTATATTTGCGTCCGTAGGAATTTACAAGTGATGATTGTTGCTTCAGTAGACAGAAGAATAATTTAAATTAAGGAAAAACTAGGCCTTCAGCCGGATTTGAACCAGCCGCCTTCTGTAAACCTCAACCTCAAATACGTTTATTTACATATTTACAATATACAATAACACCTTAATAGCTAATTATAATATGTACATAATACATAATACAAATATGTGAAGTATTCGCTCGCAGCATGTCATACATGCTTAAGGAGCGTATCTAATCCATACCAGAGGAATGGTGGCCGGTGTTATGGCCAGTCGCTATCGGAGGGTGTGTTAAGCGTCGGAAGTTAAGCTTATGAGAGTCTATCTCCTGGGCAACATGCTCTTATATAGACATTTTCAGAATAATATATACTGTAGATACCAGTAAAGAGAGTTATTTTTTAAAGAAAGTAGATTTTTAATAAAAGAAATTAGATAAGTTGCTATGCTGGAAAAACTAATGGAAAAAACCAGCTTAAAATATAGCTTTAGGTATAATATAGCAGTGCGTAATTTTCAGGTATAACATTTATGATGTTTAAGTGCTAAATTGAACCATCTTTCTTGGCTGTTAGTGTTTTCGTTGAGTGGATTTGCTCGTTGTTTTCTGTTTCATAATGTTATATAAAAGCGAACTGTTTAGGTTCAGGGGGGGGTGGAAAGTTTCGTAAAAGATAGGAAGACGTTTATATACTGGGCCATGTTTAACGCGATTTTCAGGATCGCAACGGACCCGAGTGAGTTCTCTAGTCAAATTGGAACCAGTAGTTTGATATTTATAAAATGTATTCGATATTTTGTCAATATATTTTGAGATGTACTCCACCCCGGTCATTTCGTGGAGATCTCGTATAAGGCTATGACTACCAGCCGATAATACTCCCCTCAGGATTCTGTTCTGAAAAACCTGCAATCGCTGCCGTTGAGTATCAGATATTATACACCATACCGGTGCAGCATATAGCAAAGCCGGTCTGATAATAGATTTATAAATTGTTAGTTTATTTAACGGACTGAGATGTGATTTAGGGCAGATCAAGGGGTATAATTTTTGTTGAGCCGCGAAAGTTTTTTGTATTGTGAACGTCACGTGGTCTTTGAAATATAAACGTTCGTCAAGCCTAATTCCCAAATACTTGGCAGTACGTTGCTGACGAACTGGAACATTCTCGACCATCAATGGATTGATTATTCGATGATTTGTGAATTTTCTTGTGAATACCAGCAGTTCCGTTTTGGTAGGGTTAACTTTTAGTTTCCATTTTTTAAAAAATGGTACAAGCAGAGTTAGATGATGTGCCAATCTTTGCTTGGCTCCCTGCGCATAAAAACTGTGGCTGTATATCACAGTATCATCAGCATAAAGCGCAAGTGATGTAGTTGGAAACTTAGGAAAATCTGCAATATACAGCGAATACAGTAATGGGGAAATTACAGTACCTTGTGGCACGCCAGATGCCAGAACGTGGATTTGCGAGTAAGATTGCCCTATTCTGACTTGAAAAAAACGTTCAGATAGATAAGACGCCATTAACGAAACAAAATGGAGAGGAAGGTTTAGGGTTACAGCCAACTTGTATATGAGGCCATTATGCCACACTGAATCGAATGCTTTCTCCATGTCCAGCAAAAGAAGAGCAGTATTCATTTGGCGATTATAGGCTGAAAATATGTCGCCTACAACTTTAGCGGCAAGTAATGTCGTATTATGCCCTGGTCGAAAACCGAACTGCTCATCGGGTATAGCGTTTCTATCTGCAACAATTTTGTTTAATCTAGAGAGTATCAGCTTCTCAGCCAGCTTACTTTGGGTGTTAAGGAGGGAGATGGGGCGGTAAGATGATAAAAGGGTAGGGCTTTTGCCAGGTTTAGGTATGAGAATTATGATCGCTTTTTTCCACTGTAGTGGAAAATACTGGAGTCGAATGATTGCATTGACGATGTGCATAATTTGCACAATTGCTTTTCTTGGCAGATTTTTCAGAAGAGGATAGGTAATACCATCAGGGCCAGGTGCCCTATTATTAGGAAAACGACGAAGATACTTTCGAATTTCTCCAGGGGTACATAAGAGAGACTCATTGATATGAGGAGGAATGGGATATTTCCGGTTAAACTTTAAAGCCGTGTTTTGAATGTGCTCTTGTTCTTGGCTGGAATTTGGTTTGGCGGAATAAATCGCTCCCAAATAGTCAGCAAAAGCCTCAGCCTTTTCCTTATCTGTGACAGATTCCCTCCCGTTGGATGTAATCGTGGGCAGTTTTTCATATTTCCTGCGGAGATTTCGAGTAATCTTCCAGAGCGAATTATCGGCGGTAGACAAACCTGTAAGTGTTCTCGACCAACAATCATTTCTAAAAGCATTTATTCTTTGACGAACAGTCAAAGATAAAGCATTAAAACGGCCTTTGTCCAGATCCCGTCTAAAGGTCTGCCATCTCTTACGAATTTTATTTTTAAATTTAATTAAATTTACAATATCAAATGGTAAATTGTCTCTTTCCGGCCTATCGGGTACTTTTTCGGCCAATAGTCGTTGCTGTTCTTGAATAGCCTTTGTCAGCTTTTCAATGTTAAAATCTATCTCTTCAGGTGTCTCCAATTGGCCAGAAATTTCACAATCTTGCGAGATATTGAAGCGATACAAGTCCCAGTTAAAGTTTTTGTAAGAGTAAATAGTTGCTTTGGGGGGCAGTCTAAACTCACCCCAGCTGACACAAATCGGAAGATGATCCGAACTTAAAGCGTCATCTGTTGTGAGATCAGACAAACCATTCAAGCCTTTGTTTATAACCAAATCAATGACGGTTGATGTCATCCCGTTAAGCGGAATATGAGTTGGAGAATTAGGATATAATAGTTGTAAGTCTATATTGTCGTCAATAAAATCTGCAAGAATGGAACCACGCCTGTTTTGACGCCTATTATTCCATAAACGATGACGAGCGTTAAAATCCCCCAGAACCAGAACTCTTTGATTCACAGGAAAAAATGCGTTTAAATCATCAAATGTGAAATTACGACTAGGAGGGGCATACGCTCACACTGACACTCACTTGAACACAAACATGTTCTATATTAGTTCTGAATTGCGGTAGTCTTGTGTAATTTATGCTGTCTCTTATGGCGATAGCTACACCCCCACCTCTCGCGTTTTGTCTATCGCTACGTTCAATTAAAAAATTCTTAATTCGGAATTGATCTACTGGCTGCAATCTCGTTTCCAAAATTACGGCCACATCGACTTTTTTAAAGTTTAAATAATGTATAAATTCGCCTAATTTGGATTTTATTCCGTTGCAATTCCACTCAATAATATGCACCATCAATTTATATTTTAAAATTTTGAATATCAATAGTGAAGAATTTTTTACTAGCGAGAAATTTATCTTCGACAGTTTGACAATTTTTAAGTACAGAGATATAATGATTTAGTGCTAACATCATTTCATCGAGATTTATTAAATTATTCAATTCTGAAAATTTGTCTTTAAGAGCAGTAAATTTACTATTCATACCTGCTGATTGTACCTCTGATAACGACGGAATGTTTTTACTTGTTAAAGTGTTGGGAAAGTTTACATCGTAGTCTTTGGAAGAAGTGTACGAGGAGGATGGTTGCCTTCTGTTGGCTTTTTCTGAGAGTCTAGAGTTTTCGTTGGGCAGCTGACTGCTTGAAGTCTTCTCCCAGGCGGGTCTGCGGGGCGTAGGGGCGTCCTTATATTTAGGCTTGAACTTTGGCAGATTTCTAAGTCGATGTTGATATACGGGACAGTTCAGATCGAATGATCTATGAGCTTCTCCACAATTGGCACATTTAATTGTTGAAGCTTCACTGGAACATTCAGTGATTTGATGTTCTCCTGCGCACTTTGAGCATTTGTATTTCCTGCGGCAATTTCTTGCTACGTGCCCCCAAATTTGGCATCTTCTACACTGGGTAATTTCGCGGTTGTTTTTTCTGTTTTCCCAAGTGACTCGGACATTTGAAACAGTCTTGATTTGACTTTGTAGCTTTTTCAGCGTGTAACTACTGTCAAGCACAACAAGATAGAGGGGACGAAACTGGGTCTTCATTAGGTACACCTCTTTAACTGAAATGTCGTACTCTTCAGTAATCTCGGATTTAATTTCGTCTGCTGAGATGTTCCCGTCTAATCCTCTGAGAACAAATGCGTGAGTTCTTTCTTCTAGTGGAGCGTAAGTGTGAAATTGCAGGCTTCCTGATTCGAAGTTCCTGCGCAAATTCGTCCAGTCGCTTCGGTCTTCTAAATAGATGACCACAGAGTTTTTAGCGTACTTTAAATTAAATTTCTTTTTCACAATTTGCTTCAGGTTCAGTATTAGATCTTTGTGTTCCGTTAATTTTCCGGGTACAACTATAGGAGGTGGCTTTTCAGATCCTTTCTTCTGGAAAGTTGAACTTGTTTTGTTGTGTATATGTTGACTAGTGCTGGGCAGTACAGTTTCAGTGTCCATTTCATCTTCGGTTTCAAATACATCATCTTTGAAGAGATTCACCCACTTAACAGTTTTCAGTGGCGTTTGAAATTCCTCTTGTTCTTTATCGTGCGACTGCATTTGTTCATGGGCATCCCTCATTGCTAGGGGCAGCTTTTTGGGTATTTCATCTGGTGGACTCGCTTTGGGATCCTGAGTATTCACTTTCCTAACAGCCTTGCGTTTCTTCGAATGTTCAGTTCTAATGTGATTAACTATTGTGCTGAGCTTTACAGTTTTGTCTCCTACGAAAGCTTTTTCAATACACTTAGAAAGTTCATGACAACGAGAACAGGTTTTATTGACTTTCAAAAGAGCACAAAGTTTACGTTGCCTTATTTCTTTTGCGTCATTTGCAAGTCCTGAAAACACATCTGCCGCTGGGTTTTGATTAGAAATTGACAAAATCGTTTGTAGAGATAGTTCGGATGGAATAGATTCACAATCACTTATTTCATCATCGCTTGGAGCGCTGAGGCTCATTTAAAGAGAATGAGTTTCACTCCCTCTCGAAATGGAACGGTGTAAACGCACGCAGTCACAAATATTATTTATCGAAATACGAGCTATCGACAAAAATATTGTTTTTAAAGAGTGTCGACTGCACGGTATGAAGGTTTGGTAGGTACTCCCTTCTGTAAACCGGACAGATGCTCTGCCAACTAAGCTATAAAGGCACGTCTAATTCGTTGACTTATCGGGATACCGTTTCTTCAACTTAAATCATTATTATTTGTTAGTATGCGAAGTGGAAGTTAGAATGGTAATTTAATTTTAATTAAAGGGAAGGCCTATTTTTTCTTTAATTTAAATTATTATTCTTCTGTCCGCAAGGAAAACAATAGTTCTGAGTAAAAAGTAGCGGTTATAGCTTACTTGTCTTTGACCTAAATGCTTCTTTTCGCTCGGTTTTGTTAACCAATTACGAATTTATAAATAAAATCGAGTTCAAACTCTTGTTTTTCTTCCAAGAAGCTAAATTTGACATGACGGTGATAAAACGTTTAGATACTCTATTGCTCTAATTCATCAACATTCATTTAGCGGCAAATGTATTGCACATAATTGTGTTTATTTTTCGAAAAATCGCTCGTACCCGTCGATTTATGTTTATAATTGCGCATTATCTGAATGAATTTTTATTTATACAAAAACCTTTTTGGTGACCCAACTTAACTTTAATGGTTTTAGAGAAAATGTCGACTGGAAATTCTAAGCAAAATTACCACCCACATTAGTAAAACTAATTAAAATTAAGACTAAGACAGTTAAATTATGAGCTCAAACTGCCTTCCATTGGTTTCTTGGCCAGACAATAACCCAGCCTATGTACAAACTCACCTTGAATAGTATTGAGTGTGTTTCTGTCAATATTCCTAATTTCCCGCCTAATTTTGGCTTTAAGTCTTCGATGTTTTGCGGTCGATTTACATAAACTTTGGATTTTAAATAACCCCATAAGAAGTAATCCAGTAATCCATCAGGTGACCTTGGAGGCCACTCTATTGGTCCCCGCCTTCCAATCCAACGTCCAGGAAAATACTCATCTAAATAATCTCGGACTAGTTGAGAAAAATGAGATGGCGCGCCATCTTGTTGAAAATGTAAGGTTACGCTTGGAATATCTGGGTCAATTTCATTTGCGAAAAAGTTGATTAAGAGCAGGAAATAGGTCAAACTGAAGAAAATCCAAATCTAGAAGGAGGGGAAGAAAAAAGGGCCAAAAATCTGGTCATTAATAATGCCTGCCCAAACATTCACCTTCTATGGGTACTGTGCCTCCGTCATTCAATGATTATTGTCTTGACTTCAGTGCCTGCAGTTTTGACGGTTGACAGAGAAAACCGTGGTCTGCGTTCGCATAATGTTGAAATGGCTTCAAAAAATTGAAGACGACGATCAGGATCATCTTCGTTAAGTTCTTGCATTAAATTAATTTTGTAAGGGTGATATAGTCGCATGGGTTCTTAACTGGCGGGTCCGACGATCCATCAACGACAAACTTTGAAATTTTTGTTTCTTTTCATAGAATTTATTTGTACCGAGTAAAACAAGCCGTATGATAAAAAAGATAGATATATACAACTTTAGACAAGATAAAATAGGATACATTTATATTTGTTTCTGGCTTAAAGTGGTCAACAAAATGTATATTTTTTTCCCGTCAGTTTATTTATAAATGTCACTGTGACAGTCTAATTAAGTAAAATTAATAATTCTAAGCAATTTTCGGGATTTTTTATTTTTAATCCAAGCAAATAGTGTTAAATTTATTATACTATTTCGGGAATGAAAGAAAAAGTAGAAATTTGTCAACCAATATCCAGGAAACTGTATCGAACATACTGGGAATCATCTTAAGTAGTAAGCAGAGAGAAAGTGCATAGAAACCATGTACAAAATGATACCGAAAAACATTTCCAGAGAATAAAGACTCTTGATTTACCGAAAGCAGTAAAATTGGATGTGAAAAATGACTGATCGGAACTTTTGTGAGTGGCCAAATCTCTAAAAAAAAAACAAAAATGTGCGCCGCAGACCAAAGATTATGCGAACATGCACATTATGGTTTTCCCTGTTTACCGCAATAGAATTGATATGGACTGGAGCAAAAGGGTATTACCACAAGCTTATAGATGATGAACTTAAATCGGAGCATGTATAGCACAGGTTTGGCAAGATGCATTGGAATACTTAATAATAGAGGTGATAAAGAAAAAGGTATTTGGTCTACTCTATCATACATCCACAAAGTCACAGACAGATTCGGCAGGCTGCAAAAACACAAAGTGAAAAGTGTTTTTAAACCGACTCCCACAATACAACAGACCCTAAAATTGGCCAAGCAACAGAGGGATCCTCTATCAGCATCCGGAGTTTACAAAGTTTCATGCAGCTCTGGCTCGGTATAAATACATTGACACCACAAAACGTAGTATTAATATGAGAACTACAGAACATAAAAGAAGTTGCAGGATGGGACAAACACAAAAGTCAGCAGTAGTAGAGCACACTCTTTCTGAAGATCACGACATTCTTTTTAACGAGGTGAATATCTTACATCAAACGCAGCGTTACTATCTGAGACTAAAGAGGAAAGTCATTGAGATCTTCAAGCACAAGAACAACTTCGACACGAAAGAGGAAATTACGGCCCTAATTCAGACCGTAAGTGAGTTCTGCGATATATACGTTATGTGCGCCATAATTCTGCTCTAACCACGGAACGTTTAGAGCTAAAATCAGTCAAGATCGAGATGCAAGGAAGATCACTTCGCTCATTGCCTCATCGGAATTGTTAATGTCCCACGTAGTTATGGGCGAACCGTCACAAAGAAATTCTATGGAACCGCGGCTTCTAAAGCCGGAACACACTTCACACAAAAATGTATCTTTAGTTAGTAGCTAGAAAGCAACTGTGTTGAAACATTGTAAAGCATCTTTATCTTTTATTCCCAATCGAAAATTTTATAAATTTAGCCGAGTTTCAGATTTGTTCTTCTTTAAAACACCTATGATTAATGAAGAAATTACTTAATGTTTTCTGGAAAATATGATTTTTTCCTTAGGAACGTTTAGAATCTATTTTTGAATCCTATATTATTTTAATTGTCTTCAAAGTTGGTTTTGTTTTTAAAGCACAGATTTCGAACTGCTTCAATCTACAAAAATATACATAGATGGAAATGCAACATAATATAGTACAAATTGGTTCATTAGTTATTATATTGAAAACTTTTCGTGTCTTCTTTCCAAATTCTGTAAAAAAATAGAAATACAAAAAGGAATTATATAGAGATCGATATGACATGATTCTTTTCAAACCGTAACTCACAGGAACTGACCAAATTCTTCTTTATCTGATTTATTTTTAAGTCTGAAGTAAAAGGAAATTCCAGAATTAATATGGTACTCTACGAATTCTACGAGCAGTTAATCCGAATAACATTTCGAAAAAACTAAATGTCATTTGATATGACGACTTATGAGTATGACAAGCTAACCTCGAATTGCTTACATCAGGAAACATTTTGGTAGTCACTGTGTTATCTGATTTGATTCATATGGTTAGTGGACTTTGGACCCGCCAGTTAAGACCCAATGCGACTATATCTCTTTTTTTTTAATATACACGGGACTGACCTTTGCCAAATGACATTTTCCGCGCAATGGATCTGTCTGGTCTCTGGTTGCTCTCTCGTCATCGTCTGTTTTGGTATGCCGTAAGGGTATCAAACTTGTGATGAATCAATAACATGTCTATATTCACAGAATACTATCGCGGGTTACACAGATGGTTATAAGAATTGACTTAGTTGGTCTAAACTGCTGGCCAATTGCTTTGAAACGTTTGGTTTTTGCACTACGTTTTAGAGAGGAATGAATCAATGGATTTATTTTATTTAAGGAAATTTGAATAACTAGATCAATCTTTATAATAATGAACGGTCATATTTAAAGCAAACTTTTGTTTATAGGTTAGTTTTTGAGGTGGAATAATACAGGGTTGACAATAAGGCGACGCTATTTTTGGGCACAATTATTATCTTTTACACCACTTTGAGAAAAATTTTTTGTCACAGGATTATAAAAAATTATGTGGCACCTCGAATGTTCTTGAGATAAGTTTTTTTTTCAATATATTGGTTATATATCGACATAATACAGTGTATCCCACCAAGATTGCTGTCTATCTATACAGAAAATGTTACAGTACAAAATTTGTAAAAATTTGGGTGTTTTAATAAGTTGTTTATTAAATTCGCAATTTAGCTAAATTAATTACAAGATTTTACAATGCGCAAAAAAATAATCCCCCACCACAAAATATGAAAATAAGACATTTATTATACAAAGTCATGTTAAATATTTTCTTGGGTTTCCTTCAGTAAGTAAAAATGATCTTAATTAAAGAGTTTAAAGGAACCAGTTTATACTTGCGACACTTTGTTGTTGTACATTTTTAGTAATAAATTAGCAAGCGTGAATGGGAAATATTTTTTGTAAAAACGGATAGCGTAAATTGTCCAGATTGTTTTAATGATTTTAAAGATAATGCGTAAAAATTTTATGAAATAGTTTATCGTTCCCTATTAGAGCTTCATTTCCATGTTTTGATTCTCAGAATTAAATTGGCATCTACCAGGTGATACACTAGGGTTCTGAAGTTGAAGTTTGAGAAGTTTTACAAGCGTGAATGGCAAATCGGCCGTTGAAGAGTAGGCACGGATTCATGATTTATGTAGACAGTATTCAGATCCTATAGGCCAAAGTTTGCTAAAATGGATTTTTACGCGTAATAAGAATCGACCATTTTAATCGACTGTAATTTTTTCCTAATGCGTTATATACAAAACTGGTGAATGCATTCCGACACATCAACTACAGCTCTTTAAAAAAGCCAAAATGATGTATCTTCGATAACGTTTTATTAAACAGAATATCCGAATCACGTTTTATTAAACGTGATTCGGAGATTTCGCACAAAATTGTTTTATTCTCCTCCTGACACAGTATATGATCAAATATAAAAAAATTGAGAGATGCCATTTTTTTGTTTTTAAAAAACTTTAAATTCTATGTGACGTATTTTGTTGTGCACACTAGAGAATTACGTTCTTTTATGGTTTAGTATTGCAATGTATTTATCTCATAACAATACAAAAACGTAAATCTTCTTAATTCCACAATTCTCGTTTATTTTCATTTATCAGTTTTTTTAAAATATTATCAAACGTTTTGATTTATCAATTTAAGCTTAACTATTAACTTATCTGTTTAATCGGACCATTTTTAGTAACCTTGTATTAGCATTTGTGGTTTGTGCTGTCACATACGGTCTATTCAGTAGAAAACGTCATTTAGAAGGCTATGGATTTTTTACAGAAAAGGATGACATAGTCGAAGTAAATTGACTTTTTTTCAAGTATCATTTTCTTTTGACATTTCATTTTCACAGCTAACCAGATGATGTTTTAAAATCAACACCACTTATTTCTTACTTGTACAGAACACAATGCTGTATAATTAGATATTTACCAAAGGCTTTAAATGACGATCAACAATTCTAATATTTTCGTTTCTTAATCAAATATGGTTTACCATATTATTTATATAAAAACGTAGCCATGAAAAACAGAGCTTTATATAGTCCCCAGAGGAGCAGCTACCGAGACCAAATTGAATTTTGCAGGGTAAGTCTTTTGAAAGTTACATAATAATGTAATTTAAAGTAACCATAGTACGTTACTTCACAAGTTCCGAAACTCAGAATAGAACAATGTGGCTTGAATACGTCGCTGAGTGTGACAATGGATTCGATCTTTATATTATTTTTTACAGTGAGATTGTTAAATTGTAATATACTCAATATGCATTGAATAATTGCACCAAGAAGGTCTTTAAATTCTTCAAAAATTCAGCATAAGTGACTAATAAAAATTTCAAGGGGGTTTTTCTTTTGGATATATAGAAAAAATTTGCGCTTTTTCTACCATCAAAAACTCCGCATGCCAGACTTTTTTATGGAATACTTAAAAGGAAAATAATTGTACAGTCACATATGAGATTGTCCGATTTTCAAAGTTACCAGACTTAAAGGGATATGCAGGACACAGTTTTAGAAGCACTTTGGTTACTTTTCTTGTTAATGTGGATTATCGTACCTTAAAAGACATAGAGTTTCAGAATTCAGAACTAACATGACAAAGGGTAATTTAGATACATTTGTTGAAAAAAATGAGTAATGTCATATCTGACTTATTAAATTAAGGATAAACTAAACATAAAAACTAGTTTCTTTTTTCAAGCGGACTAAAAGTACGTAAAAGTGGGTTTTCTAATCCTGACACTAAAAAAGGTAGCAAAAAAGTCCTAGGCAGTAAAAATAAAGTCAAAAGTCACCGCTACTGTCATTGTGGGGCATATATAAACGATTTTCATTCACCAAAATTATTTGAACACTAGATGACATCAGATAGATCGATCTGACTGTATTGCCATCTTTACATTCTTATTGAAAAAACAATTGGTTATGATTTAATACCATTGGACCTGAGCTATTGAACAGTGAAAACTACCGTTCAAACACATTCTATTTATTTTACAAATAATATACACCACTAATTGGGTAAGTACCTAGACCCGCTTAAAGAGGATGAGAGAAAATTGCAAAACTGAATCACTCTGAAATAGATTTCTTATTTCCTCCATGCTTGAAAAAAAAATAGTATATGTTACTCGGAGTACAAGGTCTTTTTGTGCTTCGCCCAGTTGCAGGCCTCAGCTTCGCTTCGGCCGTCAATCTCTGTGCTCAGCACGAAAAGACCTTTACTCCTAGTGACATAACCTACTGTTCATACACCATTCAGTTTTCTGATTGCAACTCGAACAAAACATTTTTTCGGCAATTGGGTTTTGAGTATCAATTTTTCGTGTTTTTAATCTTTTTTGTCCTACGACATCTTATTGAACAATATTTTGATGAGGAGCTAACCCTTATTCAAACATTCCCAAAACCAAGTTCAATCTTCCCAAAAGCATTTTAACTGATCTTTCAATAAAATGATGGGCTGTAATGTTTGAAATTGCCTACTTTGTTTGAATGCAGACATACATAAGCAGCTAGCTGACCCTTTCCCTTAACCTTTAAAAAAGATAATAATTAAAATGTTGTAAGAAAAAGCCAAGGGCCTAGTTCTCCGTTTTACTATATATATTTTCATTTAAATTTTTTCATCATTCATAATTAAATGTAATTATAATAATAACGTTTCGCAGTTTCGGTATTTGCGACGAAGTTGTGCATCGAAGATATTAATATTATTACCTTATTTTCTTTGACACATATGATGCCTTACTTGACTTCCCTATCTTTAGTCAAGTTTCTAAATGTCAATATGTTTGCAATTTGCAAGTTGCAAGGTAGTAAAAAAAATATCTTTTGCAATGTTTCTTCCTGAATCCTTAAATTTCGAGACTAATATTTGTTTGTCTTTCTCTTTCTGGTGGCTTTTCGATCTGATCTTCCTGAGATAATCAGTATTCTTTGAATAACTAGCCCAAAATACTGCTAAAGAGAAAGAGAATGGATGAATCAGATTGAATGATTTTAGTGTGCCAGCTATAAGGAAATAGTTATTCACCTACTGTTATGGCTTCAAGAGGCTGGTAGTACTTTTGCACACTTGTTTAGTAAGTACCCACTAACGTACGTCCCACAAGTTTTTGCGAAAAATTAATAATAAAATATTTTTAAAAGGGCATACATTTAATAACCAAAAAAGCAATGTTACGAAAGAACATAATTTGTTAATTTCCTCATATATACAGGGTGATTCAAAAGTACTTTGATAAACTTCAGGAGGTGATTGCTGGCATTATTTTAAGAAGAAAAGTTTTAATAAAGGAGGGTCCTCAAGAGCATCCTTACAAATATACAGAGTTTCGAAGATATCATATACTTTTTTAATTTTTTAATAAAACTTTAACACCTTGTATCTTGGTAACGATGCTCTTAAAGAGCCTCTTTTATTATAACTTTTCTTCTTATGCCAGCAATCACCTTCTAAAGTTTGTCACCATACTTTTGAATCACCTTAACCTGTATATCGGTCAGTGATTTTCTATAAGGCGCAATTTTAATCGAACCTTCTTATAACGTTCTAAACAACTTCAATGTCAATTTCCCAGATTTTCCTGAGAAATACGCTACTTCCATCCATTTCCTCCATTTCCATCTATTTCCTCCGACATACACTTTCCAAGTCAATAGTGCTCAAAAGTCTTTAACGAGGGGTAATGCTTGGATTTGTCTTGAAAACATGGCAAGAAGCCAAGTCTAGCAAAAACATTACTCGATCTCCAGCATGATGATCTTCAATGAGACCTGCATGTTTTATAGAGAAATTGTCAATATTATACCTGCTATCCAATGCCTTCCCCGTACATGACACGCATTTCAATTCACTATACTCCTTGAAGAAATGGCACACCAAAACCTGTTTTTTTGTTCGGATTTCTCCAGAGTAAATTATTTTTTCTAATTTTGACATATAAAGTGGCACTTTTCAATACTGATGACAGTGACGTAACGTCCTACTTTTCGTAACTAGTTACGAAAAATGTGTGAAAAATGTGTAAAATCTTTCGTAACTAGTGACGAAAAGTTCGTGTCACCACCAGTTGCAGGTTTCGGTTATGGCACACCGTTGCTACAGTTTTACGGTATTAAGTAGGTACAAAGTGGTTTAAAAGTAAATATTGAAGTTTAATATTAATAACTCTCTCTCTAAGTTGGTATTTGTAGTCAAAATTAGAAAAAATCTTGTATGAAACACGTGACGAAAAGCCTTTTTTGTGTACCTCATTCAAATTGCGGGAACTCGCTGCGCTCGTCCCGCAAAATTCATTCGTTAAACAAAATCGGACTTTTCGTAACTGGTTACATAAATAGCTATTTCGTCATCTATGATGACTGACTTGTTTGCAAGATGAATATGCGAAGATTAGGGCAGAATCGGGAAATTTGGGCTACATGGTTGTGGGTATATTTTGAACATTGTCATTTGCGGTATTTTTGTTCAGAAATCGTAAAATTTTAATATTATTCTCCATATCTGAAAAAAACTCTATACATATTGTATTTCTCGAATTTCTTCTTACCACTCTTCTACTTTGGGGGTAGTTCTATGCTGGGCTATAAAAAAGTTGGTCTTCCAACTTTAGGAAGTTCAATACAAGAGATTCCCTGGTCGCACTCCGATATAGTTCGATATAATATGCTTCTAATTAAGATATCCGAGTCCAGAAGTGTCAAAAAATTTGCAATATTTCAGCTTTAGAATTTTGCCCAACTAGATTATAAATGCTTTTCCAACTTGTTAACTTGTAGGCCATTTCTTGCAAATTGACTTAAGCTACCTATATGTCAGATTGAAGCCTAAGAAATGGTTAATATTCTTTTCGAAAGGCCTCCTGGATGAGTGGAATAATTATGGTAAAGAGACATTTTAGATTTGTTGCATAAGCTTGAGGAGACATACGTATTCAGCATATTTCTCTCGAGTGTTTACCAAAAAGAAATAAAGCGTTAATAGCAATTTGAATCTATGCGACTTAGATAAGTAGCAAAGATTCCAGTTTCCACAGTTCGGAAATAGAGGGTGCTTATTAGAAAACGTCATCTAGTAAGCTGTAGAATGTCAAAGAGGAGGATGAAGGAACAAAAGTCTATTTTTTTTAAATTTAAAATAATGCCTTTAGCTTCTTAATAAAGGGAGTGAACATTTTTGGTTTTGGCATAATACCATCTGCAGCACTTTCCGATATATTTTTGTTAAAATCTTCAAAAAGCTTGTTACTTGATCCTGTGTTTTGGAGAATTATAGAACAATAGAAAACTCAAAAATAACTTGGAGTACAGTTTTAGTTATTTCGTCTGAGTATTTATGATTTAGCTTGAAGCATATCTCGCCATTCTGAACTATCCTTGCTTTCAGCAGACGCGAATTCATCGGTATTCGTTATTTCATAGATGTCACTTTTATTAAGATCACTTTTTTCTTCAACTTGCATTTCGTTTTTATAATAATAATAATAAATAATAACTTTATTGCCATCAAAATGATACAAATGATCACAAAGCAACGTTAGAGGAAACATTCATCCCTTGATGCAACAAGACGAAAGCTAGAATTTGCCTTAAAATGCTTTCAGTATTTAAAACTTAACAAAAAGTTAAAAACAACTGTGCCTACATAGTTAAGTCTAAAAAAACAAAAACAATACTTTATTGTGTAAAACTATACTTATAAAATTGTTTTTTCCTTTAACAAGGAGATCACCCTCTCTCTAAACCGGGCGACAGTGGTGGTCTCTCGAACAACATTTGGCAGCATTCTATAGACTTTTATAGCCTTATAAGATGGACCTCTTTCAAGAAAGTTGCTATTATGCTGGGGGATCCGAAGATCAGTCGCTCCTCTAGTCCCCACTGACATTTCAGGCGCATATTGGTCACAATTCCTAGAGAAGCAGTGCGGATTTTTCTTTATGTACATTACTAGTGAAATAAAATAAAGGGAAGGAGCCGTAAGCACATCGAAGCTACGAAAATAAGCCTTCCAGCTGGTTCTTGGCTTGAGATTGAAGATTACTCGAATAATACGCTTTTGCGCCATGAACACCGATGAGCCGCCACTGGAGCCTCCCCAGAACAAAACACTATAGGTAATTAATGACTGAATGCAAGAAATATAATACATTCGAATGGAATCAATCGAGAGGACGTATTGAAGTCGGCGCATTAGCGCGCAATTACTACTGAGTTTAGACACAAGCACCTTGCAGTGCTTATTCCAGTTTAACTGTGGGTCAAGATACACACCTAAAAACTCCACGCAACTGGCGACTGGGACCGACCCACCATGCGAGCAAACATAGAGAGAAACATTCTGTTTTATTTTATTATACCGAGCACCCTCAGTCCGTCCCACCAATACCACTGACGCATCCGCGTATTGGCATACCAGTCTCCCATTCAGCCCAACAGAAAAACCATTCACATAAATCAAAAACATTAGCGGGCCCAAAATAGATCCCTGCGGAACTCCCTATGTTATTTTTCTTGGTTGAGAGGCATGCGCTCTGCCATTCACTGTCACACTAACAGCCTGCCTTCTGTCTCGCAAATATGATACCCCCTAACACTATAGTTTGTCAGCTTTTGAATCAATAACTGATGGTTAACACTATCAAACGCCTTTGACAAGTCGAAGTATACTCCAACAACTTTATTATTTTGATCAAGATTTTCTATGATATAGTCAACTGTGTTATATATGGCCGCTTCAGTAGATTTTTTGGGCAAGAATCCATATTGATGTTGAGCAGCACCCGCGCGTTTTTCAATTTATCAGGAAAATCACCCGTACTAAATGTCTCATTTATTATGTCAGCCAGACGAAGAGACACAAACTGAGCAACATACTTCAATACCCTGATGGTGATCTCATCAAAACCCGCTGAGAATTTATTTGGTAGGCCCATCAAGAGGCTGAAAATCTCATGTTCATCTGTTGGATTCAAGCATATTGTAGGGTATTGAAGCGAGTCAAGCACAGGGGTGAACTGCTGACTCTGAATTGAGGCACCAAAGTGCAAACTGAATAGCTCGGATATTTCGCTAGGGTCAGACGTTACGTTGTTATTATTTACGAGAGTCCAGTCTCGTTGGCGCTTTATTTTATTGGTTACTTTGTTGAAAATGTTCCAAGCTGTTTTCGATTTGTTACATGAGTCTAAAATTTGGACATCAAATTGCGCTTTTTTAGTACTTGACAGAAGGAATCTATATTGTTTTCGTTCATTTTTATAATGTAAGTAAGCATGCATGCTGTTTGTCTGTTTATACCAGACGTATAGATCTTTAACGTAGTTTGAATAATCTTTTATTTCTTAAGATATCCAATTTTTTGTCGTCTTATTTCTACAAGTGGTAACAACCATCGGAAATGCCTTATCAAACCAATAGAGCAGCGTTCCGAGGAAGCACTCATATTTAGGGTTTACTGCGCTACATTCATAGACCTTCCGCCATGACACATTGGAGAGGTACTCTATAAACAAAACCATGTTTTTCTCCGTAAAATAACGTCCTGCCCCTGAAAATGAGTTTTGTATACCTCGGATCGCAGCAATACACTGTTCAGATCCGAAAGATTCAAGAAAACATTATCAACCTGTGTGGAAGAAGTAGAAGTGACCCGCGTCGTTATCAGTCAACTCTAATGAGCTGTCCGAGAAGTCAACATTAAAGTCGCCACACACAACCACCCTCCGAACCCCGACGCACAGCTCATAGAGCAGTTCGTCCAGTATCGAGAGACCAGTTTCGAGAGAAAGACATCAACATCAGCACTAGGTGACCTATACATACATTTTAAAATACAATCACTACCAGATAAAGTAAATTTACAAACACAAAATTCACACAGTTGAGAAAATATTGCTATTCCGCCTCCCCTGTGGTTAGTTCGGGAAGAGTAGCTTTCGAGGTTATAGCTGCTTAAATACACTTGTTCGATGTCACTGCTCTGGAGGCAATGCTCAGAAACAGAGTAAATTGGGCTTTACTTGAGACATTAGAACTTCCAACTCAAGCATTTTGTTATATATTTTTTACGTATACGCATTATTTTGAGCGTTCTTGAGTTTGATTCTAATTTACCTGGCATATCCTGGTCTGCAGTTGGAGTTGAGGTGGCCTCTCTTATTCGGTACTCTGGGGTTTTCGACGGTCTAAAAAATTACGGCCCAGGGAAAAACCAAAGCGCTGGAATGCGATTCCGTATGGCCAAAAGTTCTCACCATATACAGCCTCCCTCAAGTTGGTGTTCACTCCCACCATAAAGCTGTTGTAATTAGTATTACAATTCTTCACAGCACACGATTTAACGGTGACCTCTGGGGTTGTCAAGGAATTTTTGGAGACGTAATTCTTTATTGTCTCTACAGTAACAGTAGGCTTGACCTTTGAGATGAACAATCATAACATTTTATTGCCAGATGTCATAGACGGCTCAAAATCTCCAGTATTCTGGTTAATGCCTCTCTTTCTCTGTTTTCTTCAAGAGCTGCTCCTCAAACCTGCTCCTTGACCCCCTCGCTTAACCACCGTCGCGAAGTTCACGGAGTCGTTACTGACGCAGGCAGTACCATCAGTCTTGTCTACCTTGTCGTTCGCAATGCAGTGCGTAGCATCGTCTGGCTGCTGACCATTCACAACTCCACAATCAGGTGGGGCATCAGGCTTACGTTGTGCTCCAAGCTGGAAAGCCAAGGGTTTTTTGTTGCTCGTGGCCGACGACACTTTAGAGCTGGGATCGCCATCAGAAACAGATGGCTTCTTCAGGAGTTGGCACAAGTCTTTGATCTGGGACTGTACTAAATTTTGAATCCACTATAGACATTAACTCTTCGCGAGTGACCGACGACGGCGATGACGATGGTGACGCCGATCGACCATCTGGTCTAAGGAGCATGTTCTCCTGCTCCAATGTACGGATAGAGGTCAGCATGCTTCTGTTAAGTTCCTCAGCGTTTACGAGTTTTTCACGTAGGCTGTGATGACTGTGAAGCCAGTGCCTCTCAAAGTTGGGCTTCGCATTCCTTATATTTCGATTCCATTCTTTGATTTTTCTTCTTTAAGTCACCAATGCAAGACTCATTTGCTTTCAGCTGCGTTAAGTAGGACTCCTCGGTATGACTGACATCATCCACGACCGATTGGCTGCTACGCTGCAAGCGCTTTATGTGATCATCCCTCTTTTTAACCTCTGCAGACAAGGTTTCGATCTTCAATTTCTGTTTGTTAAGAAGTTTTTCTTTCTCGAAGGCTTTTGTTGAGCATATTTTTGAACAGTATATTAATGCTCCTCCTAGCTTAGTTGTTTCCGAGACTCGTTCTAAGCAGCTAGGGTGGAAAAAACCAAAGCAACCTTGGCAACATAGGTTCGAGAGCTCCTTGTTTTTACAGCACTTAAAGTTTCTTTGCGTGATGATACCAGTGTCCAAAGCAAGGCAACCAAATGGGTTAAAAATTATGCAATAGCGCCGCAATAACGTCACGCTGCGCTAAAATTCCCCATAGATACGTAGCCCCAGCGATATCACCGTCGACGTATTGTCCGAAGATTGTACCACAGTATAAGGAATAATACATTATATCAGTAACGTCAATCACACTTTTTTTTTTTTAATAAACGAAAACATTTTTATTTTCACGTAAAATTATGCTGCTCGCAATAGTTATTTAAGTTTTAAGTCACGTAAACACATTTATTTACAACCATATTTGTAATGCTATCATTACAAACGTCATAAGAGGGTGAGAAATTACCTATTACCTACCTCTAAATTAGACGTAGGTAATGGGTATTCATTATCACTCAAGGGCGGTAATGGCTTATTACCTACCTCTCTTTCAACCCTAATTTTCCATGCTTATTTCTTGGCCCTAAAATTTAATGTCTTTTTAGAACTAAAAAGGTGTCCCTAGTAGCATCGAACTAGATAAGATTTTTTCTGAGAATGTGTCCAAAGTACTCCAACTTTCGTCTTTTAAATGTGAGCATGAACTCGGGATCTTTTGATGACATTCCTGCAAGAACATCCACATTACGCACTCCGACCAATCAGGATATCTTTAACATCCGTCGATACGCCCACATTTCGAAAGCTTCCAGCTTTTTACACATGGCGTTCGTTAGGGTCCACGTCTCAATCCCATAATAGAAAATACTTAAATATATCTACTACATATATATCTATAATATATCTACTACTCTATTTAATTTTTACAATTTTTACTTATAAATATGTACCATTATACCGTCGACAAAACATATAAGTACGGGCCTGTATGCCTACCAATAATTTTAAAACCGAACTTTATTCATGAGTTGGCTTTTGTTTGCTAACTCTGCATATAAAAAAAAATGTTTAAATACACATTTTATAGGTAAGTAAATTAATCAATTAAACCATATAGTGTGTCATACATGGTTGAATGCAAAATAATAAGCTCTTATAATATTAGATGCAAAAAAATCAAGACTCTATTTGAAAATCCAAAGTTGATGATGGTTACTCAAAAACGAAACGTTGGATTTAAATTTTTTGCATTCCATGTGAAAGACTGTTAAAAAATGCCTGTATGAGGTTGTTCCTCCTTTTTATGTAATATTAACCAAAAAGTTACTATTTGTTAATAACAAAATCGTTAAAATTTGCTTTTTTTCGCATAACTTCGGAACGACTCAAAATATTCCAAGCTTTAAACATCATCTTACTAAGTTCCAAATTCCAAATTTTTCTTTAATTTAACCGATATCCTATCTCTTACCGTTTACGAGATGCCTATGCTGGACATCTTTATCTTGGACACTGTATATATATTTTTTTTTTCATTTCCTTTAGGCAGTTTACTAAAGAACTGGTACTTCTTAAGTAATCTACTTAAGAATTGCCACTTCTCATACAGCCATTTTCATTTAGAAACCCAAATAATTATTTTCGAGTCGCGCCGGAAATAGCACTTAAAGAAAAAAAAGCTCAATATGCTTTTTCAAGTTAGGCAAAACCTTTAAAATGAATTGAGTTTCACTGTGAAGAAAAGAATCCTTTTTTTCTGGGTCTTCCAATCTTGAAACTTTAATAAAAGTGCGAATGCTACTTTGAAAATTAGTTATATCAAAATTAGTGCTACGAAGGAAGGAACTAATCCTACGTAACGAAGAGCAGACACGTTTGAAAACTATAAAAAAAACACGACATTATAAACTCAGCACAACTACCGAAAGGAACTCCAAAATTATCGAGAACAATTCTTATATAAATAAACATTTTAACTTTTGTTTACGTTGTCCTCGATTTTATCGCATTCTGATCCATCAAACAAAAAATTTTATACGCACTTAAGGTGGACTCTATTCTGTTTATAAAACCATACATATTATTCATATTCCTTGAAGACAAGTTTGTCACTTATTGCATTTAGACCACTGTGCGGCGGTGCACCACCAAACCGGTTTTGGCAATGTTTTGGCAGTGCATCGCATGTGATTGTCCGCTCGTAACTACTCGAGAAGTTTGGTAACTACTCGTTAGTTTTGGAAATATCCGAAGTGCCGACACGAAGTGAAAAAAAAAGAAACTCTATGTTTACATTATATATTTACACCTCGACACTTCCATTGTTCTCCGGTTGAATTGAGTTTATGAGAAAACTAGAAAGTCAATTTGGTGGAAAACCGGACCAAACGGAAGACGGCTCCGAAATTCACATGCAGGAGAGATTTCACAATTTTGCATGAACCCGAACCACCACAAATTACACGGATTGATGGGCAACGAATTTAGGTGCACACGTTCTACAAATATTATATTTCGAACAATCAGACACCTCCAAGCCTCCACTTACTGGGTCTGGAACGTAACAAAGGTCAAAAAGGAATCTTCGTCGTCATCTGATAAATATGCAAGCAGTCGAATCTATCCCGATATCAGCCTGATGTGCTGCTGTAAAATAATGAATCCTAGAATGTTTTTGTTAGTGTTTCAAAGATTTTGAAAAATATCAAGCAGAGTGTTTACTTATAAACGTGAAACAAAAGTTTAGGGTAATACGGTAGTTCTTTAAATCCTTCTGGAGTGGCATAAAGATGGGAAAGGGAACAGGGAAACAGGGTTTCCTGCTAGCCAGCCAAGACCACACATTTTTTTAAATATTATTTGACAAGTCTGAATATGTAAATCGTTAGTATTGAGTAACTAACTGAATAAAAATTAATTTTCTTGTACCGTGTAGTCTGGCCACCGTTCAAAACTATATTTTGCACGACATTCTGATATTATAACTTGCTAAATTATGTTTGTTTCATAGAATAATCAGTTGTTTCTAAGAAAAAAATGTATTTTCAGGATAGACGCAATTATGAACTTCCAGGTATTAGTTGTTGTATTTTCCCTGCAACTCATCACCGGTAATGCAATGTCATCTATGGGGTAATTAAACAATATTACACATTTTAATTTAGTTTTTCATTTTGGAAACTTTTATAATTTTCAGCAATAGCCCATGCCCTTTCCATAGAGTTAGCAGGGCACTATTAGGAAATGGAAATGAAAGCAAATGTGGCGTAGAAGTCACCAGTTGCCCAATTACAAACTACCGATCATTCACCGGGGCATGCAACAACTTATTCTACCCTAGTCTGGGGACTCCGAATAATAAATATGCAAGATTACTACCCGCAAATTACGGAGATGGTATGTTAACTTTTTGCAATTTTACACATGCATCGTCAAACACATATTTGGGTTATAGGTATCAGTACTCCTACACTAGCAAAATCTGGAAAACCTCTACCGAGTGCAAGAAAAGTTTCTTCAATAATTTATCCAGACATCAACATTACAGATCCCTTATGGACTCTTAATACCATGCAGTATGGTCAATTTATCTCTCACGACTTGAGTTTGCTGATAAGTCGTAAGTAGCCCTTACCCTGGTTATTATATTTCTGGTTTTAAATCAAGTTCCAAGTTTCGGTCTTTCAATTGTTTTATAAATACCTCATTACATTAATCCAACTTGGTTAATGCGCAATTTTAATTGCTTGCTATGCCACAAAGTGAAGAGTGAATTTCAAATTCTTATGGAGGCTATAAAAACTGGCTACATACGGGGTGTTCATTAGAAAACATCATCTAGTTGGCTGTGAAATGTCAAAAGAAAAGAATGGATAAACAAAAGTCCATTTACTTTGATTCATCCTTTTCAACCCCGTATAAAGCGGTCTACTAATTCATTTAGGCAACGTTACGTGTTGCTCCGATGGCCAAGTTGTCAGCGATCCTTCAGAATATTGTTATGAAATAACGGTTCCAAGTGATGATCCAGCATACGCTCCGTACAATATCAGTTGCCTAGAGTTTAGCAGAGCTATTACTGACATAGATGAAGGCTGCAATGGTAATAGTGTCGTGGCTGAACAGGTTGTTTTATGAATTACGATTAGGCTAAGAACAGATAATTGAGAAAAGTTATTGCTTCCATAGCTAACATCTGTTAACCATTACTTGGACCTTTCTCTTGTATATGGCAATAGCGAAAGCGCAAATCAGGAGCTGCGAAGCTTTAGCAAAGGCAAATTAAGAAATGAGTTATCAGGCGATCAAGAGATGCTACCTTCTGGTAATTATTCTTGTTCGTCACAGGCAGACGGAGTATGTTATCTTGCAGGTGAAGTTCTTGCTGTTTCTGCTGCACGAGTTGTAGAAACGTATTAATATGTTTTTAGGTGATACAAGGGTAAACCAAAATCCAGAACTCACAGTGCTCCACACAATATATCTTCGTGAGCATAATAGGGTTGCAGAACAACTATCTAAATTAAATCCTCACTGGCAGGATGAGAGAATTTTCCAAGAAGCTAGAAAAATTGTTATTGCCGAGCATCAACAAATATCTTATTATGAGTGGCTTCCAATTATTTTAGGGAGAGATTACGCCTACGACGCCAAGCTCGTATACAACACTACAGATTTTGTTAGTGATTACGACCCCAGAGTAGATATCTCTGTGTACAACGAGTTTTCGACTGGTGCCTTTAGATTTTTCCACACCATGATTGCCGGAATGCTCGAGTAAGTAAAGTTTAGTGGTTATTGTTATTTAGCAAGTTAAGTGTCAAGTGCAGAAAATTATTATTCATAAATATTTTCATGTTCTGTGGTGGGAATGAAGACCTGCCAACAGGAGCCCGAATCCATAGGATTCCCTTCAGGGAGCCGTGTCAGGAGATTGGATCGATAAAACGGTCCGATAGAACCTACACCTCCACTGGTAGTGAAAAGTTAGAGATACTAGCAAGCTGTCATTTCAGGGTAGCCGGCTGACAGATTTGGAGACTAACACAAGCCTCCTGGGACGATGTAAACGACCCAACAGGGCAGATTGGGAGCTCTCCAAAAAAGTGGTCAAACCAACCCTGCTAAAATACACGATTATGGCTTTTCAACCATACAAATCCCCCAGGGAAGATGGAGTGTTTCCGGCACTACTACAACAGGGCCTGAACCACCTCTACTAACAAAGCTCTTTATAGCGAGCGTTGCATGGAACTTTATTCCAAACTGCTGGCTCAGGGTGAGGGTCATCTACATACCAAAGATGGAACGTAGGGGAAAAGAACCTGAATCGCTCAGGCCAATCAGTCTAACCTTGTTTCTGCTGAAAAGCTTGAAAAAGCTGCTAGACCTACCGATAAAGGAGGGAGCGTTAACAACGTACCCCTTTGAGATGTTGTATAGAGCAGAAGCAGGCGACATCAACCAGCGCATTTTAGATCACTGCATGGCAGATGGCTCTCAGTTCGAGAAGCAACTCCATATTGCTCTGTACCTCGCTGGTTAACGGAACCAGAACGAAATGAAAAGGAATGTAGGTGATTACCAATTTGTCAATCAACCCATCTGCATACCATGAGATGTTGTATAGAACAGAAGCAGGCCACATCCACCAGCGTATTTTAGATAAAACACTGCATAGCAGATGACTCTCTGGGTCATCTTTGCCTCAGTGTTTCAGGAGAGATACATGCCATTGAATTGTGTGCCCGACAGAGAAGTAGTATTAGACAAGGAGGACACAATAGATCAATAAAGATCTGCTCGGATAGTCGGGCAGCGCTTCTAGCGCTTATGTCTTTGCTCTTCAATTCCGAAACTGTTTGGAACTTCCACAGAACTCTGAACACCCTATCGCAGGAGAACAGTGTCACACTGGTATGGATCTCGGGCCATCGTGGTCACGAAGGCAATGAGAGGAAATGACTTTCTAGCTAGGAGGGTGGCATGTTCTGCATTCGTAGGCCCGGAGCCGGCACTGGGAGTCCCATACTCTCTGGTCAACGCTGAACTCCACAAGGGGAGCAATGCCAAGTCCCAGCACTGGTCGGAGAACCTACCCGGACTATCACACTCCAAAAAATGTATCACGGGAACAGGGAGGGCAAAAGCCCAAACATTCCTCAGACTAAATAAGACTCAAATCAGAGTGGCTTCGGAAACACGATCATTGAACCTCAAGATGCAAACGGCAGTGTCGCCCGAGTAACTCGTTGAGGGTCTGGGCATAACAGGTGACAACTATGGGGGCTAACAGGGGCAAACCTTGCTGGTAACACTTAACACTTCGAGTGAGCCACAATAGACCGCAGGTCGCAGTGAAGAACTGTATAAGTCCACTCACACGGAATATAATACAAAATATATTTTCTTAGGTAAAATTTTCATTGGAGAGTGTGTAATATTAACTGTTAATTATGTGTTTTGGATAGGTTGGTTTATCAGTTTTATCACATTACTACGCCACTTGGTTATCAATAGCCTTTGGTGACCGATCAAATCTTTATTTCTAGTCTTAATTTAGTTCTTCCCAATTTGTAATCTATAAAGTTTGCAAGAAGGATCTATCGTTTTTCCATCTAAGAGGGCCGTGTGAAAATTGTTATAGTCTGTGTATTTAGATTTCTGTAGGGCTACAGGTCAAGCACTGCTAGATTTTAACTCATGAGAGCTACAAATTGCCTCAAAGAATTGTAAACTTTTTTTTTCAAAACATCTGTTAAAATAAAAAACACTTTTAATAATTAAAGTCACTTAACATAGCTTCTTTATGGGTGCACCCTAGAAATGAAAAAGCATATAAGTATAAATGATAGATAAATATTAACATTTTTGTATCTGAGTTTTTTCTGCAAAAAGTAACATGAATTTCTAATGATTTTTATCCAAAGTTTTCGATGTGACTGTGTATAATTCTACAATTATTTTCTGATGCGTATAAACATTATCTATAAAATATAATTTTTATTATAATAATAAATCGCATTGGTAATAAAAATTCGCTGTCTAAAATACATTAAACAAGTGCATTCTAAATCACTATTTTTTGCTATTTCGACGCGATTTATAACATAAAACTACATTTCAGTTTGGTTGATGAATCACGTAAAACAGTTAACTCCACCCGAATCAGCAACTATTGGAATAGTGTAGTAAATCTCCTCGAGCGTTCTTTTGACGATCTATCTAGAGGATTGGTAACTCAGGCTGAGCTAGCCGCTGACGTTTACCATGACGAAGAGGTAAGAATAATTGATTGCTTGAGTGAATATGTTTGATTAATTATATGTGATATATTTCTTGATAAAATAAATTATATTCTTCCATTGCATTGTCGTATTTTCCAATAGCAGGTTGACGTACCATTGATGGCAGAACGCAACGTTGAAATATCGTTATAAGAGACGTTAAAACGACGGTTCTAAATCACAGCACAATGACGTGAAACTGACGCCAGTTTGGTGACGTGATCGAGAACTTTACAAATGCCGTAACTAAAATGTGAATTTGAAGTCAGAAATATTGTGTTAGAAAAATATTGGTGCACCCCAATTATTTAAACTTATTAGTACGAAAATCAAGTTATTTAACATTAAATACGTAACAATACTCTACCATTATGCAGATAGACATAATTGTCCATAAAGGGTTATGTCTGTGATTGACCATTTCTTGGCTATTTTTCAAACATATCCATCAGACTAGATGATCTAATAATGACGTTTCAGTCATCTCAGTTTTATGACATTTTATGCCATGACCAATGTGACGTCATGTTGATGTCATTATTGTGTCATCAGTTTCAAACTGACCAAGGCGAACTTAAACTGACGTGACCCATTGTGACGTCAGCCTGCTAGTGAGTTGATATTCTTTGGCGTTATTTTACCTGTACAGGGTGTTCCAAACGGTTTGAAGGGTTCCAAACGGTCCCTTAACCCAATTTGTCTCATCAAAATGTGGGCGAGGTTTTCGAACTCCTGGGACTCAAATTTCTTTTTATAACGTTACTGCGTTATAATTTTTCTTTTAATTGCTTTGGAGTGAAATCTCGTACTTGGATTTTTTCAGGTCGAAGTATCAAACTGCAGTCCTTGGCAATGTACATAAAATACGTAAAGAGCTTCGCAATCTTTGACTCAAAAAAAAAAACATGTACGAGATTTCAGCCAAATGATTCAAGAAAGTACAAGAAAATAGCTACACAAAAACCTAAGAAACATAACCTAGACGCTAGTATTTTGAAAACCTCCCACTTCTTGATAAGGCAAGTTCTATAGGCAAGGTTAAATATATATATCAAGAGTTATTCAGTGTAAAAACCTCGTCATCGTATTTATGTGTTTATCATACTCAGTGACTTTGTAGTGCTAGACCTCCACATAACCCTACAACTTGTTGCCAAAATATCAACAACGTAATTCTTTTAACCTACCTCTTTTATCATAAAGGAACTTCTATATTTTATCTTTATTGTCACCTGGCGAATCACTGGTGACATCATTACATGAAACGGACGTCCGTGCTTGGGTCACACAGCATCAGCGTGTCGTGATATAGAAGAATGGGTAAAAGAATAAAGTTGAATATTTTGGCATCACAGCATATCTACAAACAATCATTTTATCTAAAATGTATATAATATATATCAGTACCCACAAATATATATCATTATATCTAAAAATACAAAAACAATAATTCAAATACAGATAACTCTGGACTGGCTGAGACAACGCAATGCTACAATTGGCCAGGATTTAAAATCTATATGCATCCAGAGAAACAGGGACCATGGGTTAGCATCTTATAATGACCACAGAGAGCTTTGTGGTCTGCCAAGGGCTCAAGTATTTGACGATTTCTTGGATGTGATGAATCAGTCGGTAAGTACATAAAATTGGATTATGATATGGTATTATATAAAATAGTACTGACAAATAGTACTGATGGCATTTATCAACACACTAAAGCATTTCTTAAGTTGTTTTAAATGTGATCAAGGCACTGTTTGTAATGTTTGTTCTACAATACTAGTGGCAACAGGTTGAGACACTTTTCACTCATTTTGTGCTGAGGAGTTGCTTTTTACACAATTTATTCAAAATAAGTCGACCGAAGGTTCTAGGGTTATAAAATATTACAATTTGAGAAGTTAGAAAGAGTGAGAATAAAAAAATTGACTTTAATTGTACATTTTAATATGATTGGCTCAGTATTTTTCTCTTGCCCCTTATATGCCAATTTATCATTCAGAATGTGGACAAAAAAATTGACTTTAATTGTACATTTTAATATGATTGGCTCAGTACTTTTCTCTTGCCCCTTATATGCCAATTTACCATTCAGAATGTGGACAAACTAGCAACACTCTACGAACACCCAGACGATATTGAGCTCACTGTTGGTGACACCATGGAAACCATTTTGAATCAGACATTGGTTGGCCCGACAGTCCAATGCATTCTAACGAAGCAATTCTATAAAACAAGGGTTGGAGATAGGTTTTGGTTTGAAAATCCTGGTCCTACAAGTATTTGATGCTCAAAATTCTTTTTCAACCGATTTACTTTTCTACTATCATTTCAGGATTCACTGTGGACCAGCTGAATGCAATAAGGAAAGCCACTATTTCTCGCCTGATGTGCGATAATACTGAAATTAATCAGATTCAACCAGAGGGATTTAAAATTATTTCTGATACGTAAGTGGCTTCAATCAGTTATTTTTTTTAAACCTTATTAAAAAAAAACGTTTTTTCAAAGCATCTCACCCGTTCAATCCATCACCATAAGATGAATAAAACTATTACAAAATATAAAGTATTTACAAAACTATGTACTAACTAATCTACCCAAATCTACCCTTTAATTCCACGTCACCCCAGCCCTATAAAATTTATTTATCAAATAAAATTATAACATATATTATCCATTCACTTATTTTTGTCATCTAATTTCCTTCGAAACTTTAATTTTTTTATATTCATCTCCTTTTAGCACATGTTGAGAAGATACGATAAAAATTGTAGAGAGTAGTGTAAAACCACCAGAACGAAGTGTAAATAGTAGCTGGTCGACGAATTGGTGACCAGCCAAAGCTGTACTAATGAGGGGTAGACCCCGAAATTAGTATGCAGATGGGTTGATTGACAAATAGGTGACCACCTTCTCTTAACACTTCGTTCTGGTTCCGATAACCTGCGAGGTACAGAGGAATATGGGCTGCTTCTCAAACTGACAGCCATCTCTCATGCAGTATTAGATCTAATACGCTGGTGGATGTCACCTGCTCTTGCTCTGTAAAACATCTCAACGGTACTCCGTACATTTTCGGCTTTAAGCCGCGAACTCACGGTCTTCGATTTGTCGACCATCCAAAGCTGTACTGATGAGGGGTAAACCTCGAAACTAGTACGCGGATGGGTTGGTCGAAAAATTGATGACCACCTACTCTTTTCACTTCGTTCTGGCTCCTATAACTTGCGAGGTACAAAGCAATACGAGCTGCTTCTCGAACTGAAAGCCATCTGTCATGCAGTATTAGATGTGGACGATGCTGGTTGTCGCCTTCTCCTGCTCTGTACAACATCTCACCGGTCTTCCATACGATAAAAATGTCAAAGTCAAATTTCGAGCCAGCGCCTACTTGACGACAATAATAAGTGGATTGTTTATATTTGCAATGTATGAACGTGCGTTGTTCTTGGATCTTGGTTGTATTATACGGGTGGTATTTCTTAAGTTGCGGTCTTTATGTGATGAGAAAGTGTTTTAAAAATTTTCTGAAGTGTTTTTGAGTTTTCACACGTCTTTCTGAAACACCAGAAGCGTTGGTTTCTATAACTTAATACCAGAACTGACCAACACGACTATCCCATTTCACAAAACTATCGAGAAAAAAGTTTCCAGACAATAATTAGTAAATTATGTTTGCAAATTCCTGATGAACGTTAGTCCACGTTCTCTTAGCCTACCATTCTTGCATCCTTTGCATCATAGGTGTATCATGCAGCATAGAATTTAGGTATCCTCGCAAAAATTGTCAATAATTGTTAGATTTGAAGGAATTGTTGCCTACTCTATAGAACCTCATATAAAATCCACTTACTTTTAGCAACCCCTTCTGAGAGGTGTTCGATGAGTAACACTAACAAAGATGGAATAAAAAAGTAGAAGGTAATTTTCTTACTTCATCCATTCCTCTGAACCATCCTATCAATCACGATAAAACCGAGGATAACGCCGTAAGTTTGTTCATTGTCATTGTTTTTTTATTTCAGAAATGCACTGGAACCTTGCGGTGACCTACCTTCTGTAGATCTTAGCTTATGGAAGGAGAAAGTGCCAGAAACTTCCTGGATAGACTTGATTTTATGTAGCGTGTTGGGGATAAAGTGTCACAAATTTTAAATCCAACTTTCTTTGGTAAAATATTATAATCTGATACTCTATGTAATCTTATGATATTGTAATAGAAATTAATAAATTTATCAGGAGCAACTTAGTGTTTCTTTCAGCACTTGGGGCAGGAATTCCAAATTCTAATCATTTTGCTCATTATTTTTTAAGAAATTATGATTCATACTTTTGGGAGACTACTGATAAACTTTCAGGCTCACTCATGAACAAATCGCTACGAATCTACGCAAACCGGTTTGGAAATTGGCGGATTGGGAAAAAGGTAGCAATAAGTAATATTCAAGAACCGAAGAGGTATATTTAACTAAAACTCTTATTAGGTCATAAGAATAGTTTTTGACAAAGATAGTATACGAAATAAAATTATATTTTTAATATATTTAGTTAAATTTGTTTAACTATAAATATACATCATAGTTAAAAATTATTAAGTGGTTCAAATATAGCGCATTTCCTTGTTATATTATGACAGATAATTTCAGCAAATATAAACTAACATTTTCATAATTTTACATTCTGATATAAATAGTGAGTTTAGTATTTCTCTAAAACCCCATTATGGGCACAGATTTTGAAGGTGAAATTAATGATATCCCGCATAGATCCAATAACCAGACAATATAACTTTTTTATAAAAAGACAATCGTCGTACAATTTATTAATTAGATATACTCGTATTACTTCTCGATAGAAGGTACACGTGCATAGGATCGGATTTTCCCTTCATTTGAACAGGTCCCCTATAATCAAATTTGAATTGTTCATCAAAGTTATCTTCTTGGAGCAGGACACTGAAATCAAATTTTATATTAGTCGAATAAACACCGTTTGTGGAAAATTATTTGGTGGCATAATAGTATTTTTTTAAAATAATTTTGGCATTCAAAAGTAATACTTTTTCAAACCTTTTCAAGTTTTGAAACAATTGGCTTTACGCAAACAGTTGCACAAAGTATCACTTTCCATACCAGGTGATTCAAATTGTTTTAAACCACCACTTTGCTCCCTTTAGTCAACAAACATTGTCGTCCAACGGTAAACTTTTCTTATAATGTATTTGTTGATCAGTGTTCATTAGAAAACGTCATCTAAAAGGCAGAAAAGATGATATAATCAAAGTAAATTATCTAGATGAGGCTTCCAAATGAACACCCCCTACTTGACATATAATTTGACTCACGCGCGGTAAAATATCGCATTAGTTTTGATGTTGTAAGGTTTTATACTGGGCCACTAAAGTAGTTTCTTTCTCATCCGAAAAAAAGCAAATCTAACTTTAACGCAATCAGTGATTTGTTTTTCAATCCTAAATCTGTTCTCAGCACATTAAAATAAATACATAATTAAAGTAAAACAAAATTTATCTTTGATTTCAGTTCTTTAAAAAGAAACTGAAACTCTAAGAAAAACTGTCGTTCCAGACATATCAGAAATTGAAAGGAAGCACTACTTTTCACACTTGTTACAAAAATTAATTGTTGAACAACTAAATAATGATGAGGTAACATTCTAATTATGCAAAATAAAACATTTTCACTATCAGGGAATTAGAAAAGTGTAAAGTTAAGTGTCAAAACTAGAAAGAGTTAAAATGTGAATTTCAAAAGCATCAAAAAGAGTAGTATACTGTAACAAAGCTCATACTTATAAGCATCTTCTGAAACGTTGATCTTCCCTGGTTCTCCAGTTGTTTCCGTTCTACTTGTCAAGTTCACAGTATTGCCATACAGACAGTACCTTGGCATTCTTTGGCCAATAACTCCAGTTACCACTTCTCCAGTGTGGATTCCTATTGTCACTCTCTGTAAAAACAAGGCAACTTTGGGTTATCAATTATTTTGCAGTAATAGTTATATACGTGTATATGGCTAAAAGAAGACGATTACGTAGCTACTTGTTAACTTGACGATTGCAGAGAGAATTACAAGCAAAAATTCTTCGCTGAAGTTTCATTAAGTTTAAGTTCCTTCAGGACTCGAGTTTACAAATTTACAAAGGACAAATGGTACATTCAAAACGCGCCTCGCTCAAGGACGTAATAGTTCTTTCTTCGGTCTGTCGTAGGCACCAGAGAGACTAAACCATAGGATGAAGAGAACAATTCTTCCCCAGTTCATTTACAAAATGTTGCGAAAATTTAAAATGCTTATAAGTACTGTATATCTTCAATACGACATTGAGTAACATTGTAACAGCCAGCATGAGAAAACAAAAGAAATATTGCCAAAAGCATAGGACGCAAGCAGACGACAAAATAGATTTCATTCCCACTGTCAATGATGACTTAAAGAAAAGGAAGAAAAAGGCCAAACTAGAGCGGAAGCTCCGAGGAAGCTGTGCTTAGCGAAAGAGAGAAGTCAATTTCAAAGGATCAGATCAAGAAGAAGGCAGAAGGGGAAACTCCGGAAGTAAAGTACTTCCAGTTTTAGTAAAGAAAGAAACCTAAGGCAGAAAAGCTGGTTGAAGTAAAAGTTACCCTAAAACCCATAACGAGATTATTGAGTAAAAAGTCATTATTAGAAAAAAATAAATTGAAACTCTTTATTTATTTCTACTGTCAGAGACGTATACAAGAATAAACAGTTCTTGACAAAAATAATGATTATTTAGTTTTTAAGATCCAACTTATATCAAATTGAAAAGCCAATAAAGTTAAGCATATACCTGTAAATATTCAATAAAATACTTACTACTGGCGCACCATCAAAAATAACAGAACTGCCCAAGTCCATCATATCTAGTGCCAAATTTGCTATGTTCTTCGCATGAGAAGTGCAGGGTTCCGGAAGCCCACTTACAGCCATATATTTGTCGCCTACAGTTTCAACCTAAAATGTAAAACAAGCAAAAACCATAAAACTTTTTTTTTCTCTTATTGCGGCTTATAACTTATAAAACATCACACTTTTAACAAATTGTTGGGTTGAAACTGAAAAATAAAATGAAGCTTGTAATCAAAAATTGATTTTCGGTTCTTGGCCCTAATATATATGTAATAATGACACAGAACATCTAGCCTATGTCCGATGCATATAGGCCTATCTCTAACAGAAGAATAGTCTTCCATAACCAAGGAAAAAAATTAATCGAAAGGTTGTGTGAGATCATCACAGCGTTACCTCCCAAGATGCGTTTTGCTATTACTAAAGCTCGTCAGTTGGGTTCACTCTGACAATCTCACACCTCAAAATGGAAGACAAGATATTCCCGAACTAACTTAAAAAGGTAACTGAACTAACCTATTCAATTAATGAATCTTTGGATAACTGAATTAACCTAAACTTACTTGAATGGGCAACTGAACTAACGGGAACGGATAACTGATCTCTTATGGAAAATAAATCAGCAAAGACCCCATTAGAAAGAATTGATCATAAAACTATATAATAAGCCAAACAAATAACCTGCAAATAAATCTTTTTTGAGAGGCACCCAAGAAATATTACTTAATTAATCAACTAATCACTAAAGTTCTAATAGATTCAAATTTACTGCTCAAAGAACAAAAGACGTTGCATGTCTAACATGACCTAAAGCCAGCTAATCTGTGACGTTATCATATATTGTTCAAGAGAATAGCGTAGTGTCTCTACAAAAGAACAACCATATTAAGGCAAAGATGAAGAAAATCTTTTAGTTGAGACAATATTGAATACTGGTATACGAAGGACTCCAAAACGAGGTTTAAATTTATTGATAACCTACCCAAAAAATTAAACACTTTTGATATTTCCAAAAAATATATAAACGGTGAGTACAATTAATTCTATCAATCAATGTTACATCAGAAAATCAACTTCTGCACCATTGAAAACTCGTAGGTTCCACAATAAGCATCATCTCATCAACCTTTACATCAGCTCATCAAGTTAAGTAAAACCAGAGATGGAAACTCAATTATTGAAGATGTGGATGTCTGTAAATATCCCAATTTGTAGGTATAAAAAAAAAATAAATATGACTATTATAAGTAAAAAAATAATTATTTTCACAAGAGAAGATTTTCTCAAATTTTTAGAAAAAGCTAATGATAACTCTTACTTACTATGGAAGATACTGACCGTAGTAGGATTAGTTGAAAAATCAATTGAGCTTTTAGTCATGAAAACAACTGAAGTATCATGAATCATGTCACCAGTCATGAATATCGTGGCAGTTTTAAAAATTCCGGATCTAAAAATGAGGTATGGCGTACATTTACGCTAAACAAATGTAGCGATTCAAAAAACTATTATTTGCAAATTTTAAAGAAGTATTTTGTCATTAGAAATGAAACCAACAATCCAAATCGTTGTTCCTTTATGAGGAACTAAGGAGGATAGTTCTATAATCAAACTTGTGGAAAGAAATCATTGGCAGCCGTTCAAAGAAAACTAGCTCTTTTCTTCAATTTCTTAGGTCCTGAAGCATATACCAGTCACTCATTTTGAATAACGTCAAGCCCGTTATTGACGTAGAGGTCTTAGCATTAAAAAACCAGACAGACGGAGAGAGCATTAACAACAAGAATAGGACAGAGATAATACAAGTGTGAGGCAAACGATGTCAATTCCTCATCGGTATGTAATTTAGAGAATATCAATAGTGTCAACTGTTAATAGATATCAGAAAAATAAATAACAAAATTAAAAACAAATTAGTCCTATGACAACGAAGGGGATATTGACAGACAGACTTCTAGCAAGAAAACGAAACTAGTTTTAAACAAATGTCTCCATACCACAGCATATTAAGTTGTCTCTAATTTGGTACAAAAATAGAGCGACCTGTTACATTGGGCCAGAAGATCACATTTTTTCATTCAAGCGCAGTTGGGACATTTGCTATTTTACAAACCTTGTATATGTTGGGATTGTGCATTGTATCCGTCAAGTCATCGAACTTGGTGTAGAGGGTGTTCAGCATTTTTACAATTTTCATTGCTCCATTGGAATCAGCGTTTGCTGCGCAATACGCTGAAACATATGTATAAGAAGTATGACAATCTTCGTAGAAATTATCGAAGGGAATCGTTTTACACAGAATTATAAAACTTTTCATAATACTTGTCGACACAAGTGGCCATGGAAATGTGGCAGATTTCCCTTTGGTTAGTTTTAAATTAATTTGTTATCACTATTTTATTACTGCAAGTGGCGTCATCGGACGACGGCAGGTGCTTCCATTAGGGCATGTGAGATAATAGTGAAGTGAAACCAAGCCAGTTTTCTCCTGAAGTTGTCGCTTCCCACAGATAGATGGCCGAGATTCGTACCTATACTGTCTGGGAGCGAAACCGTTCTATGGTTCCTCTGGCGCCTGATAGAGAAATGAATTACTTTGGGGATACTGCGGTGAACGTTCCCAGAGAGTATAGGTACGAATCTCGGGGGAAGCGACAACTTCGGCAGAAAACTGGCCTGGTTTCACTTCACATATAACTCGCATGCCCTAGTGGAAGCACCTGCCGTCGTCCGATGGCGCTACTTGCATACATACACGGTGCCTTGAGCAAGAGACCAAGTATTTTTCGAACTCGTATTTCTGTCAGGTTTATGGTATACCATGCTGATGGGCTCTAATAAGAGTGAAATGTCCGGTCTATGGTTCCTGTGCCTAATAGAGAAATGAGTTTGATACTCTGCTAAACGTCGTCCCCAGACAGTATAGGTACGAATATCGGCCATCTGTCTGTGGGAAGCGACAACTTCGGCAGAAAAATGGCTTGATTTCACTTCACTATTTTATTATTTTTAATGAAAACAATGTAGTGAAAAGAAATTCTAAATCTATATTATTGAGGAAAAGAAACATTCAATTTCTTATTATGAGAAAACTGTGGTAAGTTGTCCAATCCTAAACTAATTATTAGCTTCTCAATATTTTGATTTGCCATGAAGGTCTTCACAGTCCGATAAACTATTGGTGTTAAATACATGTGTAGGGATTAGACTGAAGTGAAACCTTAAGTATCTGGATAGGAATAGAACTTCCAATTATGTATCAGAATTAGTGTAGAAAATCTGGTTTGGTCGCGTTTCTTTTTTTTTGTTTTTTAAGATAAACAGTATCTCTTTCTCAGAGAAGAATATTTTAGAGAAGGAAATTGATATATATTTTAACAGAAAAACGCATCTCTTTTTAGCTAAAAAAAAGAGATAGTTCGTATAAAATGTCAAAGATCAGGCTCAGGTTTTTGTCGGTAAATAAAGATTTTGTAATTTTTTTTGGGAACCATTCAAGTGTTTTTGTTTACACGTGTTAGTTCAGGTTGTGTCAAGTTTACACGGATAGTGTCGCAGAATTAATAGTTATAGTCAGCGCAATTTTTCTATTTTACTTTTGTCTAAAAGAACTGTGTTTCTTTCTTTCCTCCTACCTGCAAATCCATATATTCCTGAAAATAATAAAGTAACGGAATCGTAACGTCTGGCTGGCACAGGCCTTCGATGTCTCAGCTCGTTGGCAACACTAATTGGTAGTACTGAATATAAGAGCCTGCAAAAACTTACCATTAATATATGTAGGTATTGAAATTTTACAATATGGAATGTTTTAAGTTTTTAGTCAGGGTTAAACCCCCTAACACAAACCATATATAAGAAATTAAATTTGAAACAGAAAATTGAAATTAATTTGTATCCGAACATGCTTCTCAGGGATACAGGGTGATCAAATTTCATATATCTTAAAGGTTATATTTTATAGCTACTTCACTTCCTGATAAAAGTGAAATTTTGTACATACACTCCTCTTTAGTATCATTTTATTTTCCAAAATAGTAACGCGCTATTGAAAATTTAATTTTAAAAATCACATCTGAGCTATGTCTTCAGTTAAGAAACCTTTTTGTTTATTAAACTTTTTTCGTATGTATTACCATTTTTGCTTACTTGCAAAAGAATCTGGAAGCACACGAAATGTTTTCATAAGCGAGGTGTTACAAATCTATGAAATAATGTACAATTATAAGCAATTTTCAATGTCAAATGATATTTTAAAAAATAACTAGAACACAGCAATAAACACAAATGCCTCACTAGGAGTGTACAGACGAATATTCATCTTGCTATGTCAAGAACCATGAAATAAAACCTTGTTAAAATCATCTTTTTATTAATGGATTTAATCACTTTAATAACATATTATCACCCCTGTCTCTCTCTCTACAACTTTCTGCTCAAAATCCAATTCTTACGTGGTTTATGAAAGACGGTTCTGACTAATCTTCTATGAGCTTCAAAGATATCACTCACTTGGAGGTATTTTACTTTATAATCATTTAGGACACTTCTGTGTACTTGATTTTCCTCTGGGAAATAGCTTTTTAGAGTATTGGGTACCGTAATAAAATTTTTCCTACGAGCGTGCGGTAAAGTCGTTTTATCGCACGCATTTGCGTGGGAAAATTAGCACTTACGTGTGCGCCAAATTTTTTTATCGTACTCTTAACTCTATAAACGTATTTTCCGAACTCATAACTATCTATCTATATATATAAACGTATATCACTATTTTACATGGAAACCGTTATTTTCATATACTTGACAGGTTTAACAATAAACCTACTGATCAGTTTTCTTCTTTTCTCTATCCAGCTCTCTGTAGGTTTGCTGAAGCTTATCGGTTAGAATTTCCAAATTTCTAGTTAGCTTATAGTCGGCCTCGAATTGTTCGGACATCAAAACTAGGTCTCTTGTGGCGTCATGTAATGGAATATCGCTGATGTACAAACCCCTCCTGAGTAAAATGTATTTTTGTTAATGCATTTTAGTAAAAAAGGTAGTTATATAATGAACTAGTGTATTAGAAAAGGCTATTAATAATTATGGCAATTTCGCTTCTTTTTTTTTTGTTAAATATTGCTATATCAATTGTTCTATTAGACTGGAATACTGGGCAAGTATTAAAGAACAGGTAGGAATAAAATTCCTAATATCATTTTTCGCTATGAGCAAATTATGTACCTTGTCAAATCGTCTAAATTAACGACACTAGGATAACCCAAAAACGCAACTAAATCGCTCTCTGGAACGTAGAGCATTTGACCCTTGAGACGAAGATACCGGTACTCCGGAGGTGCATCAACTTGCATGACGCCATGTTTGGTTTTGAGGACGTATATCGTATTAATGTGAGATAGGATATTTTCGAATGTGAGCTCCAAGTGAGGACGAATCTGTAAGCAAAAAAACGGGTTGGAAAATTGAGTTGGTTTAAAAAAATTACTTACGTAATAATTATTACTCACCGGGGCTAAAATGTCAGTGATAAGGGCGTGTTGTTCGGTGACTTTTGGAATCACACGACCTATAGTAGTACCAGTCTGAACTATTTCCAACTCTCTGTTAAACATAATATGAAAGGGAAAAACTCGGCAGAATGTGGAAGCAGATACTTTTGGTTCTAGAATTAAAATTTAAATAATATATTTTTTTCCAATTTGTTTTTAAAAATCGTATATAATTAATTATCTAATAAAAAATAATAATTGCTTTAATAATATAATTAATCAACTTTTAACGTTATATTCAGTACTATAATGTTTTTCTATAAAGCACTATCACGCTTAATATACATCTTGTAACGGTCTTTGTGTCAATTTACTCAGGTTATTTCGGTTGTATGTTTCGAGCTTTTCTATTTTGATATGCAGAATTACTTATGTATACATGGTGATTCACGTTACCCGACACGGCAGATTATGGCTAAACTTTTAGATTTTAAAAAAAGCTTTGTATATGGAAGGGATGGGGGTCTATTGGAAGTACATTTTAAAATTATTGTCATTGTATACAGGTGGTCCCAAAAGTATAAAATTGATTAAAGTTTTATTTCTTTAAATGAGACGCCTAGTATATTAATGTATTTTCGGTACCTACGGACAAAAGTAAAGGTAGTTTTATTAAGGTTTATGGCATCTAAACCGTACCGTTCTTCAGATATTCGTGATTTTGTGAAAATGCAGCATCAAATTAAATGTTTAAAATCTCAGCACTTGGTTTCTTTTCAACCACCAAAATTGGCTGGTGGGCTAATAGTACATTGGATTTTTTGCGGCGTGTATTAAATATTAACTACTGTGCACCGAATGTCAATAAATGAACACCAAATTATTGCAAACTTCAAACAGTAATAACTCGTTTAATTTAAATTAGACACCCCGTATTTTATAGTATCATTAGATGTAGAATTTAGTTTCCTATCAAAACTATTAAACATTCCTATAGCTTGGTCTTTGCGTTTTCTTGAAAAATTGACATAAACAAATTAAGCAATCTAATTTACCTGTTACAAAACCTGATTTTGAGAAAGCAAAATTTATTATAATTAGTACTGGGTGTTCACTAGAAAACCTTATTTAGGAGGCTATAAATTTTGACAGAAAAGGATGGCATAATGAAAGTAAATGGACTTTTGTTTCTCCATTCTTTTCCTTTGACCTCTCACAACCAACTAAACGAAGTTTTCTAATGAACACCCCGTATTTGTCAGATATTAATTTATAAGTTACAAAATTATGATCATGAAGATTACTTAGCAGTCATCTGAATGTTAAAGTGTCTTTATTTAGCATAAAATATCAAATAAAGCAATAAAACATTATATTACAAGAGTTCTTATAAAATTTAGCATCTCTATTACAAAAAAATTATGTGCAATAATAGTGGCAATTTGAAATACAATAAATAACAAGTCAATATAAGAGTGAAACAAACAAAAACAAACAGTTATAAAATTTGTTCAAAATGACCATCTGATTCTAAACACAAACGTATTCTGTTTTTAAATCCTTCACTTACATTGCGTAAAATATAGGGAGTTATGCTTCTGAAGGCCTCTCTGATTCGTTTATTCATATTTTCTTTTGTGGCTGGTGGCGTATTATACACTATTCCTTTCACATATCCCCATAAAAAGAAATTGGAAGGCGTTATGTCAGGGGACCTTGGTGGCCAATGTTGTGCTCCATTCCTTCCAATCCATCGATTTTGGAATCGAAAATTTAAGAACTCCCGGACTTTACGATGATAATGAGCAGGTGCCCCAGCCATTTATAGCCACATGGTTGTTCTTATATCTAGAGGAACTTCTTCCAGTAAAATTGGAAGCTGATTTCTCAAAAAATTTAGAAACGACATTCCGTTTAAATGTTCCTCAAAAAAATAAGGTCCAATCACATACTGTCCCATTATGCCCCCCCCCCATACATTTACTGACCACCTATGTTGGTTATTAATAACTCTAAATTCATGGGGGTTAAAATCAGAATAATAATGAAAATTGTGTCGGTTAAAAGAACCGTCGTTATGATAAGTACACTCATCATTAAATAGAACTGATTCAAAAAAATCTTCTTGTTCTCCAACTTTTTCTAACACCCACATATAAAAGTCCACACGTTGGCCAAAATCGTTATCGGAGAGTTCTTGATGTAGTTGTATCTTATAATCGTGATATTTATGTTTTTGAAGAATCCTTGATACGCTTGCTTGGCTCATATTTAAGTTTTGTGCAATTTCTCCTTGTCCGACATGGGGATTTTCAACTACAGAGCCAATAACGGCTTATTCAGTTTCTTGGTTTTCTGCTTGTGTTACCACCAATTATAACAGTAAAAAAAAATATTTAACTTTAAGTTAATATGTGACGACTAGAAATGACAATAAATTTTGCTTTGTCGAAATCAGGTAACACTTGAACACACCTGAACAGGTAAATTAGATTACTACATTCGTTTATGTCAGCGCAAATTCAGAAAAAATCAATTTTCCAAGAAAATGCAACTACCAAACTATAGGAATGTTTATTAGTTTTTGATAGGAAACTAAATTCTGGACCTAATGATGCTATAAAATACAGGGTCTCTAATTTAAATTAAACGAGTTATTACTGTTTGAAATTTGCAATAATTTACTGTTCAGTTTTTTACATTTGGTACACAGTAGTTAATATTTAATACAAACCGCAAAAAATTCAATGTACTAGTAGCCCACCAGCCAATTTCGGTGATTGAAAAGAAACCAAATGCTGAGATTTTAAACATTTAATTTTATGCTACATTTTCACAGAATCACGAATATCTGAAGAACGGTACGATTTAGGTGCCATAAACCTTAATAAAACTACCTTTTACCTTTGTCCGTAGGTACCGAAAATACATTAATATACTAGGTGTTTCATTTAAAAAAATACAACTTTAATCAATTTTATACTTTTGAGACCACCTGTATAGAATGACAATAATTTTAAAATGTACTTCCAATAGACCCTCATCCATTCCATATACAAAACTTTTTTTAAATCTAAAAGTTTAGCCATAATCTTCCGTGTCGAATAACGTGAATCACCCTGTATACATAAGTGATTCTGCATATCAAAATAGAAAAGCTCGAAACATACAACCGAAATAACTTGGGTAAATTGACACACATACAACCGAAATAACCTGAGTAAATTGACACAAAGACCGTTACAAAAGAAATTATTAAAAAAATATTACACTAAATGAAATAGTTTTTACCAATTAAAACACTTGCCTAATGAAAGTGTCTCAATTTCATCAATTTGAGGAGGAAACTGCCTGTCTGGTCCGGCTTTTTCCGTGATTAAGAATTGCACGTGATCAGATTCTTCCTTTGTTTTCAAGATCTCGATTTCAACCTCCGTGTTATGTAATTTACTCGCTACGGTCTAAAATTGAAAAAAGTAGCATGTACTAAAAAAATAATTACAGAAAATAGATTTCCGTTACTATGTTTAATATACTAGAATTAGGGAGTTTTAGAAATACGAAAGATGTTAGGAAGAATTTAAAATTAGTTGCCATTAGAAACATTTACATTCAAGCCAACAACCGATACCTGATGGCTATTTATGTAGACTGATAGAAAAATTGTAGTTTTGTGTAACCAGCCGATTGCTTAGAGACGAGCGAGGCTAGTTCTTCCCAAAGGATTCGATACCCTTTGGCTTGATCCAACTTTCCCTCTATTCCATTAGCAGATAACATACAAAGATGGGAAATGTTTCATTTCTGTCGAGACAAAGAAGTAAAACGAGACGCGTAGCGTCGAGGTTAACTTACTTTCGAGACAGAAATGAAACTTTTCTCCGAGATATGCATAATATTTAATTTTTGAACCATTTATCAGGATCACAATGAATTTAAACAAAAAACAAAACCCGTCGAATATTGATAATTGATTTGGAATATTAGATAATTAGTGAACGAAATTTTTAGCTTTTTCGCAGGAAACTCTAGTTTAAAATATGCAAAAAAGCAATATTTACTAATTGGAAATTGAAAACTTATCTGCTTTCAATATTTCCAAAAATATTGCAGCGTTTAAGAAGGAAACAAACAGAAACAACTACTCCGAGGGCTAATACCCCTACCGGCATTGAATTACACTGTTTGTTTCAAAGCTCATTTTATAAAGCAAAAAAATATTAAAATGAATTAATAAAGTAATAAAAAATCAATGCTAAAAAGCCAAAAAAAATATTAAGCTTTTTGCAAAGAATATAGAACCAAAGTTTAATTAAGATATGCGAAAATGCACATGTATAATTACAATTTGGAAATTTGAAAACTTGTCTGCTTTCGGCATTTCCAAAACCTTGTAGTTATACATAAAGAAGGAAACAAATAGAAACAACTACTTCGAGGGCTAATACCCCTACCGACATTGAATTATACTATTTGTTTCAAAGCTAAATATTATAGAAAACATACATAAAAGCAAAGATGAAATACAAAAAAGTGCTCTTGTATAAAACAAACAAAAAATATAACATGAAAGAGAAATTAAAGTTTCTTTTTGAAATGTGGGTCAAAGTTACTAAATGCATATGTATAAATGTATATTATAAATTGAAAACTTATCAATGCCGGTAGGGGTATTAGCCCTCGGAGTAGTTGTTTCTGTTTGTTTCCTTCTTAAACGCTGCAATATTTTTGGAAATATTGAAAGCAGATAAGTTTTCAATTTACAATTAGTAAATATTGCTTTTTTGCATATTTTAAACTAGAGTTTGATGCGTGATGGTTTATTTGAAATTTTGACAAAGTCAGTACTTTGTCTCCGATCTTAAGTTCTTTACTTACAGTTTATTTAAGTGTAATTTTAATAACGGAAAGCACTTTATCAGAAGGCGAAGTCAGTAAATGTACTGCCCCTGAACTGCGGACGATTGCAGAAATAGCGGAAGCCTCTTGCCAGTGGAAAGCAAGCCTAGATAGCACAGAAGTCGTTTAAAACATGGGGCGCGGATATGAATATTTAAAAATCTGGATCCGAAGCAGTTCCGTTAGCATATGTTGGCGAAGTTGCACAAAATAAGACGTCATCGACAATGTGGTCAACATATTTGATGTTTAGGTTAGGTACCCTTAGCGTTAAAGAAGGAGTCGATATATCCAAATTTTGAAAAGTATTGCCATTTTAGAAGCGGCAGAATGTGGGATGTAAGGCAAAAAAAGGCAAGTACGTTCACAATGGAGAATGGGACCAAGGGACCAAGGGACCAAGGGATCTCTTAGTCCAAAAGGTAATGTACCATACATTCTCTTTAAAAAAAAGAAAGATATTAAATAGGAATCGATGTACTGAATAGTCCGTTATCATTTTTAGGTGGCTTTGATAATTGGTTTGCCAGGGGTCTGCAGGTCTGACGAACTATACAACATGAAATCCGAAAACGTCTGTTGTTTAAAAAAATAGGATTAGCGTGGAAATACCTAATACTAAGAACTACTCTTCTCGGTCGTTTATTGTCACTAACATAAATTGGATAAATATAATCCAAGCATATAATGATTTACGGAAAAATGTTTAAAACAAAAATTTTTTTATGGAAGTTAGATTTGGCAAGATAAACAAGTAACTTTTCGACCACAATAGCACCAGTCAATTACCCAAGAAAATGGCAGGGTTTTTGATGCTTCCTAATGCAGATACCTTTACTTGACTTACTGCTTTACACATACAGGAGCCACTTTATTGGTTAATAACAGAGGGGATATTCTGCAACTAAAATGGTTTGGCGGATGGAAGTCTATTTCGGGGGCAGAAGGTTATGTTGACGCTTCCACTTCTAGCCAAGTTAAAACTGCTACCCTAATATCAAATATGATGAGTGTAGAAGATTTTGGACCAACTTCAATAGACATTCAACGCTTATCACTAGAGAAATATTACAAGGAATGAATATTTCGTTTTGCTCAAATAATGGTTCAAACGTAACCATCAATTTTAATGTTGAACTTTTTATGATAATTATAACAAAATGTTTTCACATTTTGTTTTTATTTGAACATGTTTTAACCCAGGAAAAATATTTAGGAGAAGTCCAAAACTCATTGCTAAGACTTCCATCTGGACGCAAAACGCTCACTTTCCACCCGGGTGGAAAGTAAATCTGAGTAAATGTCAAGGTTCCACCTGGATAACAGATAAGAAATAACTTCATTACATACACGGTTGAAAATTAAATATATTCCATGCTCGTTGCTAAAAGTGTTATTTCAGATTTCATCACTAGTAGTTATGAAAAAGGTTAGTTTTCTTAACCAGTTACCTAAAGTAAATCTTTTCGCACCTTCAAAAGATTTTGCAGATCGTAATATATTGTATCATAATTTAAAAAATGGAGTTTAAATTAAAAAAAAAACTGCTTGCTATTCAGGGACAAATGTTATTAAAAAAAATTATTACTGTAATATATCTGGGTTTATTTCAGGTTGTAATCTAAACTTAAGATCTCTAAAGAAATATGTTTAGGCCATCGTGAACTCAAATAATATGAATGAAAGAATCAAACTGCAGGCACCTGTACTCGAATTCGTTAATTTTTCAAGGTCTTTATAAAAATAAATCCAGCAAAAAATATGGAAATCTTTGAAATCGGTTTGTTAATTGGAATTAATTTGATATAAATATACTTAAGCTTGCCGAATGTTAGTTAATTAATTAAGTAAATTAAAAGTAATGACAGTCGAAACCGAATTGTAACTTCAAGATGCTGTTTTAAGTCAAACTTACCTTTACAATTCCAATAACAATATGTTCTAATCCCGGTCGGTCAGAATAGTAGTGCAGAACCAGATCACCGTCTTCTGATCTTTCGGTGCATCGGAATGAAGGAGCCTTCATGCCTGGGTAAAGCGTCCCCAAATGATCGTGCAAGGCGTCCAAATTCTGAAAATAATTTAGATAGCCCTCACGGATAGTGTTGAAAAATTAATTATTTAACAGTTTTTTTTTAAGTTACCTTATACGATTTGAATGACAAATGCGAACAAATACTAGAAAATTTGATAAACATAAATGTATTTGGCAACAACAAAATAAAAAGTTGGAAAAAAATATATATATTTTTTTAATTGTGGCCGTATTTATTCATGAAAATTCTTAAAACTTTGTACATCCCCGTTTTTCGACGAGCTTTTATCACTTTTTTTCCAAGAAATGGCGAAATTTTAATTCTTTGCAGTTTTTAAGGACTTACTGTCATTCTGGTGACGAACATTTTATACTTCCCGGGAGTTTTGTTAAAGTCATCGTCGCCATCTAGTAGGCCAGACAAAAACCTTTAATTTTTATTTCTTCCAGTTTCTTGATTAAACTAACCGCTTTCGACAAAAACTCCTTTGACTGAACAACTGTAGTATCATCCTCAAAAGAAGGAAAAACTTAGGAGGCTGGGACTTTGTAATTTGACAACTATTGTCATTTACGGACTGCCATGCCCTTTCTTCAAGATGAAGTCCCGAATAAATAAGAAAGATCTTTATACTAAAAAAAATAAGCAGGAAGCGAAAAGATAAAAAAAAGTTTATCAAAGGGGTGTGTGAAATCCCGAATAAATAAGAAAGATATTTATACAAAAAAAAAATAAGCAGAAAGCGAAAAGATAAAAAGTTTATCAAAGGGATGTGAGTTGTCCAGTAGCCCATAACAAATTTAGTGTGCCCTAGCTCAGATAATTCGGACAGAGGGTAAGTTAGCGCCACTGGCTTTGACAGTAAAGCCAGAAAGCTCCAAAGGAGTAATCTGGACCTCAACACCTAACCAAAATATAAACTAAATTGACTAAAAGATATAGGTAAATAGGAGACACAAAGAAAAGTCAACTGAGTAGTTTACTAATTGCTCTATTACTGTGGTGTTAGTACTTAAAACTAAAATCTACATACAGCCTCTAAATGGTAGAGCAGAAACTGAGCCAATAGGTTACGGCTGAAAGCAGTGACTTTGTGACCTTCGGCGGCTCTGGACCCTGAGATTTGTTGCAGTGATTAGACTGGGTAGGATCGAGAATAAATCCAGAAATCAAGGAAAAAGCCACTGGCTGAAGGTTTTTTCGATAAAGAAAAAAATATCCGGGCAACTGCAGCTCGGAAAAGGTGGTGGTGACGCCGGATACCGATACCGGAAATGGCCACGAGGCTTTCAACTTGAGCGGTGTGAAAGTGTCATCTGCCGCTTAAGTCCTGCCGAAGCAGTCAAACTGTTTCCTATAATGTAAAATAAAAAATTTAAAGAAAAAGAGAGTTAAATATCGACCGAGTCCTGAATCCGCCAAAATCCAAGGGCGTAGAGTAGAACCCGGGACCTCGGCTGGGTTTCTCGTTGCAAGTTCAGGTAGGAAAAAGACCGCATGAGGAAGATGATGATCAATTTTAGACCAAGTACCAGAAAGGGGGTGGAAAAACGCGCCACGTCACGTAGGCCAAAATTTGATCACTTTAAGAAACATATGAATCGCAAAACTCCTACATCCTTGTCTAACGTTAGCGCAAGGGCAGAGTTAAGACATTCTAGCTAGTGATTAAGTGACATTTAAAATGAAGAATGTCATTACTGTCCATGTCGGCAAATACAAAAATGACAAGATAAGTCAGGCTTAATTGTTGCAAAATAAAAAATAATGAGATTAACATGGAAAAGGCTGTTTATCCTTTCCCTGTTACGCAAAACCAAATCAGAAGTCATGAAAGAAAAATAAATTAACCATTCAAGCCCTCAGAAACATACTCGAAACTGCAGTGCCGCAACATGTGTTGCATTGTAGACAAAGTTGCTGGTAAGTAAGAAAAATCGAAAGAGTTCCTTCCTTCAGCGAAAGAACAGCAAGGGCAAAATCAAGCAAAACTCGATAAGTACAAAAGTGAAAGTGAAAGTGAGTGATTCAAATGTGTGAGAAGTTAACTCAATAAAGAGATAGAAGCAAACAGTTAAGGTTCGTTAATTATGAAAATTAAGAAGTGACACTAATGGCAAAAAATTACCTACCGTAACAAGACGTTTATAAACTTTAAAAATTCATTTTAAACATTTTTCACCTTTCATGACTCTTAGAAACGGAGAAAATAGCAAACCTGTTCCTTGCATAAACAAAACACAAAAAGAAAAATGTGGAACCGCCTTCATAATAAGTGCTGGAAATGCCCCCCACCTGCAGCGCTACATGCCTCCATTCTTCTCCTCATGTTACCACGTATTCTTTCAAATATTCCGGGATATTTCTGATAATTTGAAAGGCATCGATACAGCGGGTGGGGGCATCGATACAGTCGATACAGTGGATACACGACACACATCGAGTGGTGTTCAGTCCGGGGATCGCGGAGGCTAACGTATAGGACCTGCCCTACCGGTTCATCGATCTGGAAACCTTGCGTTTAAAGGTTCCCGAACTATAACCCCAAAATGAGGGAGGCGCACCATCGTGCATGAAAAACATGTTCCTGCGGATGTTCAATGGAACATTCTCCAACAATGCAGGCAATTCATTAGAAATTCAAAGCAATTCATTAGAAAGTCTAAATAAATATCGCTATTAAATGGCTTCCGTTGGCGGTAAAAAAAAATGAATTAATTTGTTCATCACCCACTATTCCTCCCCATACATTTAGGCTAAATTGTTTTTGGTAACGAGAGTGTCTAATTTGATGTGAATTTTTATAAGCCCAAACATGTATGTTATAAAAATTTACCACACCGTCACGTGAAAACTGAGCCTCGTCCGTAAAAAGAATGCGCGACAAGAAATTTGCATTTCTATCCAAGTTATGAAGTAGCAACCTTGAAAACTCCAAACGTCTGCGGGAAGTCCCCAGGGAGTAATCCTTGAACTCTTGAATATTGTTGGGGTACAAGCTGTTCTCATGCAAAATCCGATGGATCGTTGCTTGAGATAAGCCGTAATCTTTTATTTGTCGAGTACTCAGACTCGGATCGGCGTCTAATGCATTTAAAACTAACCAACCAGCATCATTCCCGGGAGTTTTAAACTTACCAAATTCGCAAAAGTGACGATGAGAGTTTGAAAATGTTCTAACGTTGGGGAGCCGGCGATTAGGGAATCGCATTGCGTAAAGTTGTTGAGCCTCGAGCGCATTACCGTCTCCCAAGCCATAGACGAAATGAATGTCGGCCAGTTGTTCAAATGGAATGGTTCGTTTCCCATTTCAGATAGATAAATCCAGCAAACAAAATCTAACTAGTCAAAACAAGCTAAAAAGCTGCTAACATGTCTAGCTTTCGATTCTAAAAATTGATATGAACAATTTGACAGCATAAATAAAAAAAAAACAGTTGCCGTAACTACAAAATCCCAGCGTCTTATCTTTTTCCTTACTATGATGATGATACTGCAGCCGTTCAGTCAAAGGGGTTTTTCTTGAAAACGGTTAGTTTAATCAAAAAACTTCAAGAAATCAAAATTAAAGATATTTGTTTGGCCTACTAGATATGTGTAGATGAATTTAACAAAACTACCGGGAAACATAAAATACAATAAAACATAAAAATGTGAAGAATTAAAATTTTGCCATTTCTGGTTCATTGAAAAACGGGGATGAACAAAGTTTCAAGAATTTTCATGAATATAAACGTCTATAATGAAAAAAAATTATTTTTTTCCAACTTTGAGCGCCCGTAGGGATTAATTTTAGAACCTGGAAAAAATAAGTCTTATTTTGACCCCACAAATATGCCCTTAAAATCTTTGTACTGCATTTTGAATCACCCTGTATAAAAGGTGACAACATTTTAAGCCGCTCACTCGATTACCAGTTTTTCTACTACACTTCTTAAAAATTTGATACCTGGAGCCTGTGTATCATCTAAGGCTGACCTCAGGTCTAAGACTAGAGAGTTTTAAGAGAGCACTTTCTACCACGGTTTTTTCTCCATCGTATGCCTATAATTTTTAACCGTGCGGTAAGCAAAATCTTGCAACTTTCGACTTAATTTCTCGTCTAAATCAAACACTAAGTAAGATGTTGGCCTTTGGCACACTGCTAAGACACCCTCTTTGTCTCTTGTAGATAACCTGTATCTTACATGTAAAGTAAACATCAAATCTACCAGCCTGTAACAGCACTTTGCACAAGGATCGCCAAACTATCAACAAACATTATAAAAATGTTCCTTAAAATTATATTTTCATGGCAAGGTTTACCTGCAGGAAATCTCTAGGAGTTGCACCTAAAACTTGAAGAATCTTATCATATCCAGAATCTTGGCAAAACTCGAAAAAAGTTTTTCCGAAAAGTTCCAATATTGTATTAGCAGGAATGTCTGAAAAAAAGTTTAGTCTTACGAATAAAATCAGCCTGGATTCGGAAAATAGGTAAACATATTGTATCGACATGCCTTATTCTATGGGTAACTCATTCATATTGTGGACATTTTGCAAACATTCATTTAATAGGTATATCAATCTGCTATTATCTGATAGATAAGTTATATACAGGATGTCCCTAAAAAACATGTACAACGCTCTACTACATATTCTCTGGTGCAAAATAAACTGATTTATGTTTATTTGTGTTATGTAAAGTCGCTCGGTTTGGCCGCTGAAGAAGGTCAAAGTTGGGGGAAAAAAATTGTTTTTTCTTAATGTTTCGAAAGCGCTTTATTCAATTTACTTTATTTTTGAATGGAGTAATTTCACTTTGAATTAACGTGTTTTGATAATTAAATAATTTTTAGAAATCACCGCTGCTCAACTGCCTCAGTCATTATAGGACTGGTCATTATTAGACTGTAACTTTTTTATAGCCAAGAACTGATAATTTTAATTACTTTTTTCTGAAAGCTTATGCAATTAACAATAAATTTATCCTCTTGCAAAATTTTAAATAACTTACAGGTTTGCCTTTAAAAAATATTTTTTAGTGTCCACTTATCGCAATAGATTTAAGTGTGTAACACAAAATTAGTTAAAACGTAGGTAACACAGAAAAATAAAAACTATAATAAATGTTCAAAATGATTCCCCTGTTGTTGAATGCATAAATTAATTCTACGTAAAAAACTTAAAATTAACCCTCTGCAACATTTCAGGATTTTGCCGCAAAGAATTCGTTGATCGGTTGATCCTTCCTAATAACTCATCTTCACTGGTAATTGGTGTCGAATAAGCTTTAGCCTTTAAAGCTCCCCATAAAACATAATCACAAGGCGTCAAGTCTGGTGATCTTGCTGGCCAGTTTACGGGAGCATCTGCGCCTCTTCCAATCCACCTATCTGGGAATGTTTGGTTTAAGTATCTTCCAACATTTACCATAAAATTGGGAGGAGCACCATCGTGCATAAACCACATATTTTGCCGCAGTAATAATGGTTTGTCTTTTAGTAATTCTGGTAAAGTTTCTGATAAAAACTGTAAGCAATTATCGCCGTTTAAACGATTTGGTAGTACAACAGGTCCAAGAATAGAATTTCCGATTATTCCACCCCACACATTAATTTTGAATTCGTGTTGATAGTGGCCCACTCTAGCCGCATGAGGATTTTCTTCAGAATAGACATGTTCATTATGAGTGTTTGTTATACCCGATCTTGTAAAAGTTGTTTCATCGCCAAGTAAAGTTTTCCAATTGAAATTTGGGTTGTTTTTGTCGGATCAAGTGACAGAACTTAAGACGGTTGATAGACTCAATAGGCAGAAGGTCTTGGACTCTCTGAACATGGTAAGGGTGTATTAACTTTTCTTTTACACTGCTATGAATAGTATTTTTCGAAACTCCTAGCTGGTTTCCTAACCGCCTGGTACCATGGCCATGAAGTCGAGTACGGGAAAGATACTTTCCGCAAGTGTTAGGAATAATTTCTTTTCTACGAGTAAAAACGACTTTTACAATTATCAGTAAAACTTCAGTTTGAAGTTGAAACACCAGACATGACGTACATTGCATTGTTTACCTGAGAAACAATGCATTGTACGTCATATCTGGTATTTTAACTTCAAACTGAAGTTTTACTGATAGTTGTAAAAGTCGTCCTAAAACTCTGTCAATATATTGGTATTTATTGCCTCAGCTGCGCGATGAATGATGTTTGCTTACTTTTATCGCACTTAGCAATAATTAAAGAAATCAACCTCTTACTTAAAAAATATGAGATCGATATCCTGCCTTTTTTGCAAAACTAAAACTAAAGATGCAGTAAGATGGTATACAAGCACCTAATGCCACCATTCCTGACAACTATAAATCTTGGTAGTATTACTGGTTCTTATTACGTTCTTCCATACCAACCATAGTAAACAAATTTGTATAAAGCAAAATAGCAGCCATTTGAGGTTTTTTACTTTTAGGCACTAGTGCGGAAAAGTGCAACTTTCCTCACTCAAATGCCTGCGGAAAAGTAAACTTTCGCGCAAAGGAGTGGAAAAAATATTTTCTTTTTATCAAAACATGTCATTTCAAAGTGAAATTACCCCACCCAAAAATAAAGTAAATCGAATAAAGCGTTTTCGAAATATTAAAAAACAACAATTTTTTTTTTCTCACAACTTTGACCTTCTTCAGGCCGCTCTGCCAAACCGAGCGACTTTGCATAAGATAAAATGGCATGAATCAGTTTATTTTTAACCAGAGAAAATGTGGTAGAGCGTTGTACATGTTTTTTAGGGACACCCTTTATAAATAATGTTGTATATTGTATTTTCTTTATAAATAATGTAGTATATTGTATTTTAAGTAGGAACAAGCTTAATTTTTTGTGCTAAATCTGTAGTTTGAGACCCGAAAAATATTAGTAATACTTTTACTCTATTCTACACTTAAAAAAAAAACTGAATTATAATACTGCCGTAAAGAGAAATTTGGAAACCATTTGTATCGATTTTAAATATATTATTTTTTTATTTGTCGTACTATACGAGGTGGTGTCCGTTTTACGAGCTCAACCATGGGGAAGTAATTTGTTAATTTCTATGCGATGCGTAATAAATTTCTAGCATATCTCCTTTTTCTTCACTTGAAAATGCATTTTAATAATAATATTACACGAAAATTGTAAATGAAGGCATTACGCTAAGCGACATTCAGTCGGAATGTCAATAATTTGTTTATCAAAACAAAGGCAAGTATGTTATTTACTAGGCATTCTTGTCACAAAAAGTGTTTTTTATATTACCACCAAATTGGTCCAAATCTTAACATGTGATATATCATCATAACAAACATAAAAGCTGAATTTAAAAATGTGAAAATCCAAGATGACGCCAATAAGAGAAAACAATATTGCCATGTTGTAGAGGCTAAAAAGTGGCTATGATCGGAATTTTGTAATTTTTAAAACGGCATCTTACAAACCTCGAAATTGCGCAACTTTTCAATTTAAGCTACTTCGTAGCTTTTCATAGAAGTGAAATCCCCATGGTTGAGTTTGTAAAACAGACACCCTGTATAAAAAGTAACTATTAACTTTTTTTCCTAGCTGTCTGCAATGGCGTATATAGAGAAAACATTTTTTGACTTTTAAAGAATATTTAGTTAAGGTAAGCTAATAAACAGGACCAGAAAGTAAATACTCACTTAGTACGTCCACTGCTGCATTTATTAAATTATAAGTCAACTCATCTTCGTAGATCTGTCGAACCAAAAATTGTCCTTCCATTTGGACATCGGCATTTTTTCTAAAAAAAAAGTATTATATTATTATACAGTGAACAAATTTGGAATGATCTAGGGTAAAGTACCCTCTCGAAAATCCGTTGATGTTTCCATAGCATCTCAAGGTAAGTTTGTGGTACTTAACTCTATTGAGAATTGTAAGTTCCTTGAAGTCAATGAAATGACCCTTAACACAAAAATATTGTGCCAGGGCGCTACGATTCATCAACCGACAATCGCTCTAATGTTTAATAATGAAATGAAATGTTAGGTAATGAAAATTCTATTATTTTGTTTCATGCTGTCCGGTATATGCATCCTACATGCATCGATTTGAGTCCGGTAAATGGTACTTTACCGGACAAGTCCGGAAAAATTGGCAAAACTTATGTAATAGTCACTCTATAAAAATCGTTTTGAGATAATTGTGTAAGTGTTCGACATACAAAGTTTAAAAATTTCAAAATTATCATTCGTTTGAAAGTAATGCAAAAAGTGTCATTTGTTATAAAACGTCAATGGGACTAACACCGTCAAAATCAGCATAGGGTACATTCTATAAAAATAATCTTATAATGTTAAAGAGAATCTAAAAATGCACCAATATGTGTTCCGATATAACTGGAAGTGTCAATATCTTGAACACATTTTAAAATTAAGTAAAATTTATTAATACATACAATTTAAATTTTTTATAATTTTTAATTTTTCTAATCTTTCACGAAATATGCAGTTCTTGGAAGACCACCTTGTATGGTGATACTAATCATATTTAAAGAAATTAAAAAAAACCGTTTTGTGATATTTGTCCCTACACAATTTCGAAAGTTCATATTTATCACTCGTTCTAATTATACAGCGTACAGCAGGCAGTTAATTAACATTCACGGATTCTTCGTGAGACACGTTTATAAAAACAAATTGCAGCCACCCTGTATAAGCAGTTACAATTCTGAATAGGAAGAAAGTTACATGGAAGGAGAAAGTTACACGCAACGATATTTGATAAGAAGAAAAAAAAACATTACTTGCATTGCTCAAAAAAAGTAAGAGATACATTTTCAAAAATTGTGCAAATTTTAATAGAAACCTCGTATATTCAAAAATAAGTGAGATATCAAAAATCGGCCAAACACGTATTTTTCCATTAGTCAATATATTACCCTAGAATAAGAATTACAAAACGATTTTGGTTTTTCTAAATCTTCGGTAAGAAAGAAATTTTGATGTTTTGTGAAGGGCTGAATTTACTCCCTGTATATGCCTTTCGCAAGCGCAATGGAAAAAAAACTGGTATTAAGGCCAGTTACTACCAATAACATTTCCAAAAAGATCTGAAAAATTCACTTTAATATTCCACATCGTCTAGAAGATATTCGACTTTCGAAATATTCTTACAAATTTATATTATTTCCACCTATTGTCCAACGATGTATTTATATGTAAAAGGAAAGTAACCTACACGTGTGATAGTGTAAACAAATTGTCGAGTAGGTAGTGTTACAATACTCGAGTATAGTTATTTATGTATTAAGAGCGAAAAGTACAACTTTTTTGCTCGGAGAGTGACGCGAAGCGGAGAGCGGCAATCACTCGAGAGCAAAAAAGTAACTTTTTGTTCGTAATGCATACAACGTTTTTTCTGCAAACGATCCATTTCCAATAATGTGAATCACAACTGAGCATCACTGAAGAAACAATCTGGAAATTTAAATCAAACTGACAATTACGTTTAAATATTTGGTTGAGTGGTGGTAGTTGCCATTGACAGCAAGCAAAAAATCTTTTTTTTTCAAACGGACTAAAAGTACGTCATTTGTTTTCTCCATACCCACACCTAAAGTGGGCTTTCTAATCTTGAGACCAAAAAAGTAGCAAAAAAGTCCTAGGCAGTAAAAGTAAAGTCAAAAGTCACCGCTACTGGCATGGTGGCGCATATATAAACGATTTTCATTCACCAAAATTAATTGAACACTAGATGACACCAGATACACTGATCTGAGTGTAGGTATTGCTATCTTTTAGTCGAAATAGCATAGGTTCTCGAATTCTGTATTCGTCTTTTAAATGTCATGCGCGTCAAACCACTTAAACCATTGATTATGATTTAATACCAGTAAAACCATTGAACATTGAAATCCACCATTCTAACACATTCTATTTATTTTACAAATAATATACACACTAATTGGGTAAGTACCTAGACCCGCTTAGAGACGATGAGAGAAAATTGCAAAACTAAATCACTCTGAAATAGAATCTTATATCCGGCATGCTTGAAAAAAAAATTGTATATGTTACTCGGAGTTAAAGGTCTTTTTGTGCTTCGCCCAGTTGCAGGCCTCAGCTTCGCTTCGGCCGTCAATCTCTGGGCTCAGCACGAAAAGACCCACTTTTACTCCTAGTAACATAATCTACTATTTTCGCTTGCTGCCCTCCCTAGGCAACGCGCGTAAAAGTAAAGTCACATTCTGATCCTCAAAAAAAGTTAGGTTTTCGTTTGGAAGCGACGTCATTATTAGATGTTTGTAGAAAATTTTTTTTTAAGGTAGCAAGTCACCTTTACTTAATATGTTAACTTATTAACTTAATAACTTAATTATCATTTTTTTTCTGATAAATCTAGATTTATCCAAAGTTTCTACAATCACTACACTTACTTAATGGTTTCCCACGTTTCTTCCCCGAAAGTCTTCGTAACCAGGAGCTCTAAGGCGTAGTTTACAAATCCGTACTGGAACAAACAGATAAACCTTTGATTACGTTTATGCAAAATTATTCCAAAATTACGCTTCACATACCATATTTAACAACTTGATTAATATGATGTAAATAAACTCTCTATATTGCTTTTATTTAAATTTATTTGATATTTCTTCCAACTAGTGGCACGCTCACTAAAATGAGAAATATGGTTTGAAATCATTTTCCATCAGATAAAACTCCGCGGCCGTGCATTAGCTGCTTTGTCATGTAAATGGAAATATCTATATTTACCAACAAGGAAACAAATTTGAACCAATACTGACGCCAATATTAGGATTTTTGATAACGTTGTGGTGTGTGTGGTGTACCAGCACAGGAGGAGCTTTTGGAGAAAATTACGGGTAGGATTTTTCATAATTACTTTTTGTCGAATTTGTTATTTGATATTATATCCTCAAAAGCTTAAAAAATAGTATACGATCTAAAGGTACATCGTAACAGTTTTAAATAATATCTGAGAGTCTATTGACGAATTTTTTAATTTTTATCCACAAAAAAGTTACGTAGCATGCTGTGGATCAAGTGCCGTGCGTAATTCCATTCTCGGTAATATTATAATTTATATTTTGAATTTTTATGAATATCAAACGAGACTCCATTGCATTATTATTACTTATATCAATCAAACTGTTAAGTGTATTTATTATTGGTTTAAATTTTTCAAGTTATACTTAGAACATTCAATATTGTTTACTCTAGCAATGTTGTTATGAAAATGAACCATTTCGTACCATAAAATGAGTGTTCGAATAAACGTTGAGTAGGAACTTAAGGGTAAAAGTACTTTTTAAGAGTAGCTAGACTTTATTTAGAACGTTGTTTAGGACAAAATGCTAACCACATTTACAGTTATTATAAACTTTTATAATTTGAGGTTAACCAATATTCCTTTTTTCTTCGGCACTTGAATATCGAGAAACCGCATGAGTTGGTTGTATTGTAGTGGGTAATGTAATATCTGCGTGAAATCTTCAAGTTCAGTTAGTAAGTCATTGGAGGATAATCCACAGTAAAAATGCTTTTCTAGATTTTGCAAAAAAAAACCTAATTTTGATAACTATATGTCTATTGTATGTTTCAACAACTCAGTGCTGTATACAAAAAAAACGAGAAAAATATGGCGCGATCAGTACTAAAAACCTAATCTCAAAATATATTTAATTCTATCAAAAAGTAATAAATGATAACAATCTACATAAAGGCGAAGTTTACATACCTTACAGGGCCCTATAACACAACTACACAATTTTGACAAGGCTTCAAGTTACAAGTATTCTGCGAGTACAAGTTTTACATAATGCGGTATCACAATGCAAATTTTTACATTTGTAGAAATTTAATAATTTTGTACATATGCAGCTACACATGTAACGGGTGTTCATTACAAAATATACCCGCAGAAGGCTATAAGGCGACCATTCCCCAACCAGTGCAGCGCAATTAATGTCATCTACACAGGTGTCATTCGATACCACCCAACTCTTCTATTTGCAGGCATAGTCCAATATCCCGAAGGAGATTTTCAAATTGGTTTCATCTCAGACGAAACCTTTCGCTGAATTCGTTATCAGTGAGAAAAACCGATGTCAACAATTTGGGCCAGGCACATACGTGAGCAGTGATCTGTTTATCAAACTGTTTAGTTGGCCTTCTTTATAGAAAAATGTGTACGTCAAAATGAAACTAAAAGTTGAATCGGGTTTCATCCGTGAATAGATAATTTGTCCAAATTTCAAGTCTCTTTTCTTGATGTTGCCTTGCCAATTCAAGTCCGAAAATTCGATGCTCCTGAAGAAGGCAACTACATTTCGCTCAATACACGTTCTGAGAATTAAGTAAATAATTAGTGATTCGAGGAAAAAAACGTACTTCCGTTTTTGTTTTATTTTGAAACTTGCTTTACATTGTGTTTATTTAACGTTCTTTGTATGGTTCGGTTGATATGAACGGTCCACTTTCTACTCGTATTATTGCAAGACATCGCGTCGTGTCGGGAAAATGTGGTTAGCATTGTTATTGTTTCACGAAAAAGGGTTCGTTCGATTTTGGCATGAATATCCTTCATTCTCAATTCAAATCTCCTCCTTAAACATGATATTACACTCTGATGGACATGATATAGATGTGTCAATTCTTGTTCTGTTTTCCTTCTCCATGTAAAAAAAAACTGACGACGAAAATAATTCGACGTATTTTCTCACACGCATTTATCATATTCAAAAATATTGACAGAGACAACAACGAGATGGGAAGTACGTGTTAAAAAACAGTCCGATTCTAAACTGACAAAGACAAACTGTATTGTCTGTCGCAATCACATTTTCGGTAAGTGTTTGTAGGGGAAATTTCGGCGCCACTAGCGTTTTTTTTTTCCCGCCTTTTTCAAAATCTTTGTCTTTAATGAATTTTTTTGCAAAACTGTTGAAAATGCTACTATATTTGAGAAGAATCCTTGTTGAACGGCCTTCTCATATACATATATACAATTTCAGCAGAATATTGTGTCAAAAACAGGAAAATAATAGGCCGTTGATAGATTTATGCTAATACATAATATATTCATAAAAAAATGCTTTTATGACTTCTATACCTACAACATAAAGCTACTGTTTAGGTGCTTATCCCTGCATTATAAATTATGTAAGCTTAACATCTTTCTTATGGTTGTTTGCACCAATTTTCTTAAAGAATAGGTGGAGTTAAGTAGAACTTGAGTTCTGATGATTACATTGAATTGGCACAGCAATAACGTTATTGGAGTTATCTGATAATATTCTTCCAAATACATATACAGGGTGGCACAGGCATTACTAGTTATGTAATATTAATAAGAATGAATTAATAACCAAGAGGTACTGTTACTCCTGAAGAATAAATACCGCTGCCCTTGTCTTAAATACACAAAGATGAAAAGGATACAGATCTCTGTATATATCACTAGGAAAAGAACTATAACTACGATACTTCTTTGAATTATCTAAATATAAATCTGCTTATGGAACTTGAAGGCATCATTCTCGCTTAGCACAAGAATTGTCCAGGTGTATGTATTACAAGCTAACTGTTCCATTATTAAGCTAATACTAAACATTAAACTAATAATTTTCCCAAAACGTCTGTGTCATGTAGCCTTGTCCAGGCCCTATCACGGTGGTTGCCATTTAGTACATAGGTTCTTCAATTTGGTTGCATTTTGTAAATCTACTATCTATACCGTGTTCAGGAATATCGCTACATATGCAGAAAAGTGTTCATTTTCCTTTTATTCTTCCTTTTCTCTTTCTTAGATTCCTTGAATTCTTCATTTTTTCTTTTGCACCACCAAGGTATTCCAATTTTGCATACAGCTTTGATTATTGCTTCTGACACGAATTGTTTATGATCTGTACAGCTCAGCCAACTAAAGTAAATCCTTTCTCTTATGACATGACAACTCTTTCGACTGATGTTTTGTTCGTTTGCATTTAAATCCAGATATGACTCTAAAATAGTAACTGAGTGTCCCACTGCAACGGCCAAATTTTGGCAAGAATACAACAGCAGCTGTTCTTTTCCAGACCATTCCTTGAAAGATAAAAATACATTCTGAGGATCTACTCAGTTAGAGGCTATACCTTGACGACAATAGGGACATCCGTTTAATTTAACTTTTATGCATTTATGGATAAAACCCGCTACATATGCCACTGAAAACGTACTAGCTTGACCAGTTAAGACATCGTCAGCTATTTGTGCCAGTGTTGTCTATAGATATCTGGGTAGTTTCAGTAGCAGTATTTGCGACCGATGATTCCATATCCCCTTCTCGTACATCTAAGAATGATTTTAATGTAGATAAGAGGAAGTGATCATCTTCTTCACAATTACCATTGACAGCTCTGGTAGTCAAGCCATTCAAGATTTGAGTTTTTAGACTGCTAATAAACTGTTTGGAGGTTGGATTATCATTGCATCCGCATCCACTTCTTATAGCGCCGAAGCAATTTTCAATAGTCTTGTTGCAGTGACCTAGGCCGAAGTGATGTAAAATTCTTGTACGTTTTTAAGTACGTCCACAGCTCCTTCATACTGTTAATAGTTGTTAATCATCCGGTTTGAAATGGAGGTTTTGATTCCTTGAGTGTTTCTCCTTTTGTTAAACGCCGGAAACGCCATGACTTCACCATGTCAAACGCTTTGTCCCAGTAAGCTATGTGGGGAGAGTCCTCTGATATTAGGAACTTCAATTCCTTAGCAGAAGGAGCAAAGGTCCTACTTCCGTAGAAACTATCAAACAGTGTAACTACTTCCTGAATAAAAGGGGCAGTGGCGATGACTCTTTGTTCAACAGCACCTAAAATTTATTTTTTTTTCATATTAAATATCCATAATTAGAAATAGATAACTTAACCGTACTGCTTAGAGAATACAAATATGCTGTAATTGTATGGCTCATTACTTGTGTAGCAACGCTTACTTTCAATGTGTGCTGCATGACAGGGTGAATGTGGTGTTCTTTGATTTTATGCCTGGTTCTGAAAACATGTGGACACTTTTAGTCCTCTTCGTAAGCCCGTCGTACGTCTCCAAATCATGCTTCCATGACCAATTTGTTTTCTCCGATAGAAACAAACACATTCTGCTTCCGGAATAAAGAGTTTATACATTTTAATAAATGTGGTGGGTCGAAAAGGATAAAAATCTTTTATGAATTTATCTAGAAAAAGGGATGTTCGATCGATACACCTAACTGCTTCAAGCATTTTACATTTGAGACCCCATATCACAAACTGTAGCCACAACATCGAGGTTGGATGTTTTTTCAGCATGTATGACTTCAAAAAGACACTTTTAATGCATCAGCATTACATCCATTGTTTGCAAATTAGTAAGCAACAGTTTGCTTCCATTTCTCAGATAATCCTACTAACATGAAAACTAATGCTTTGTTAGCTGGTTTGTTGGTTTTGACTCCACCACAGTTCTCAAATCCGATGATTGCGTCAGCACCTACGTCATACTGCACGTTTTCTTTAATGTCCATTTCATCAAATACGACAATGCAACATCTGAAAAATAAAAAATATATACATATTGAAGGGGACATCTAATAGTACTATCCAGTACGATTAAACATTAATTGCTCACTCTTATCCTAAACCCTATATATAATATTTCTTACTATGGCCGTCGAAACAATAATTGTACTTGGCTATGTTTTCGACTAGTTATCCATAAAACCTTAAGTTTTTCTACATATCTCCAATTAGGACATATCAGAAAATAACATATAATTCTGGCCTAAAAGATAATTGAAATTCAGCATAAAAACCACAGAAATTTCAATATTGGAAATTGCATGAAAAGGTAGCTAATGTCAATATCACAGTTCATGGGCAAATAGCCAAAAACGTTTGTTTAATGGAAAAAATCTGGATATACATGATCTGGACTAACCTGTTCGATTCATGTGAAATACTGTCATTTAGATGCTGGAAAAGATGTCTGTTAATTCCAACATGAAAGGAAACTTTGCTTAATAGACTAATTAGGGTTTTCTTGCTGGGTAATGCTACAGAATTTTTTTAAAAGATTGTAGCATCTTGGGCCTCTTTTATACATAGCCAATGACATTATTTTATCTTCTAGTGTCCATCTTCTGCTAGTAGTATCTTTACTGCTTGCGCAGCGAATTTGCGCGAGCACAAAGTTGGAAGTAGTCAGAGGCATGTTTTTGAAGATGTCTTTAACAACGCTCGAATCGGACAAATTTGAGAGTGTTTTTATGTCATTGGATTTTTTCTTGGATTGCTTTTTCACTTTTCTGAGCTGATCTTCTTTTCTTTCAATAATTTTGATTAATTGTTGCTTTCTTGGGGACGCTGAGTGTTTGTTTAACCTCGCAATACCTCGATAGGCCTTTGTTTTTTTTTACTTTGAAATTCTTGGCTTGACATTTCTGAAGAGCTTGGAACTGGCCAGTGGCATAAAAGAAAAGAATCAAGTGCTGACGTACTTCCTGAAGCGCTTAGTTGGGGGCTCTGATCCAAAGCAATGATGTTTACATTTTCAGAAGCTGGAAGGAATAATAACAATAACGTCAGTCGCGGTCTCGACTGTAGTTGAGACTTTCATTAGTCTAGCACTAAAACAATATAATATTTTTAATTGCTTTATAATACATGTTTGTACATATAGATTTTTTAAAATGAGGCAAATTTTTATAGCACAATAACTACTTACTTACCTACTTTTACATCTTTGACAAAACATGTGGAACTATATTCATGGGATAGAATCGATTTGAGAGAGGTTGCCTTTATCTGAGAGAGAAATTGCCTTATCTGTTGTCTTAAAAGTAGTTGGAGCATTGGCGGTAATCTCCGTACTGTATCTCAACACAATTTTTTCATGTTTTCCATCTTTTATTCTCATATAGCGTAGTGGAACAGCATCCCTTCGAAGACGAAAGTTTGCTACATTTACATAAGATTCTTCGCTACAATGATTGTTGCAAATCCTGTCTGCTTTTCGAACAGGTCCAAAAGCCGAATATCCTAATGAATCTTTCCATTTTTTACATCTAAGATATTAGTGCTGATGAAAGTACTTACTTCTCAACTAAGGCTACCAGATCTTCTGAATTGAATAACAGAAGTCAGTAGTGCTTACTTAAAAATAAGGGAGGTCAACAACAAAGACTTGAAAGAGAGGAACAAAATTTGAAATTGAAAAAATTAAGTAGGTAGTTATTAGTTATTGCCTTGCCTTACTTGAGCAAAAGTGGGACACCTTAAGGGTTTACATGGAGGCGGGAGAGGAGTTGCATACCATGTCAAAAGGAAAAAACTCCAGCCCAAATCGGGAAAGTATCAGCACAGCACTAAACTGCCTCAACATTTTACACGCTACAAAAGCTCCAAAGTGTTGTACCACTTACTTTTCTATGTTTGATGGGAAAACATGTAGTCGTCCTATATCATCCTCAGAGAGGCCACAAACATGGCATAAACTACAACTCACACACACACTATTTTTTCTATTATTCGACGTATATAGTTGCTGTCTCTGCTGTTTTGTAATAGTGTAATAATATAAAGAAGTATAATAAAGTATATAAATAGTAAATGTGTAATAATATAAATTAGCCGCGTGACAAGAGCGTGACAAGGGCCCAAAATTAACGGTTTCCTAGGGAATTCTAAACCCTAACCTCTAAACTTCTGATGTAAAATTTTTTCGAGTCGCAGTTATGTTGGTACCTTTATTCAACTCGACATTGAATAAGGAAACCAATAATGAACTTTCAAAAAAATGTCACATGACAACATTGATATTTTTGCGGTGAAAGTAGCGCCTCTATGAAAACTTACCGAAAAGTGGAACAAAGATCGTATTATAACTGTTACTTTCGTTTAAAACGAGACAGATAATAAAATATAAATAAGACAAAAATGCCTATCTTTTTACTCGTCTCGTTGTTGTCTCTGATATTGATTGCAATGTGACCGTGTCAGAGTTTTATATAAATCACTCTTCAGCTGATGCTTGTTGAATCATAATATAATAAGGCCATTTTCACCACTCTAAACTAAACTTAAGCTCAACCTTAGAAACAAATTAGCAATTGCGCTTACGACTTTCACGAAAAAAAATCTTACGACAAATTATCAAAAATGAGCTTAACCGATTTAGTAACTCTCGGCATTTCAGATATATTATTAGCGCATAGCATGCTTACCTAAGACACCCTATATATCAGAAAGAGTAAAGTTATCGAAAATCGCCAAAATCACTTTTTTTTGTTTTACATAGACATGCTTTGAAACATTTTTAAAAAATTTAGATTTCTAAGAAATTAGAGATTCCAACTTACCGAGCAAATTACTATGCATATCAAAAACTAAATAATTTAATGGAAAACCGGCAATTTTTCTTTCTATTCTGTCTTTTTTCGTGCGTGCAGAATTGCTATCTCCGAAACGGCTATAGTTAGAAGGTCATTTAAATTAGCAAAAAGTTGTCTTTTGTGGAGGCTTTTTAGAAAACCTTCACAGTTTTGCCACATTTTAATAGTTTCTGAGATATTTAGAAAAATGTAAAATATGCGAAAATTTTGAACATCTATTTCAAAAACTCTTGGTGAGTAAAAATTACCACGTTTCACTACACTCTCACTTCTCCCATATGATATCTCTAGTAGCTTCCTGTGACGCTTATCAACCGAGTTACCGGTATAAAGCTATTTCTTTTAAATACGGATCTGAATTTTTTTTTTCATAATTTGAAAGCTTTTTTATTCTTAATAAAACGGCTATTACATAAGGAGGATTTTAAAGAATTCAATCCATTAAATCGAATATAAACTATGCAGTTTTAAAGTCCAGTTTATGCAGTTTTTTATACCGAATTTTTTTTAGTAAGTACATCTGCATGTTACGTAGTTCCATACATGTAGTTACATACATAGTTCTATTTTTGAAGAAAAACCCAACTTTAGTTAGAAAAATTAAACCCCTACTTAATTAAATTTCTTAAACTAATTGCCATAGAAGATATAATAATCAAGACTTTACATCGTTATATTCAGTACAAAGTCATAATTCCATTGGCTTATACGGCAATACGATACTTAGGTACCTACTAGCCGATCTTACTTACTAGCACTATCAACATAATTTTATGAAATAGTTACGGGCCTACATAGAAGTTGTTCATTAGAAAACGTTATTTACCAGGCTATGAGTTTACAACACAGGCAGTTTCATTACGAACTCTATCCAGAAAGAAGATTACCTGTAGTAAAGTACATTAGGCAGTTGGAAAGAAGGATGAGCCTATATGGCTTTTTTGAAAAACCGAGAGAAAGAAAAAAAAAACAAAAAAACACACACGCCACAGAAGAAAGAGTGAATGAAAAAGTGAAACAGAAATGAATTGAAGGTTTTAGGTAAACTTCCACTTTTTTACTTAAATCTGTCAAACTGTGTTACTTTAAATTCTGATCTATTTGCCCTAATTTTAGCATACGTAGCTTATAAAAATAACAAAAATTCAGATGTCTCGTGGCGGGAATTGGAAAAGGAAGTATCTTCAAAACTTCATATTCATCATCTGAGACCTGAGGACTTTCGAAAGAGGCGTATTTTCTGAAGATAGATACTACGAAAAATTAAGCAAGACTTTTGCAAAAAAGTGATGGGGAGCGATGACAGTATCTTTTGTAACAACGGCTGGTTCCATCGAAAGATCCATATTAATGGACACAAGGCAATCAACATTATCGTAGAGAAACCGCCCTTTCTTTTTTAATGATCACTTGAACGACCAAATGTATGTAAATTTTTTAGTTAATGAACTAGAGGGTTTTTTAGATAATTTTCCATTGCACATGTACAGAATTTACGAGTATTATCAGCATGATGGTGCGCCTGCACATAGACATCACCGATGTGTTCGTTATTTAAATTTATTTATGTCCAATCGCTTGATTGGCAATAATGGGCCAGTTAATTGGCCTCCTAGGTCCCTTGATATTAGTTCTATGGATTGTTCCATTTTGGGTTTTATAAAGAGTGACGAGTACAAAATTGCGCGACACGATTTTGAGGATTTGAAAAGGAAAATCCAAATGGCTTGTAATAAAATTACCCCACAAATGCTAGAAAACGTACAGATCAATATTAGGAAGAGGACAAGGATGTGCCTAAAAAAACAAAAAAGACAATTTGAGCATAGAAGTTCTTAAAAAAATTAGTTGTTTACAAAATAAGTAGTGTTAGAAAATTGTTTAATTTCTAACTTAAATCATGTTCATATTAGCACAACTTTAAAAAAAATTTTTTAAAAAGGATTTTAAAAAATTCTTTAAAAAATATTCCTTTTTTTTAACTTCTGTGGAAAGTTTTTTTCCTTTCAACATTGTAAAGTATTGTAAGTATATTGTAAAAATATTGTAAGTATTCACGGTAATATGCTGACTCATTACGGAAGAAAAAAACAAAACAAACTTTCAATACTGCATAAACATGCAGGATCGGATTTAGATAGAATACAGTGATTATGGATTTTGTTAGCCGAAACGTCTAACACCCTACTTATGTAATACACGAGGAGTAAAAAGAACTTTTAAATTATGGAAAAAAACCAGGTCCATATTTAAAAAAATTAACTTTATACAGGTAATTCAGTTGATAAGCGTCACATGAAGCTAATCGAGATATCATATGGGAGGAATTAGAGTGTAGTGAAACTATGTAATTGAAACTTTTTTTTGTGTCACCAATAGTTTTTTCTATAGAAAAGATTTTTATTTTTTGTTTTTTTACATTTTTTTAAATATATCAGAAACCACTCAAAATGGGGCAACATTGTAAAAGTTTTCTAAACAGGCTCTACAAAAGTCACCTTTTTGCTAATTTATCCCTCATCGTTACTACAGCCGTTTCGAAGATAGCAAACTCCACGCACTTTAAAAAGACACCATGCTTATCGAAAAATTTAAACTCGATTTTACAGGAAATTTTAGGTTAAATTTTAGGAAAATAAATGAATAGTTAAATAACACCTTGTATGACGTCTTTTTCTTCTAATTTCAAAATGTTTTAAGGAAGACGACAAGTATTCTCAAACTTGCTGCTTGAAGCTACCACAAGTCGCCGTTAAATATCTTTACGCACTTTCAATTTATACAACTGTAAATGTCGGGTAAAATTTGCATTATGCAGTTAATTTGGCCAGAAGTCTATATAAAAAATAATTTGGAATCAGCAACTTACCATCGCTATAAACTGAACGAAGTCAGGGATCGTAGCCTCAAAAATTAGCAGCCCCCAAACTCCCTCAGAATTCACGACAAACTGAACGTCCAGAGAAGTTATATCCAACAAATCGATTTGGCTCAGAGCGCAAGCTCTGGAGCTTTATATATCAAAATATAACACACGTTTAAACGCATGCTATAAAATATTTTACTTATTTTTTCTAATAGAAAGCAAATATCTGCAGAGTGATCTTTTACTTTCCTACAATCATAAAAGTAATGCATGTGTATGTGATTACCGACGAATATATTCTATAAAATAAAAATAGCATAAAACTCTCCAAAAAATATTAGCAAATTGGAGAAAAATTTGTGGCGGCTTTATATAGGGTGACCCAAAAGTATATTGACAAACTTTAAAAGGTAATTGTTGGCATTATTTTAAAATCAAAAGATTTTAATAAACAAGAGCATCGTTTCGAAAATGCATGGGTTACAAAAATGTTGTTAATATGTTAAAAATAATAAAATATATATTACTACATCCGAAACTGCTTGAGAGGTTTTAATAAAATTTTGCAGATGTCAATAGTTATCGAGAAGCCACGTTTCTATTGAGCAATTTTTTTTTCACCACCCTACCAAAATTTGTATAAGAGAAAAGGATATATAATGAAAAGGGTAATAAATTTTGCCCTTTTATTTCCTGGTTAATTGTAAAGACAATGGCTCTCTTGAACTTTCTTCGTTCGATGAGTCACTCAACTTTCTCAACAAGTCTCGTTTTTTTTTTAAAGGCACCTACATTTTTTGGTGTTTGGGTTTTGCTTCCGACTTTGCATTTTAGGGAAAAACTAGGTTGTGGTCTACCCGGAAGTAGCTATAAAATTAAGTATAAATAGAACACACTGCATACTTTTTCAATTTTTGGATTCATCTCAAAATTCTATGAAAATTATGTGTAACCCAACCTATTCCGGTTGTCAAATGTTTTCAAATTATTTACATATAAAAAACGCCACTTTTTAGGTTTTACAAAGAACGTAATTTTGAATGGTTTGAGTTACAGCGAAACGGTTTTTTACATTGATAACACTTGTCACAAACACATTTTGAATGTTAACTCAAAATAAACACATTTTGAAAGCGAAAATATGTCATAAATGGACCTTTGTGGATACTATATTGTACGGTATGTCCTAAATTATGCTTCCATGTATTGGCATTTAGGAAAGTATACTAGTTATCAAGTTGGTTAAATATGAGAAGTTTTAGACAATTATGTTTCCATCATAATAGCCGGTCGGCTCTACTTGGTTCAGGTTTTTGAAAAATTTTGTAAAAAGCGTAATGATGCATATTTAATAAACCATTGTGAGTCTTTTATTTTAGAAGATAATTAAAAATCTGTATAAACACTTCTGTACAAAGTTTGTAAATAGAATGTGCCTGTTAGATCAAAACTCGATACACGTTTCGGTTTTCTAAAGCTATCACCAAATTTTCCTTTGCCTATGGCAATAATATCTCGAATTATATCAAATGACTGTGAAGGCTTTTACAGCCAGCCAAATACAATCTAAAGTATTTTCCGTGCTTTGAAGCCGTGGTCCAATGGAAGCTCTTACATCGTCTTTGATAATATCTGCCGCAGCTGTGGATGAAACGTCAGAAAGGAATTCCATTGGACCACGGCTTCAAAGCCCGGAAAACACTTTAGTGTACATATCAAATCTCTCTGTTTTTTGATAGTGGGCATAAAATGCTTTGCAACAATGTATAACAGCTTTAACAAGTAGTGATCTATATTTCAAAAATTCTTTTGCGAGTAAGTCATTCCACTTGTTAGTAAAATAAGTTGGCTTCTGTGCATGCACCAAACAGTAACAATGCATCAATGCAGCTTGTACACACTGTCCTTTAACGTTCAAAATCAACTATTAAAAAAAATATTTAATTATAATATAAAACAAAATAATAAAAAAAAAACGCCAAATAACAATAAAACCGAACAATTTAAAAATAAAAAAACATAACGACCACCTTTATCAAGACATTTTGCCAGAATTGTATCACCGACCCCATTCAGTGTATTTCTAATTATAGTCGTTTTCAGGAAGATATTCATCTAGCCACCCATGACATTGTAAACGCACCTTTTAAAAACAATTGAAAAGTTACCAGAAAAGTTACTAGATCGGAGATTGGTGCGAAGCGAGCTTAACGAACGCATTTGTCGGGTTTTAACCTCAAATATTGTAATTTTTAAACATAACTACTTTATTTCTCAAATTTTGCTCAAATCCAATTATTATTCAGCGTTTGTAATGTAGGAAAAGTAAACTGGCTTAATAAACGACTAACTATCACCCAGAACTATTAACACAATTCATCGCATGACCCGGAAAAGTCATCGGCAACCTCCAACTTCTGCAAAATAAGATGCTAGAGTAGAGTTACAAATACAAAAATTGAGACATCAAAACCACATTCAAGCAGTTGTGAGTATTGATGATTGATTATTGCCAGCTAAAGCGAGCGTTAAATTACTATGCATATGCAGATGGAAGAACTGAACTGGATCATCAACCATGAACAAGATTTCTAAAAGTTCCGAATATACTCGCCCAGAAATTACTTTAGTGTCCAGATGCCCTGGGAATAGACCATACATTTAACTATGCTTATGCCTTACATAATATTATATAGTCTACCACTTTCCAAGTTTAAAATTGAATGCAGATTGCAGTCAAGTAAAAATTGTTCCAAACAGCAAAAGCGTCTGAGAAAAGATGGTTTTCTACCAGACTGAATTTAAGTACTGCCATATGATTTGGATTGTGTGATGATCTGTGATGAGAGTCCCAGTGGACCTATATGCCATATGCCATCCATAATTATGATCACTTTGGATCTTGAGTTAATATTAGTGAAGATTACCCCCCATGATAAAGAAAAGAATATTTCGATGAATTTACTGTTATATCATTTCAGTTGTCATTTGGCTCCATTGTTGGATCAAAATTGACCCTTTCATTCATTTGTAGGTATTTAGAGAAGTGTATTTTTGTTTTGTTAAATATATATGATTTTACATTATAAATTAATTATACTAAAAGAAGTCTCGCCTAATTGTGCATTTAGTTTCTTAAACTACCTAAATATTAAGAAACTAAAAGGTTTGTGTGGTGGTTTATTAATTGTCTGATTTAATATTAGGTTTGTTCCAACATGCTAGAGAACTATTGCAGAACATTTAAAAAATCATTTTGGCCAACTCACCAACAAACATTTCAAATTGAAATGATGAACCATCTTGACATGGTTGCAGAACCACTGTGGACAAGCACATTGTTTATTTCAATTTCGATATCATATTAGTGAGTTGTCAAGAATGATAGACCCTTCTGGAATGGCTTCTTGGTCGAATGGAACCAACTTATTTTCAACTAAAGAAAGCTACAGTTCTTTTAAACTAAATAGCATAAGAAGGGGCCATTTCTTACAAACTCAGTTGAAAAAGTTTCGACTTATAATACTTACATATAGACATAGAATTTGAAGTAACTTTTAGAAACAGGTAAAGGCTATTTATTAGTTTGAAATTAAGAACCCCTTTGCAAATAAATTACTATACCTGGAATAAAAATGCTATTGAAGTTGCAAGAACTTTTTATTTTATATACAAAGCAAAACAAGTATAATGTGTTTAATGGAAAAACTTATTAAGTTGGCTGAGAATTGTCAGGAGACAAGAATGCTGGAGTAATAAAGTACCAGCTACTTTCATTGTTCTATCCTATTCTATGAAAACTTCACAACCAACCTGTTCACATTTGGAAGATATTTAAAAAATTATAACTCAGACATTGATACTTTTCTGACATTAGGACTTTACCTTCCACTATAGGATGTCTACCATAACATGATTTCGGAAGTCTATAGGGCAGGTCCAGGTCATCTTGTATAATTTTTTTTTCTCAATGTGGGCTCTAGGACATATCTTGGCTTAAAAGATGCACTTGAGTGTTTGTGATACTTTCAAGCTAACTTGTATATTGTTTTGGAATTTTTAGTGAAATGAGTTATGAGAAAGAACCATGACATAACATAAAATAAAAGGTTTCTGCTTGGTTTCTGTTAAAATCTCAAGTATAATTAAAAATTATAATTGCAGAAGAAGATAATTACACACACATGATATTAGCTTTCTTCTAAGAATGGAAGATCCACATCAAAGGCACACTAAGGGTTGTTGTGGTAATATATTTTACAAAACACTTAAAATCTATGGTGGTTCAAATATTAGAACCCAGGATGTAAACTTCAAGAGGTTCCTTTTGAGGCCCAGTCCTTAGCAATCACATTAGCAAAAAATTAATATACCTTATATGATATACAGGAGTATGATAATATACAAACACTTAGTGTTATTTTGACAAATGTTATATTTATGCATCCTTCGGAGAGATTAACACTTACATAGTTAGCACTCTGTATAACTGAGTACACAACGGTCACCCTCAAATTGAATCCCACACAATCACTTAACAGAGCATTTAAATTTATAAACAGAAACACACACATATTTTGTTTAGGTTAGTCCATCCGTCCTTCCTTTGGCACATTCATGGATAATTGAGATGGTCAAAAGATCATTCTTCATTTATCTTGGATATTGCAAAATCATTCAGTAGCACCTTGATGATGTGACTTGAATACTGGACATTGGGCAATTCTTTTTATTATTGTCTGCAAGTGAATTTTCCAATTTGCAAGTATCGAGCACTTTGCTTACAGTCTTCATACAAAGTCAAAAACAAACAATGCATGCAGCTGCAGCTCTGCTACTGGAGTTAAGGAAATTCCGAGGAAAAGTGTTAAAAAATAGTTTCATTCTCCAAGGGATCAAATCCGTGGTAGGTTCTAGGTTTATTTCACTTTCTGCTTTCACTATATGAGTTGTTGAGCAGAAAAGTAGTACTATAAACATAAAGGACTCGTTGATGATAATAGGCAGTGTAGTTATTTGATAATAACTCACGAAAATTGGAATAAGAAAAAAAAAATATGAGAAATACATTTACAATATTTACAAAGATGCTTCCAAGGAATCGTAATACGTAATATTATGCTCTCTTTCTCAAAATACGTGCAGAAAACAAGGATAGAACATAAGCGTCATGCCATTTCTTAAATTTTGACGGAATGTCTTAGATACCAACAGAAAATAAGAATTTCCCCAGATATCAGTTGAAAAATTTTTGGAAGAAGGGCTGCCACTACAAAACCGATATTTCCATGGCTGGCTAGATGAATATCTTCCTGAAAACGACTATATTGAAGCTAATTCAAGTCTTAACCTATTTTCCAATGGTTCGAGGTTTGTTAAAATTTGTTCCGTATTTGTTAAAAATTTCTTTTATCCGCATGATTCAAAATCGAGGGGGTGATAACCAGTGATCGAGCTGAGCATCGTATGGAACCCATTTTACTACTCTTCTATTTCCAAATATATTCTCAAATAGCTGTTGAATTTCCAAAGTATTGTGGAGAGGGCATCCATCATGCTAGAACAAACTTTGATGTAGTTCATCAAATAAACTTTTGTTTTGAATAGCAGGTAATATATTGTCACGAGACAGCCTCAAATATCTTCCAGAATTCAAATTGTTGCACATTTAAGCGATTTCCTAAAACTATTTTACAGTTTTTGAACTTTAGGTAAATATGGTACGTACATCGGTACCAACCACACATTAAATACAAATTTTTCCTTTAATATTTTTTGCGATATGAAGTTTCGATTATTGGTACTGTAGTGATGTACGTGGCGTCGATCGTAACACACAATGTTTCTCTTTCGATCCATCTGTCCAAACTACTTTAAATATATATAAAATCATTATGAAAAGATTGATCCTCGAAGATAGTCTTCATCGATTATTTCTTATATAGTTGCTGGTTTGATGGTATATGTTCCTCTCTAAACCCTTTTGCATGCTAGATTTAGGAATTCCAGTTAGTCGTTCGAATGATGTTATCAAATCGTTCGTAATATCTTGTAAAACCCCCTCGTTATGATAATGTTCGTGAAAGCCTTGGTGCAACAAACGCCCCAAAGCTTAATAAATTCACATTTAATAGTCTGAATGAATGAGTTCGTCTTCGGCTTCTGCTATTAGCGCATTCCTGTTAGTTTTAAAGTAGAGTTTCTGCATGTCAAAATTTCCTTCACTTCAACAATTTGAAGCCATTTTAAATAATTTTTTTTAATAAATTATCTCGCTGTCACCATTTTACCGTGCGTTCGAAGAAACTAAGTATTATTATTGCTGAGTATTCCTAGAAACAGACTCATTTTACTAGCAAGTGGAATCCATTATAACTTCCTGGCAAAGCAGTTATAAATTGTTGAAAAGCATTTCTTGCACAGGGCCGAAACATAAACAAATTCCATATGCGCAACATATGCAAAATAAAAGATGATGAGGACTCTAAAAATCCTAAACGGTGTATCAAACTTTGATCTAGACAGGTTAGAAAAAGACGTTAAAAAAAGAAAAAGTTCTATAAAAAGTTTTTATAAAAACGTTTTTACGAATTTAATGTTTCTTCTAAAGTAAAGGATCAACGGTTTTTTGAATATGCGTTATGATATGCATTATGGGTTTTCTCAAAATTCGCCGCCCAGATCTCGCTATTACATTACAAGCAAAACTGCCTAAAACCCTTCCATTTAACCGACTATGTAACTCCTATACATGGACAGCCAGTTTGAGACGCATTATATATTAAGAACGTAATAGTTTTTTTACGTTATTACTCCGGTAAATTTCTTGTTACAGTAGAAGTAAGATGTTTCCGGACGAGGCGATAGTCGAGTCTGAAACCTCGAAACGACTACTGTAAAACGTTACTGGACGTATGTTGACCATAATTTTATAATTATACTAAATAAAAATAGACAAAAGAAATGTATGTCTGGCAAATGTTTTTAAAAAATGCGGTATAATTTTATTACGGTATCCAGTACTGTAATAAAATTTTATTGGAGTAATCGATACTTTATATTGCGCTTTGCGTCCTATTAATAATTAGAAAGGTGTTGGATCGCAGGTGTAGGACAAATAGCCACTTCACTTTCTCGAAATCGCCAACGTTTCGACCTTTATAAGACCTAAAAATAAAGGTCGAAACGTTGGCGATTTCGAGAAAGTGAAGTGGCTATTTATCCTACACCTGCGATCCAACACCTTTGTAATCGATACTGTAATAGTTATTTACGTTATGAGTACAACATTTTAATTCATACTTTTTAAAACAAGACAAATTAATGAAAAAATCGGAAATTAAAGATTAACTTTATCAGCAGCAAATATTTTAAAAAAATCCGGTAAAACTTCATTACTCAATGCTGTAAAGACTTATTACGGCACTATGATCTGTAAAAGGCTATTTAATGTACTAAAATAAAGCACCTAAAATTGTCTTAAGTAATAGTTACTTGAAGTAATAGTTATTTACATTATATGTCTGGTAAATATATTTTTACAGTATGAGTAAGTTGTTCAGACGAGTAATGTACAAAACGTAACCGGAATAAAGCAGCTTGTTTAATATTTGGTGGTTTGTCTCCGACATCTTAGTTAGCATTATTTAAGATTTCCGAAGTTGGACTCCGGCATTTTGCCCTATTTATATTAATAAAAATATATATAAATATATAAATATTAATAAAAAAAATCGCACTAATTAGCACAAATCCCCTAAAATGTGACTGATCTGTGGAGTGAAGTTATTCAGCTGGTTTATCTGTTGACAATTCACGGAGCATGCGCCAACTCATAAAAAGTAAAGCCAAATTTGGACTGCCTAGGAGATATGGATGGAGCCAACAAATGCAGATAATTCATTGAAAATTGTAAAGTTTTTTAGCCAGAAGTCCGCCCTTTTAAAGGTATCCATGTAATTTCTTGGTCGGAGCACGTTAATGACGTCAAGTAATATAAATTCAAGAGAATATCGCCGTCATTTTTAAGGTACCCACTGCTAAAAAGGGGGGCCAAAACTATAAAACTGGAGGGAGGGTATCTCCAGATGTAATATACTAACTCGTTGGTTATCGCCAGAAAATTGTTCACTGTCATTTTTTTTGTGCGAAAGGAAAAAAATCAAGTTAATCTGCCTCACAACTACATATTATACTCATGTATAAGCCATTCACGTTTTATTGACATCAACTAGACATTGGAAATCTGACTTTGACATGTTTGTCGCATCTTCTCAGCATAAGCTGAAAGGAGATTAACAATCAATTAAAAAACAAAGGTAACGAGATGTCAAAAATAAGTGAATGAGTTATAAGTTTGTGTGTGCATGGGCAGAAAATTGTATGTGTATATATCATACAGTTTTAAGTATTACGGTTTTCTTGCCTTTAGTACTGTTGTGTAGCAAACCTCATTATAGTGTATATTAACTCCATTAGTGCGAAAAGAAATTACCTAATAAGACTCTTGTATAATAGTTATATTACTGTTTTGATACCAAAATGGTGTTAGTATCTATTACTTACTCTAAAACGTGAGTAACAACTACTCACTGTTGTGTGGATCTATAACGTCAATTTTAGATTCAAGCCGCATTTGCTTTATCGTGTCAATTGGGCGAGTATTGTTAATCGTTTCTACATCTGTAAAGTTATTTACGTCCGGTAAGTATAGTTTACAGTAGGAGTAAGATGTTGGAATTTCGAAACAACTACTGTAACGCGTTACCGGACGTGTGATGTACAACATTTTACTTCATACTTATTAAAAACAGGAAAAAATTAATTTTATGCGCGGCGAATATATTTTTGAGAAATCCGGTATATTTTGTAGATATTCTATACTCTGTTTTAAAACTAGGAGGAGTAAAGGCCAAAGATAGATTTACACGATAAAAGTTGCCAAAAAAGTTAAAAGCATTTTCATACACTAGGATATTCAATAGAAATGCGAACTGGGCGAGCGCGATGCAGCCAACGTCCTTTAGCAGAACTTCTCGTCTCTCTTTCTTTTTAAATATTATTGACTAGCTATCTCTTTCTCCTAGAACACGCCAAGTTCTCGAGGCGTCGGGTCTTTAATGAACCATGTTTATTATGTATTATTTTCTTTTTATGAAATGAGGTTATGTTATAATATGTTTATTTTTTTCAGTTAAAGAGTATGAAAACTTATTTGATTTAAGCCAATATTGAAGTTTTTCTATTAACATCGCTATGTAACTGTATAAAGGAGATCCTATTCTTTGCTATCTATCCTTAAGAACGCGGCAGTGTGAATTTAAAAGCCTAAGAAATGGTTTGTAAAAAAGATACAATCCAAAATCTGTAGAACGTTCTTTAGTTTCTTCATCATACCTATGCTCACATAACTTTCATGAAGATGATGTTGAGTGTTTTTTGAAGATAATACAATATGCAGAACCAATAACAGTTCTTCATGCTCCCATGGTACCTATAAGTGTAATCAAGGGTGAACTACATAAGTGTAATCGAGAGTGAACTACATTATCCTAATGCAATTGTTCTGATATCGAGCCTCTTAAGCAAACATACCTACTATATTTTCCAACTAACTGGAAAAAGTGGGAAATAATGAGTAGCAAAGTAGTAAACTGGAAGCTGATGTTTTGGAAATGAGTTGTTTTGAATAACCCGATGAATAACCTATATAACCACCACAACTAATGCCAGTGCACTAAACCCATTTCCATACTCTACATTTTATGGGATCAATAAGTTATGTATTTCAGTACTACTGTTTTATTAGCACTCACATTTGAGTGCAAATATTAAAGATATCTAATCTAACAACAGCTCCCACAGCTTATTGGTTCCACAAAAAAAGATCAGTGACCATGGGTGGTTGAAGGCAAAATAAAGACAAGTTGTTCCATTTGCTGGAACAAGGCAACACACACTAAGGTGCAATTATACAAGTTACACTCAAAGTCTGGTTCAGCTAAACTCAACTGTTAGTTGAACTCACCCATAAGAAAGTTGGGCTCAAGTACCAGTTGAGTTTTGCGGAACCTGACTTAGAGTGTGGCTTGTACATTGAGGCCTAAAAAAACCCCACAACACTTAACTTCAGACATGCTTCCTGTGCCACATACGAGTTGCACTTTCTATTTATATTGTTTTTTTTTACATAACATGTGTCCTTTACCAACCCGTATTAAAAGATATGTAGAAAATAACATATATTGTTGTGTAATTTTTAATTTATATGAGAAGGACTAGACATTTTGAAACCAAATTAGGTATGTTTGGGTGTTAGTCCTTTCCAACAGCCTTGATTAAATTTCTAATATAATTCAGTCTGGGAATATTGCAAACTGCTATTTTTATTGTTCTTTTTTTCTCTCACATAAGCAGATTTTTACATAATATCTTTTGTGTCAAAAATTGTCGATTAAAATTCTGGACTTGACATGAGCGACAAACCATAAACAGGTACCTATGTATGCTACTAATACTGTCTACAAGATACTGAAGTTTAGTTAAAATTTTGGAAAGATCTGGAACGGAAACAAAAACATACCTATTTGTGTTCTAAAATGTCCAGTGCCTTTTACATAACTCCATAACTCAAAAATATATTATACTAAATTTTAGTTATAACATGCTGTACCTTAATATACAGGTTAGTTTTAAGACATGTGTTTATTAAGCAAACTCTACTTATTTTTCGATGACCTGTTACCAGTATTTCCTAATGCTCTCTATAGACACCAAAGAAATCTATTAAGCACTGTAAAGGCTTCCATGGCTAGTCAAAATGCATTATGGTCTATGATGCCATGGTGCAATGGACTAGCATCCATTGGCCATAAGAGAGCTCATTTTGCCCTTTGCCTCATCGACAAAAACGCCTGATGGAAGAAATTCCATTGAACCAGGCCAGGGCTTCAAAGCTACGCTTTAGAATGTTCATTAGAAAACTTCATCTAGTAGGCTGTGAAATGTTGACAGTAAAGGATGATCAAAGTAAATGGACTTTTGTTTCTCCATCTTTTTCTTTTGACATTTCACAGCCAACTAGATGAAGTTTTCCAATGAACACCCCGTAAACATACTGCTGCGCAAGTTTGTATGGTAGCGGGAAATGTGAGATCAACTAGGGGATAAGTTAGACAATTTTCTGATCTACCTAAGTTCTAATGTTGAAATTAAACTAGTCAAGCCAATAACTGTTATAATATGATCTATTCATTCTAAAATCACATTTAAATATATGAAAGGAAATCAGTAAGGATGCAGCAGAAATGGATCATTATCAAAATATAAGAGAACATAGATAATTTGAAATTTCACATCTCAGTTAGAGCCGAATTCTACAAACTGAAACTGATACCTATACTATTGTATCGGTATCAGTACCATTTACTTTAATCGCCCCCATCTCTTGCTGTAAAAGCTATATTAACTTATTATACAATTCAACACTTGGTAATTATACTTTGGGATAAAACTTTTTATAAAAAGTTCAGGTTTTTTTCTTATTCTAAAATCTTGTAGGAATCATGTAGATATCGATTAAACCGTCCTTATCAACAATTTTTTTATACTTCTTAATACCTACTAAATCTTTTAACGATGAATTTTGAGTTAAAATACACTGTAAATATTTTTTGCACTCTGACACCACGTATAAGTACGTAAAACTACAATTATTACGTTTCAATGGTATGATAATACGCTGGATACTTCTTAAATATGTATTTCTCCATACGACATGCCACCTCGTTCAATTAAAATACTCTTGCAGTTTCTTTTCATGTATTTCAATACTTTGAAAAACTTACTTAAAATTTATTTGCTTCATTAGACAGTACAAAAATGTTCGGAACATTAATGGCAGGTCATTGCGGCTTTTTAAGACCTCAAGAATTTTAATTAGGGTGGGAATTTCATTAAAAAAACTATATACAAGCCTCCTTATTTCATTTTTTTGACCTTCATTGAGAGTTTTAACGGTCGCAGGTCTTCCACCACAATGCTTAAAAGCGACTACTTTTCCAGTTTTCCTATACTCTTTCAGAGTGCAGTAATGAAAACTGTGGACTTCGCAATCTCTAAAAATAATTAGAAATATCCAAAAATGTTTAGCCCCTTTAAGGAATAATATAAAAGGAGTCAGTTTTTACCTCCTGCTTCAGCAATTTTTGAATCCAGATAAGATGTTTTTATTAAAGACTTGTCTGCTGCCAATTGCTTGTATAAATTTACAATATACTGTTTCTCTGCCAAAGACAGATGCCCCAAATCTAAACGTTTTCGTTTCTTGGGTTGGAGAATTTCCGCCTCCGCTGCAGCCGCTAGTACTTGGGATAGCCGGATCCATGGCAAAAACAACGAAATAAGGCAAAGTGCGATATTATGAGTTCTTAAAAGAACTTTTGGACAATATAACAATATCAAACCTTGAACATTAGAGAACTGGACAAGCAAAAATGGAAAATAACAACGAACACACAAAAGATTATTTGAAAATTCGAATTTTCAAATAAAATGGTGTCAAATTCGAGAAACGTCAGAACAGGTTTGCTTGTGTAAATCGGACCAACAGTCGGCCAATAAAATACCGCCATTTTCGCGCCGAAAATTTGAATCACTCCTCCTAGTTTTAAAACAGACTATAGTATAGAACTAACCTGAACTAACCTGTACTGATATTGGTAATGGATTTATTGAATACTGGCACAGGATGTACCGGTACTCAGTACTGTAAAATTTCTTTACGATATCCAGTCCTGTAAAAAAGGTATGTACCGGACTAACATCAAGTATGTAAAAGTATCCTAAATGATACACTGTCAAGTAAAACTTAAAATTGTTGATCATATGAACACATATCATTTTCTGCCCAAGCGCACACAAACTTCTCAACTTCACTTATTTTTGACATCTCGTTATCTTTCAAAATCGTCTTTTTTTGTACCTATTTCCTTTCAGCTTATGCTGAGAAGATACGGCAAAAACGTCAAAGTCAGATTTCCTAGTTGATGTCAATAATAAGTGAATGGCTTATACATGTTTTGTGTATGTAGTTGTGCGAAGCAGACTTATTTAATTTTATCCTTTCGCAAAAAAATATTGACAGTGAACAACTTTTTTGGCGATAACCAACGAGCTAGTATATTACATCTTGAGAGACCCTCCGGTTTTACACTTTTGGCGCCTTTTTTTCGCAGTGGGTATCTTAAAAATGGTGGCGATATCCGCTTGAATTGACGTCACTTGACGTCTTTCATCAAATCATTTCAAGCTGAGATTCATCAATTAACGTTCCCTGACAAAGAAATTACGTCATGAGTACCTTAAAAATGGCGAACTTCCGGCCAAAAAACGGGACCATTTTTTAGGAAAATATCGCCATTCGTTAGCTCTGTCCATATCTGCTAAGTCATTGGCGACAATGTTTTTGTACCTGATAGGAAGTCCTAATGTGGTTTTACGTTTTACGTTTTGCATGCTCCATGGGTTGTCAATAGATAAACAAACTGAATAACTTCACTTCACAGATCAGTCACCTTTTAAGGGATCTGTGCTAAGTAGTGCGATTGCTTTATTAATAAATAGTGCACACTGTTGAGTTCAACGTCGGAAATCTTAAGTCATTCTGACTAAGAAATCGGAGATAGCAACAAATGTTCAAGAAGCTGCTTTATTGACATTTCATTAAATTATGATGTCTATACCCCATTCAGTTATTTTTGGCATATCGTTACCTTTGAAATCTTCATTTTTTTATACCTATCCCTTTTCAGCACATGTTGAGAAGATACGATAAAAATGTCAATGGCTGATTTCCAACGCCTACTTGATGACAATAATAAGTGAATGTTTATACATATTGTCACGACCCGTTTGTGGTCGTTGTGATCCGTTGATGACTTATTTAATTTGCCTCGGGATCGATTTCTGAAGAGGGGTTGAAAACAACATTTATATTCTAACAACTATATTTATTAAAGTTAAAGCAAAATGGTTACAATGCGGGGGGTAAAACTTAACTAGAAAAATGTTACAACTTAAACTTAAAAAAAAAACTTAAAGTTAAAAGGTACTTACATTATCGTGGGCCAATGCATCATCGAATGCTTTAACAGCTTTGGAGACCGAAGGGCACTTATTGGGTTATGGATACATTAAATAATAAATTTGTACTTCACTAATAAATTACTAAGACAGACTGGGCTCCTCTGAGGTTTAATTTCTTGAGAGTCACATCATGGCCGCGAGATTAAAGCAAAGAGCCCCTTACTAACTCTGTTTATTTCTTTTTATACAATTTCCTTCGTCCCAACTTCGAGTGGAAACGAATGGTATCCGAGTGGAAAAAATGATGATTTCATCAGTCAGCACATTCCAATGATTCGGGATTGCGCGTTTTTTAATTGTTTTGTTATTTCCGTTTGGACCGAGGTCACTTCTCGACCCGGGTGACTTTCAAATAATGTGATTCATATTGTCGGTGAGTGCATCATTTTCAACTTCAGGTTTTTCATTTCCTAAAGTAAATTCTCATTTTACAGTATTTTCATTCGTGACACATATTTAGATTGCAAGGTCGCAAGCAATACCAGGTAACTGTTGGAAGATGTCAGTAAGTACATCATGTTCTCACATTGGAGTGATTTAAAATTCAAATCGATATCTCTCTTGGTTCTCCAGAAATTTCGCTGTACCTTCAATCAGAAATCATCCTGTGTAGTCGTAGAAAAAGTATATTTAGTCGTATCTAGTGGCTACTCCCTCGATAAAATACGATACAGCAAATTTTTCAATGGGAGTAATAGTCATCGTTATATAATAGAGGTGATTGAATAATATCTCATTAAATAATTTACTATTGTCTCAATATTTATAAGATGTCAAGACTAAATCCCGAAAAATAAATATGTTCTAATTGCCTACATTTTATCTTTCCGTCTCTCTCCCTTTTCGCTCAAGGAATCACCAATCAGAAACCTAGAAATTAGAATGAATGTCAAAAGTTACCCTCACAAAATCACAAATTAGCCACAGGTTACTTGATAATTTTAACGGACCTTTTTTTGTAATTGTTGTTTTTTCATTCACAAGTGAAAACTATAAATGTTTACCAAATTTGGTTAAGCCCCGATTCATCGAAATCATATTATTTCAATAAAAGGCAATATACATACATATTATCAAGTTGCAACTTAATCTCCGGATTCTCTGGTGTAATGTCATTATCTAGATGTGAAAAACAATAGAAATTCCTACATATAGGCAAATAGACATTAATTTAAGGCGAGCATTGTAATTTACACCATTGGCCGTCCTTCCCTCAAACAATTGAGGAGATACTTCAAGCTTCACCGCGCCCGCGTCAAATCCAAGACATCGCAGCAGGCTTTCCGTTCCAGTCAGTTGTTTTTATGTAGCTGAAAGGGACAGTGTACTGTCGCTGACCTTATAGCTATATACGGGCGCGAGCTTTAACAATCAATTAAATATTCGTAATGGTTGTCTAGAGGTAGACTGACGTTACAGGTCAATTAAACCGTTAATCGTCCTTGAGGGCCAGGCGTCTCATGGTTTTGAAGGTAATATTTATTTAAATCATTTGTAAATTTCCATTATCTCTTGCTAATAAAAACTTTACGAATCGATTTTGTTTTGTTTATGCTATCATGGACAAAAATTTTTGTATCATAGATACTTAGTCATTTCTGTATTGCTTTAATAAACTACATTCGTACAAGGAAGAGAAAACAGGGCTATATTCAGCGAAGTCACAAGGCAGTCGGTTTAAGCCATATAAATAAACTTCCATTCATGATAAATGGGACTATTGGTAGGAAAAATCTTATAACGTTGTCCTATAATGTACGAGCCTTGGTGATAAATCAAACGTTGCGTCATTTATTGGTCTCCAAATCTACTCCAATAAAGGTAAATGATTTGTCATTTCTGCAAGAATTTTATATAAAAGAATATACCATAATGCTGTCGTATACGATACACGGAAACGCAATAAAGAGCAGTAGAATAGAACTCAATTTCTTTATAGTGGTTTTAATCCGTTTAAAAAAATTTTTAATCCATATTCTCATATTAGAATTTGAATTTCACCAATACGTCATCAATATAATGCAATTAGGCCAAAATAACAGCAAGATGTTAGACATGTCTTTAAATAATTTGATACGGAAATTGTTTTTTTTGTGAGGAAAAAGGTATATGAGGAAAAGAAGAATATGTTAAAAGGAGAAAAGTAGAATGACTACATTGAAAACAAAATAACTGGCATGTAGTTTCGGGTGCATTGCTTCAAAATAGTCTGAACTTGGGGTTTAAAATTTAAAACTTACAACTCTATGCTGTATATCAAAAAACACATTGCATCATTGTATCTACAAAAAAATAGGGTTAAAATAATTTGCCATATGTAGTTGACGCGCAGTAAATCATAACACTGCAGTGGCATACAGAATTTAGTCGCCTTGTATAACTCGTGTTTGTTAAGAACAACCTTGGAAATTTATAAATAGCCTTCAAGAAAGAAAACTCTTTTAATCTATAAAGCAATCAGTTACACACATAATACAGATTTGTCTTTTTTGACGTTCATAAAATAGTAATAAACGATTGGATCTCGAGACGGAAATATTTAATTTATGGTACAATAAAAATAAAGGTCATAATTTATTTACAATTCAAATATGATTTTCCGCAGTTAATGACTATTTGTGTTTTTTCAGGGTTGCAAATCATGAATAGCGGCCGCGACATCTAAATTAGTTTTCAGTTGAATAAACTCCTTCTAAAAATGGCTTGTCCATTTCAACGTCCGAAGAGTGAAAAAAGCGGCGCGAAATCCCACCTGAAACGCGCCCTGACGACCAGACAAGGATCTATTCAAATACCCCTCGAAGAAGAAGAAGAGGACAAAAACACCCTCAACTTGAAACATCTCAGTTCAGCAATATTGATTTTGACCAATCCTCCGGTAAGTTTATTTTATTATGTATTAAAGCGTCGAACCGCGTTATCTGAAAATGAGGTTTCATGTTGCTGCTTTGGTGACAAGTATCTATTTACTAGTTATCGTGTTTGGTAAATCATTAGTGATTTTTTCTACTATCGTGCTTAATTGGGCTTTTCCCGCACGCAATTTCGTATGCAAATTGTTACTTTCGCGCACTAAGTGCGGTTTTTTACATTAAATCTTACTATACAGGGTGTCCAGTTTAAAATGATGTACATGGGGATATTGGCAACCGTTGGAGATACAAAGTCGGTTAAATGGAAGAAAAGTTGCGTTATGGTCTGCTTAAAAATAATCCGAGTCAATGATAATCGATATCGTTCCGGTAATACAGAGTGAAAACCAAAATAGTGCATTTTCGAAAAATCCTTAGAGTTTACTTATTACAAGAGCTATGGTCTTGAAAGCTTCAGATTGGGTGAAAGAGGATCTGGTGGTTCCGAAAATTCGGTCAAAAGTCGTCTAGGTCTACTATGTTGTGCGCGGCCGTTGTCACATTTCGTTTTTCTTATGGACGCCATATTGAATTTTTGCATTTTTTAAATCCCCGCAAAAAATGCTCTTCAACGATGTATAACATCTTTATGTTCGGCCAAGAAAAATACTTAAAAGTAACAAAATTAAAATTTCATCGTAGGTGGCTTGGATAATCCTATAAAAATTTTGGCATAGTGTGCTTAGATTTGTCATTTGTTATTATCCAACTGTCAAAGCATAGTCTTTATTGACAGTATTAAGAGTCTGCAGCTAAAAAAATTGGGAATTTTAAAATGAATAACGTTTCAAATAGTGAGAAATATGAGATGTTGCAGTGTTTTATTCTGTGTCGCAGAAATAATGCGAATGCTGAAGAAATGTATTTTAATAAATAACCAGAAAGACCACAAGCTGACAGACCACCAGACGAAGATAAAGAAAATTTGGTTGTGCTAAGCGTGGTCGAAACACCTCATACCTCTTTGCGTCAAATTGAAGATACAACCGGCGTTGCTCGGTCAACGGCGAATGCCATTTTAAAGCGTCATAAATATCATCCTTATCGTGAGCATCCCAGCCAGGGGCTCCAGAAAGGTGATCATATTAGATGAATGGAATTTTTGTCAATGGTTTATTCAAAAAACTAAAAATGCCTAATTTTACCTTGAAAGTCCTCTGGTCTGATGAGAGCCGATTTATCAACTGAGGACTATTTAATCGTAAGAACACTGTTTACTTGTCCTATGCAAATCCACGGCAATTAGATGGGGATTTAATGTGTGGCCAGGAGTTGTGGACACACATCTGATTGGGTCGTACTTTTTTAATGAGAACTTAAGCTCCGAGAGATATTTGAACATTCTGCGAAGTTCTTAACGTAGCAGAAGAAATAATGACTTCCACTAGCCACCATACAGAATATGTTTTTTCAGCAGGACGGTGCTCTAGGTACATCATATGAGCGTATTATTGCAAACTATCGGAATGCTGAATTTGACGATAAGTGGACAGGCAACCTGGGACAAATTGCATGGCCTGCAAGGTCCCCTGATTTAACACCGCTCGATTTTTTTGTATGGGGTCATATGAAGAATCCAGTATCGTAGGTCTTACGAAACCGTAGAGGAACTTAGGCTAGTTCTTAACAGAAGCTGTTAACGAACTTACTCCGCAAATAGTAAAAAACTCTACGAAGCGGTCCTGGCACGAGCTACGTTGTGCGCGCGGGAGAACAGTGGTTTATTTGAACACTTAATTTAAATCTAAAATAGGTAATTTCGTTTCTTTGTTTCAATTATTTGTTGTATGAATAAAGGTTTTTAGTTCTGGTTTGTACAGTTTTTGAATAATTTTACTAGTAAACTTGGCAAAATACCAAGCTTAATAAATCTACACCTAACTTATCGTATTTAAAGTGAAGTTGCTGTTCATTTACAGTAAGTACTTTAATAGGAATATCCAAGCCTCCTACGATAAAATCTTAATTTTGTTATTTTTACGAATTTTTCTTGGCCGAACATAAAGACGTTACACATTGTTGAAGAGCATTTTTTGCGAGGATTTTAAAAGTGCAAAAATTCAATATGGCCTCCTTAAGAAAAATGTTATTTGACAACTGACTTTAGACGAATTTTCGGAACCACCATATCCTCTTACCCCTAGTCTGAAATTTTCAAGACCATAGCTCTTGTAATAAGTAAACTATTAGGGTTTTTCGAAAATGCACTATTTTGGTTTTCACCCTGTATTACCGGAACGATATCAATTTAAAATATCATTGACTCGGATTATTTTTAAGCAGACCATAACGCAACTTTTCTTCTATTTAACCGACCTTGTATCTCCAAGGGTTTCCAATATCCGCATGTACATCATTTTAAACTGGACATCCTGTATATAGTTGTACATTAAATCATTAACTGCATACAAATATTTAGTATTAAAACTAGTGACATACATTTAAATACAATTTATATTGCTTTATATTGCACCAAATTACATGTTACATGCATGAATCACATATGTTATTAATGTGGTTCAAGCACATAACATTCTTACATTTTGAGCAGTGAGTTTTACATTTAATGTCTTCGGCTCGGGGACAAATTACACAATGAGACTTTTTAACGGCTGGTTGTTAATTATTTTTCTCCGTATCATTTATAAGTTTTCTTTTTAGTGAAACCGGTAGATTGTCCACTTACGATCTTCTTTCAATGTGCAATTGTAGGAGTCCTAGACCGACATCTTCTAGGAAATTTAATCTTGTTTTTTCCTCATCAGAGTGGTTAGAATACTAAATAACATGTGAATTTATCTCAGCGGTATTTAGAAGGCAGGTATTTAGACGGCATGTTCTTGCAATATTCTCCTTCATAACTATAGTATATTGTGTATCTAGTAGGAAAAGCGAAATATTCTCGGCCGATGATGTAAAGCAATCATCGGAGGACGATAATATGATTTTCCTACGAGGTACAAATACTATTTTTTCTGCAATCGGAAATGAAACATTGTCGAATTAGACAATCGAAAATGCGATATTATAGATTCTCAATACCTGTTGCTAATACCACTTAATAAAATAGGTACCATACATAGATTAGTGGTTACCACAACACCACCGGTTGTGGTAACCACAGGTGGTGGTTACACACCCAATATCGGCAGAAAACTGGTTTTTTTATCACTTCACAATCATCTCGCATGCCCTAGTGGAAGCACCAGCCGTCGCCCGATGGCGCCACTTACATATACACACTGTCTCTCGAGCAAAAATTAGATTCACTAGCCGTTCAAACTTAGTTTTCTGTCAGGTTTGCAGTATACCATACTGATGAGCTCTAATAAGGGCGAAACTGATAGAGAAATGAATTTGATACTCTGCCAAACGTCGCCCCCAGACAATATAGAAACGAAATCTCGGCCATTTGTCTGTGGGAAGTGGCAATATCGGCAGAAAACTGGTTTTTGGATCACTTCACGATCATCTCGCATGCCCTAGCGGAAGCACCTGCCGTCGTCCGATGGCGCCACATACATATAGACACTGTCTCTCGAGCAAAAAACTAGATCCACTAGCCGTTCAAACTTAGTTTTCTGTCAGGTTCGAGGTATACCATACTGATGAGCTCTAATAAGAGCGAAACCGGTTCATGGTTCCTCTGCCTGATAGAGAAATGAATTTGATACTCTGCTAAACGTCGCCCCCAGACAATATACGTACGAAATCTCAACCATTTGTCTGTGGGAAGTGACAATATCGGCAGAAAACTGGTTTTTGGATCACTTCACGATCATCTTGCATGCCCTAGCGGAAGCACCTGCCGTCGTCCGATGGCGCCACATACATATAGACACTGTCTCTCGAGCAAAAAACTAGATCCACTAGCCGTTCAAACTTAGTTTTCTGTCAGGTTCGAGGTATACCATACTGATGAGCTCTAATAAGAGCGAAACCGGTTCATGGTTCCTCTGCCTGATAGAGAAATGAATTTGATACTCTGCTAAACGTCGCCCCCAGACAATATACGTACGAAATCTCAACCATTTGTCTGTGGGAAGTGACAATATCGGCAGAAAACTGGTTTTTGGATCACTTCACGATCATCTTGCATGCCCTAGCGGAAGCACCTGCCGTCGTCCGATGGCGCCACATACATATAGACACTGTCTCTCGAGCAAAAAACTAGATCCACTAGCCGTTCAAACTTAGTTTTCAGCCGTTCAAACTTAGTTTTCTGTCAGGTTCGAGGTATACCATACTGATGAGCTCTAATAAGAGCGAAACCGGTCCATGGTTCCTCTGCCTGATAGAGACATGAATTTGATACTCTGCTAAACGTCGCCCCCAGACAATATACGTACGAAATCTCAGCCATTTGTCTGTGGGAAGTGACAATATCGGCAGAAAACTGGTTTTTGAATCACTTCACAATCATCTCGCATGCCCTAGTGGAAGCACCTGCCGTCGTCCGATGGCGCCACTTACATATAGACACTGTCTCTCGAGCAAAAAATTAGATCCACTAGCAGTTCAAACTTAGTTTTCTGTCAGGCTTGAGGTATACCATACTGATGAGCTCTAATAAGAGCGAAACCGGTCTATGGTTCCTCTGCCTGATAGAGAAATGAATTTGATACTCTGCTAAACGTCGCCCCCAGACAATATAGGTACGAAATCTCGGCAATTTGTCTGTGGGAAGTGGCAATATCGGCAGAAAACTGGTTTTTGAATCACTTCACAATTATCTCGCATGCCCTAGTGGAAGCACCTGCCTTCGTCCGATGGCGCCACTTACATATAGACACTGTGATCCACTAACCGTTCAAACTTAGTTTTCTGTCAGGTTCGAGGTATACCATACTGATGAGCTCTAATAAGAGCGAAACCGGTTCATGGTTCCTCTGCCTGATAGAGAAATGAATTTGATACTCTGCTAAACGTCGCCCCCGGACAATATACGTACGAAATCTCAACCATTTGTCTGTGGGAAGTGACAATATCGGCAGAAAACTGGTTTTTGGATCACTTCACGATCATCTCGCATGCCCTAGCGGAAGCACCTGCCGTCGTCCGATGGCGCCACATACATATAGACACTGTCTCTCGAGCAAAAAACTAGGTCCACTAGCCGTTCAAACTTAGTTTTCAGCCGTTCAAACTTAGTTTTCTGTCAGGTTCGAGGTATACCATACTGATGAGCTCTAATAAGAGCGAAACCGGTCCATGGTTCCCCTGCCTGATAGAGAAATGAATTTGATACTCTGCTAAACGTCGCCCCCAGACAATATACGTACGAAATCTCAGCCATTTGTCTGTGGGAAGTGACAATATCGGCAGAAAACTGGTTTTTGAATCACTTCACAATCATCTCGCATGCCCTAGTGGAAGCATCTGCTGTCGTCCGATGGCGCCATTTACATATAGACACTGTCTCTCGAGCAAAAAATTAGATCCACTAGGAGTTCAAACTTAGTTTTCTGTCAGGCTCGAGGTATACCATACTGATGAGCTCTAATAAGAGCGAAACCGGACTATGGTTCCTCAGCCTGATAGAGAAATGAATTTGATACTCTGCTCAACGTCGTCACCAGACAATATTGGAACGGAATCTCGGCCATTTGTCTGTGGGAAGTGACAAGATCGGCAGAAAACTGGTTTTTGGATCACTTCACAATCATCTCGCATGCCCTAGTGGAAGCACCTGCCGTCGTCCGATGGCGCCACTTACATATAGACACTGTCTCTCGAGCAAAAAATTAGATACACTAGCAGTTCAAACTTAGTTTTCTGTCAGGCTTGAGGTATACCATACTGATGAGCTCTAATAAGAGCGAAACCGGTCTATGGTTCCTCTGCCTGATAGAGAAATGAATTTGATACTCTGCTAAACGTCGCCCCCAGACAATATAGGTACGAAATCTCGGCAATTTGTCTGTGGGAAGTGGCAATATCGGCAGAAAACTGGTTTTTGAATCACTTCACAATTATCTCGCATGCCCTAGTGGAAGCACCTGCCGTCGTCCGATGGCGCCACTTACATATAGACACTGTGATCCACTAACCGTTTAAACTTAGTTTTCTGTCAGGTTCGAGGTATACCATACTGATGAGCTCTAATAAGAGCGAAACCGGACTATGGTTCCTCTGCCTGCTAGAGAAATGAATTTGATACTCTGCTAAACGTCGCCCCAGACAATATAAGTAAGAAATCTCAGCCATTTGTCTGTGGGAAGTGACAATATCGGCAGAGAACTGGTTTTTGGATCACTTTACTACACGACCGGTTGTTACACCTATAACAACCGGTGTTTAGTACTAATGTTTTCACGATATTTTTCACTTTCCGGCCTAGGCCGGGATTGAATATTGCCGTACTGTTTCTACAACTGATTGCTTAGTAACCATTTGAAGTATTGGAATAAAGTCCTTTTCGGCGTTAACAGACGTCAGTAAGTTGTCAATTTTTGATCGATTGCAAGAAAAAATAATTTCCTGTTTTTTAACATCAGAGGCTACTTCAAGTTTATCATCATTTATACCCATTGCAGATAATGGAATGACATTCTTGGTCTTTTTAACAATATGATACAAGTGTCATTGGAATTTTATCATGAAATCCAAATAGTGACTTCTCAACAATTTTATTATTGACAAAAGCAGGAGGAAGTTTTTTTTTTTTATTTTTTGTAATCGTTCCTACTATGGTCATCTTTTTTGAAAGTAACTTTTCTGCCAATGGAACACTGGTGTACCAGTTGTCAGTGGTAATATTTTTTTTCGGTTTCAACTATAAGAGCAGTGTCTAATGGCTTGCAGATTATTTGAAATGGACCATCAGATTGTTGTCCGAAGTACGGCTCAATCTGCAAAGTACAAAACGTTCTAGCATCACAAATAGCAAAAAACTTGAGGTCGTATATTGCCGGTTTATTGGGTAAATATTGTCGAAACTGACAACGTCGTGGAAATCTCAGTAGCTGCTCGTCAGTTGTTGCATATTCACCAATTGAATAATATTTCAAACAACTATCAATAAATTGTTTGTAAATTCTTCCCACCAGAGCAAATTTATCATAAGCGGTTCATCTCAGAAGGAAATAAAACCGATTCTAAGACATAGTCTTTTGAAAAGTTTCAATGCCAAGTCGTGATACATCCCACAAAGATTTGACATTTTTATGACTAAATATGCAAATGTCTGATATCAGTAAGCCTATCAAAGCACTAATTTCTGATTCATCTGTTAATTTACAGTCCCGTTCGGTCCAGCATTCTTCGGGCCTGTAAGATGCGTTATTATATTCTGGATCCTTGTTCTAACAGATCCTTGCATTTTTTCTATACGCCACTTAGTTGTGGTATCTCTTCCAAGATAAAATATTTTTGATATATTTCCGGAATCCTTTGCCAGGCCGTCCCTCAACTCGGAATCAGAAGTGTCTGAATACCTAAACTCGGAATCAGAAGTGTGTGCGTAATTTTGGTTTCCAGATGTATTCTGATCTGCTTCCGTCCCACTTTGTTTTCTCAATGGCTCTGCTTCTGATGGGCAATTTGCCAGTATTGTATATATGTACACACAACCGTCTCATATTCATTGCAAGAACTTTCATTCTCAGATACTTGCTCATCGTTAGTGGCAACTTCTTCAAATGCCTGAATAAGACGTTGCTGCTCTTTTGGCCAAGAATTCATATTTCTAGAGGTTTATAATTGAAGTATTTTAGTTATAGGCAGTAAAAATTATTACTTTGGAAGTTACAAACAATAAATTATAGAAATTACATAAAATCATATGTAAATTAGCTTACCTTCTATTCAGTTGGTTTGCTAAAACACAATAACGTTAAACGACTAAACTCTTACTGAACTGGATGAGCTCACTCCAAGGACCGCAAGATCATATGCAGCTACACAAGAGTGGGGATAATGGCGAAGTAACGACTAAACCTTACAGACATATTTGTAAGCGTGGGGTGTCCAAAACAACCCGCGCAAGTAGCACAGAGTTAAGTAACGCCGAGTCGTTTGCCATCGTTTTGAAATAAATTTTTTCTACGGGCGTTCTTAATATATCACTTTCCCGCACGCATTTTGTTTTTGAAACCTTCACTTTCCCGCATGGCGTGCGTAAAAATAAAGTTGGCGTGCGGGAAAGTAAATATTTAAAGAATGACTGATTTATAATATAATTTAGACTTTATAGTCTTTCTCTCCAGATAGGTGCACCTGCCTTACAGCCGCGTCAAACATTTTTATCTCATTTAAGGAACTATTATGCTTGCCTTTATTGATTTTTGATACAAAATATCTCTACAATATACGTACTTTTTATTCCAATGTCACCAGTTCATGCCTGAAACATTACGTCACGCCAACAATCACACCCAATTTTTGTCATAACAACCAATTGATTATTGATTAATTCAGCTGTCATAGTGTTGAAAAAGAGAACGTTATATCATAAGGCTGATTATCTGTTTCTTAACTTGGGCTCGCAAAAAAATTATTGTTTCTAACTCGTACGGAAAGTGTCTTTCCCGCACTCGTCAGCTGCCCGAACGACGCGAAGCGGAGATCGGCAGACAGCGTGCGGGAAAGTATCACTTTCCGCAATAGTTAGGAAAATAACTATATCATTAATTTCTCGCACTGATAAGATTATTCAGAGCATGAGTTCGTTACATGAAGAGCTGTTATCATAGCCAGTTATTGAAGTTGCAGCTGCTGCAAATCTGAAATTGTTGCTGGAAATTTCCCGTAAGCGGTTTGAAAAATAGATTTACTCAAGTGAAGAATAGAGTTTTTTTTATCCAATATCAATTAGTTTAGTCTTGTTTTTGTTCTATAATTTGGAAAATCAATAGCGCCGTCACGAGTTAATTTCAGATAAACACATTTAATCGAAGTGATGTTTCCAATATTAATTAAAACAATAGTGGAAACATGAGAAAGGAGTTAGCTGTATTATTGGAGTGATGAAGGATATGAGTTTCAAATACAATTTAATACGTAACAAAACATATTAATCAAGTTCAACAAGATATTGCTAAGTTGTTCTAGTCTCACCACTACATATTTTCAATGGAAGAAAGAATTCTACGAACAAAATCATATTTGTTTTTAGAACTTTTTTAACTCGCTTAGTCTAGAAATAGCTACATAGAAAGGTTAAAAGTAAAGAGGTAGGCATCCTTTCTAAATAGTTATGTAGAAGGAATACACTTTTCGGATGTTTTGCTATTAAGAAAGCTAAACAGAAGGCTTACGCATAAAGTTTAAAGAAAACCAACATACACTGAATGATACCTCAATAACGTATCAAACTATCATCTAAAACTAAGAAATGTTATGAAAACTCTACGTGTGAAAGCTAAGAGAATTTGGGAGCCCACTGAATAGGAAAAGGAAATGAAACATGTGGAAAGAGCCTTTTGTTGGAACAGAGCGGATATAGCAAGCACGAGTTTGATAGGGCAGTTTTTCCAAGAAATATGAGTCAACAGGTAATTGGAAGAAAAACCGAAAACAAGGAAAAAAGTGTTTAACTCCGACTCGCACAATACAACAGAATCTGAGATCGGCCAAGGACCAGAAGGATTCCCTGTCAGTACCCGGAGTATACCGGGTTCCATGCAGCTGTGGCTTGGTTACATTGGCACCACCAAAAACGCCGTACCAACACGAGATTATGGAATACAAAAGAAGTTGCAGACTACACAAAAGCCAGCTCAGCAGCAGCGCATGTTCTTTCTGACGTTCACGTTATCCTTTTCAACGAGGATTCTTACATCAATTGCAACTTTTACTATCTGAGACTAACCAGGAAAGGCATTGAGATGTTTCAAGCAGGAAAACGTCTTCAACAAAAAAAAAAGAAAGTTAGAAAAAAAATCGTTCATGGGTCGAATCAGTCATTGTCGAGAAGCAATGAAGATCACTTTGTCTATTGCCTTTGATAAAGTCCGTCGCAGTTGTCAACGAAACGTCAGAAAGAAGTTTCTCTGAACTTCGCCCTCAAAGCCCGGAAAACATTAGAATGTGACCACCGTTTGTTAGGCCGAGTTACCCCGTCTTCAAAAATGTTAGTGACTGCAAAATCAAAAAAAAATAATTTTAAGTCGTTGGGGTTTAATTTTAATATTATAGGTTTTTATTATTATAGTTAGGTATAATTTTAAAATTTAATTATGTTGGGGTGACCAATGACGCAGACTTCACTCACAACAGAGTTTTAAATATGCATATCATGGTCTATTACAGTGACTCAAAAATCCCGGCCAAAGTATGAAAAGAAACCACCACTATGTAGGCTATAATTTTTGGCCTGCACAGGTGCAAATAAAAAATGGAGATCAATGTTGAAATAATCTTTATTAATATCGAGGTGCATTTTGACGAAAAAAATGTTGGCAAAAAGTCTATTAGTTACTTCGATTTAAATATGCATATTTTTTTAATGTCGTGCAAAAAAAATTTTTACATTTTTTTGTTCTAAATGAAGCAACATGTTAAAAAAAGTAAAAAAAAAAATTTTTTTGCTCCAAATTAGAAAGAAAATGAAAACTGATTGTTGTATTTTAAAAAACAGTAACGTGCCATTTTTTGCTAAAAAATACGTGGAGCCCTGTTTATACGCACGCCTTTGACGGAACAACTTTATTTTCCTAACAGGTGCGCAAAGTAACACTTTCGCGCTCGCGACTGCCGTTGCCAGAACGACGCGAAGCGTAGTTCGGGCAGCAGTCAAGTGCGCGAAAGACTTTTTGCGCAAGAATTAGGAACAAAATTTTGTCCACAACCTGAGGAGGTACAAAAAGAGGTGTTAGAAATCTGAAATTGACGTTTTTATCGTACCTTGTCGACAAATCCTAAAAGAATATATGTATAAAAAAATACAGATCTTGAAAGGTAACGTGATGCCAAAAGTAAGTGTATGATTTATACGTAGAAATTACTTTATTAGACGACTTTAAGTCCCGCAATTTTAGCGTCATATAAGAAGTAACAGCGAAGTAACAATTCATTATAAAATTACTTTATGTACATAACCACTTCAAAGTTATTTTTGGGAGTACACCTAACATCACCAAAATTACTTCAAAGTCGTTGCGACTAGATAGTGTGTCCAAGATAAAAATATACTAATTACATGGAGATCTCGGAAACGCTATCGGTATCGGAGAAAACCTATTTTTCTGTAAAAATGAGTTACTTGTTTTCAATTTTTTTATTTAAAAAAAAGGCTATTTTATGAATTTTTATTTTTATATCTTTTTTTTAAAAAACGTTTTCTTTATGTACCTTTTAAAGCTTTACAGGATGGCGTTTATTATTTCTCATTCTATTGCGTTTCGTTAAAAAGGACCATCGTCCACTTAACTTTTTTCATATGGACCAAAAAAAAAAGTCGGGACTGCACACAATCATAAAGAAATTAATTCTATTGCCTATTCAGATAATATTTTTAAAGGACTTTAACACGCCCTAAAACAATCAGTTTTACCGATTTCCTTTTCAGTCTAGGAATCCCATTAACCTCTTTGGTCTCCAAAGAAAACTTAACAGCCTTCGAACACGAGTTTTGTATTTAAGGGATCGGTTTCATAGAGCGTTAGCGGTACACCCAAAGATATTGGCGAACATTTTTCAAGCCGTGGAAAACTTCAACAAGATTGATGAGCTGTTAATTGTTAGGGTAAATTTTCTTTAGGGACATCATTGCCGCATTAGGATAAGTTTAAAGCGGCCTGGTGTCAGTTCAGAAAATTTTCAGTGCACAGAAAGCGATAATTTAATATTAGATTGGATTCCCGTGGGAATTTAACAGTTAGTTCAGTCCCACCTTTCTATTAGTATAAGCCATTCAGTCATTATTGCCGTCAAGTAGGCGTTGGAAATTTGACTTTGACATTTTTATCGTATCTTTCCAACATGTGCTAAAAGGAGATGGGTATAAAAAAAATGAAGGTTTCAAAGGTAACTAGATGACAAAAATAAGTGAATGGGCGATAATTACTATCCTGTACTTACATTAAACCAGACGCCGAACTTAATACCTACCAAATATACGATAGGCTTAGCGACTTCTACATCAACTCCTCTATCCAATTTTAAGCCGTCACTTCCATGTTAGATGGGATTGTTCTGACGTTCCTCGATCGAGAGCACAAAGGAGGAAATCTCGATGATGAGCTGAAAGCGCGAACATAGCTTAGTACGAACTTAAATTGTCACAACTGTATGAAAAGCAGTATTGTACTATATATTATAATCAAATTTATACACTGGAGAAGTTGATTGTGTAAATATTTTCTGAAATTTTTACTGCAAAAAAACTCAAGTTCTAACATGTAATATGAATAACTAACTTTAGAAATTTCACCGATTTTCCAATTACATATTTACAAACACGTGGAAATGCGTAATTAACCTTTCACAACCGCGAAACGAGAAAGGGTCAAAAGGAGTCCTAAATTTAGTATCCGGTCCTCCGGGCAAACATGCATTTAAGGGCTTTGAGTACTTAACAAATAGAGAGAGGGAAAAGAATAAAGGACATGTTTTGCTCCATTTAGTGGCCGCGCAACAGGAATGAAAAATATTGAAAAATGGGGGATTGTAGCACTAGTCTAAAGATTCGAATAACTATATATTATATTTTACGGAGTACTTGATACAGAAATGTTCATAAATATTTAAAGCTACGGAATAGAAACATAGGTTATGGTAGCATTAATACAGTAATAATAATAGTTATTGATCGAAAGTTATTGAAGTGTACCTTCCAAAATGATACCAAACTCCACTAGAAAGACAGCCTTAAAACTTAGCTTAAAGACTCCAAAAATACTTAAGGGGAAATACCGAGCTCAAGCCACCCACTAAATTAACACATGAGGTTATTCAGGTATATAAAAGTTGAATTCAAATAAAGTGTTGGTTAGGGTTAGTTTATAGATTTCGTGCATATTACGTTACAAACTAAACTTGGGGATTCGTCAAGATAACCTTGCTTATCTAACTCAAAAAGGTCTTTGAATTTAATTATATTTTGCTTTATTATTTTAAATAAAGTAAGAATTAATTTTGCTGATACTCAGATACTCAAGCAAAAAAATTTTACTTTTGTGCCAAAATAAGTGGTAAAAAAAACTTTTTGTGTCTCAAAACTTCATCAAAGCATTCTACTGCTATAAAATCTAGAAAGGAGTGGCTCTTTAAAAGGTATAAGTTGATTACTTTACTGAAATCTGGAATAAGATGTTTAACATTTATAGATGTGAATTCTATTCCTACGTCTTGGACCTTGCACCAAATTCATATGAGTTAAGCTTTTTGTGTCTCCAAGGAAAGAAAAACTATATATCTCTAAAACCAAAATATCCTCGCATCTGCGGTTCAGGAAAGGGTGGTGGTGATGCCGGGTACCGATGCAGGAAATGGCCACGAGGCTTTCAACTTGAGCGGTGGGAAAGGGTCACCTGCTGTTCAAAGCCTGCCGAAGCAGTTAAACTGTTTTCTTGAATGTACGGTAAACAAAAACTTAAAAAAAGGAAATAGTTAAATATGGACCGAGTCCAGAATCCGCCAAAATCCAAGGGCGTTGGGTAGAACCAGGAGCCTCGGCTCGGTCTTCCCGTTGCAAGTTCAGGCAGGAAAAAGGCCGCATGAAGAAGATGACGATCGATTTTAGGTTACAGAAAGGGGGTGGAGGAAAAAATGTGATCACTTTAAGAAATATAAGAATCGCAAAACTCCTGCAACCTTGTCTAAAGCTAGCACAAGAGCAGAGTCAAGACCTTCTGGCGAGCGACTGATATTTAAAATAAAGGACGTCATTACTTTCATTGTCGGCAAATCTAAAAATGACAAGAGGTTAGGTCGCGCGTCACTCAATCAAAATAGAAAATAATGAAATTAACAAGGGAAAGGCTGGTCATTCTTTTTCTGTTATTCAAAAACAACTCAGGAGCCCTGAAAAACAATAAAATAACCATTCTAACCCTCAGGAACATACTCGGAACTGCAGTAGTACAACATGTTTTACATTGTAAACAAAGATGACGCAGTCGGTAAGAAAAAGGTACGCTTTATTGCATAAAACTAACAGTTTTATAAAAATCAGAAAGCCCAAAGGGAAACCAGATCTCAGCAGTAGCACAAAACCGAGAGAGTTTCTTCAGTGACCTAACCTGAACTACTTTCTCAAGTAGTTGGCACACTGTGGCTAATAGTGATCTGAGTTTTTTCAAAAACTTAAAATTTGTCTTTTTACACACTAACTGAACTTCTTCCTCGAAAAATACCAAACTTTCCTTTTGACCCGTTTTTAGTCAAACTTTACTTAGTTTGGCCTGAAAATTTTTCCAAAAACAATTTTGAAACAATTTTGCCTGATTAAATCTTAAAACTAAATTTCGCAAGAAACACCAAGATTTGCATTTTTAAACAACTTGGGTTATTCTTAACAGCCTAATTCTAACCTAACTCTAACCTTAATTTCTCCAAAGCCTTCGTATTCGCATTTCTTGACGCTTGTGTTATTTTTAAACGATTTTGGCCCTAATCCTAATATGATTCTTACTAATTCCAAATTTGTATTATTATTTTTTGTATAATTTTATATTATTCTTAACCGCTAGTTCTTTAACCTTAACTTATATTTTTAAAAAACTTCAAATTTGAATTTTTACACTCTTCAAGACATTTTCAACAATTTTTTGCTTTAATCTTCCCCCTGTGTTTTTCCAAACATTTCAAATTTGCAATTTTAAATGCTTTGAGTCATTTTAAATCTCGTTTTTAACCGATTTTGGTCTTAATCTTAACATGTATTTTTCAAAAAAATTCCTAATAAGCATTTTTAGACGATTTAAATAATTTTTTAATTGACCGTATCCTAACCTGAATTTTTCAAGAAACGTTTACTTTGTATTTTTTCACGCTCTCAGTAATTTTTAACCGAGTTTAACTATAACCTCAATTTGGGTATCTCCAAACTTACCAAAATTGTGTTTGGTAAGTTGTCCACCAACCAAAATTGTCAACCAAAATGGAGTCATTTTCAACGAATAGTGCCTTAATCCTATCCTGACTTTTTCAAAAAATATAAAAAATTGCATTTTTAGATGAGATGGGTAATTTTTAATCGATTTTTTATCGGTGAATGCACCATCTAATTCTAGAGTTAACAAATACTTCACATATCCTTTGACAGTGTATTTTTCTTGTCCTGAGGGGTTTTAACTTAATTTCAAAGTCAAGACAAAAGTCAGTTCTATATTGTCTTGTCTTGCGGTCAATCGCATGCGGAAAAGTCTCTTTGCCACTCGCATTAATTTGAGAGTTGAAAGTAGCACTAGTGCGTGTAATAGTCGGTTCATAAAGTTTAATGAATTAAAAAAAAAGTTTCATAAGAAGAATATGTGTCATTTTCTGGCGGGGCTGTGCAGTCTACGTAGTGAGTCCAGCAACACGGGCAAACCACAAAAGTCAATTTTTCTCCGATTACATATTATTTTTTCTCCAAACCTTTGAATTGTTTTGTTTCAAGCTCGTTGCTTTGTAGATAATCTGACAAGCATCAGGCAAAGCTTTTTCCTGCCGCTGGAATGACTTGTTTTATCTTCTGCTGTTCAAATAAAAGATGGTTTAGTGACGTTTGGAAAAAGAGATTTTTGTACGAACTGGTGCGATCAAAATTCTTACGTCAGGTGTCCCAGTAATAGCATATTGTACAACTAGTGTCGAAAACTGCACTTTTCACACGAGTGCGACGGTTTGGACACGAGCCGTAGGCGAGTGATACAACGTCACAAGAGGGTGATGAGTGATTTTTTTACGTGTTGCACACTATACTTTTTCTACGACTGCGATTTTATTTCATAAAGTGATCATTCGTATTATAAAATATTTGCAAGGCGTGTGCAAAGCAATCAGAAGCGTGCGCAAAGTGGACTTTACATACGCTTCTGTATGGGTACATTTTATTAGTATCATCAGTTCGTGTCGGCACTTTGATGTTTCCGAAACTAAAACGTGCCGCGCGTACCTGGAAGTGAATGAAACATAAACTCAATAAAGAGATGTAAACAAACATTTAAGGTTACGTTAATTATTAAAATTAAGAAGTGACAATAATGGCAAAAAATGACCGTGATAGCTCCCCTCTTTTTGGGAAGAAGGGAAACTTCCAAAGAAGTTAGCCGACGATGATAACCTCAGCGATATAAAAAAACAATAAAAGAAAGTTAATTAAATTGAAGACAAAAAATATATAGGGTTCATCAATTCTGCTGTTCCGCTACCCACAACAGTACAGCAACTGAAAGTCTGTCGGAAAGAAAATGTATGCATTGCGTACACTACAATTAGCAAGTAGGAACCTCGCGTACCAGTCTCGACAAAACTTCACTCAAAGTCACTCCCACTAGGTGGAGGGAAAGAAATTACAAGATAATAGTAAAAATAACTAGAGAAAAAAAATAACCTAAAATCCGACAACAATAGGCAATGATTTATAGTATCCATTCGAACCTGAAGTGCGGGGCTGTCCGGCGTCTTGTCGAGAAGATTTTTCGCTTCAGGAGTCGCCCCCCCCCCCCCCCCCAAAAAAAAAAGGCTGCACTGCATGGGGATCTTCAAAACTATAAGAGATACAAACGCGGTTAAATTAGAAGAAAATTGCACTATAGGAAGACATGTAACATGAGTTGTTTGCTTTTGTCTTTTAGATGTCTCAAAAATAGTAATTTTATGGATTTTTATTTTTATTTATTTTTTGAGTTATTTTGAACACCATCGAAAAACGAAGAACACTTTCTCATTGCAATTTACGAGACGGCGATTGTTAATTTTTGTTCCAACGTTTTGTTATTGAGAGACCATCTTCAAGTTTGCATTTTCATATGGTACTGTGGTGTTAGGAACTAATCACAGGTCCTTTTTTTCTTACATAAGCTTACAAGACAATTCAGAAAAGTCCAAGTAAGCTAAAATTCGAAAACAATTCCCAAACCATTCCAGAATTAAAAAAGGAATGAAGGCAGCTTATTGTTGCAACTACTGTTTAAATTTGTGAAGAAAATCGTAAATAGGAAAAGAATAATTATTATTCAAATTAGGAAAATAATGGTGGCAATTTAGAAGATAATGGGTTTTACTTGTATAGTGACAGTGATTTTCCTGAGACTGGTTTAGAAATAACACTTAATTTGTTGTAGAAATAAAGGTAAAAGAATCACCACCTTCTAACAAAACAATTATGGTCTGGTAACAAGATGTGAGTTTTATCATCTCATAATGAAGTCACCAAAGTTTATTTTATGAGGTATTCTGACTGATGCCGCTGCCACCAAATTTCACAATCTCAAGATGAAGGGGCTGAGGACAAACACAGAAGAGGACCCCGACCTTCTGGAACAGTCGAAGTATGCCACGGTTACAGGAGCTCTAGAACCCCCCCCCCCCCCCATGAATCGCCCTCCCAACAGCCTTAGGGAGAGAGAGTGACCAGGGTGGCACCCAACATAAGCCAGCCCTTACAAAAGAGACAAAAAGATAACGTGCACCGTCAAAGTCGCCATCGAGTAGGTAAGACAAAAGTCAAATCCAGCTCACCGAGCTGCATATCCAGAATCTAGTGCAAGCTAACAAGCGAAAATTTCAAATACAACCACAATAAATCAGGAAGTTAGAGGTAAGGTAGAAGTAGGCTAACACATGACTTCTGAAAACAGAAGTATGAAATACAGTGTTAAATTATGGAAAAATGATTATCAATGGCTACCACCACACAACCTTGATGGTCAGTTAAGATCTGATATTTAGTACGCATTGTAAAAGTTTCTCCCCGAATTAATATATAAATATTGTCACTTTTGAGGTCATGATTTTTTTTATCAATGTTTATCAAACATAACCAAACCTGTCCTTTAATGCGACATACCCTTTATTGTAACAAACACTTATTCAACGATTTTCTTCAATACCATACTACTGATAGCGCTAAAGCACAATCATGTATTTTTTATGTATTTTATTTTATTTTATTTTATTTTAATTATATAAATATAATAGATACTTAGTAAATAATATATTTAAAAAATATTTCATAAAGCCATTTTGCTACCTTCTTTTTCAAAATATCTTTGTCCTGGCATTTTAATTACCGACTGAATTTGAATGGCTTATGTTTCCTTTTGTGGCTAAAACATCAATAAAACTATTAGAATATTTAAAACTCCAGTTAAAAAATTGCACAAAAAGAGCAAAAATTATTTATAACGAGGCTATAATTCTTTACATAAGTAACTACTTAGAATTATTATATCCTGCTTCGTTAAACACTATGACTGTGAAGATAAACATTGCAAAGTGAAAAAAAAACTCTTGAATTTGATTGAGATATTTTAGCACTTCTTTCCAAGATATTTGGTGTTAAATTAATGAGCTACTTAACAGTTGCTCCAATAGTAAAATGCTCAAAATATTGTGATTTAAAAGTGAATTATTAATATTTACCTGAAGCAGATTAGGATCTATACAACGTTCGTTTAATTCCTATTAAATTATGCGGCAATGTTATCGTTTAGCTACAAACTGGGTGTGGGAAATGCACTTCTTAAAGCAACCCATTTTTATCCCCGGGGAAATATCTTAACTAGTGTTAAAGAAAAACGAATTTACATGCATGAAGGCAGACTTTTTCCATATCACAAAAACTATGGTCAACAATGACGTAGACGACATTTCACAGAGCCTTATTTTTCACCCGTCTGCCTCTATTTTGTAGCAGTTGCGCTTCCACGCATCAATGGCAAATAAGATTCGGAATGAGAAACGTAAAGTCTTGATTCGATAATGATTCGACATCACAACTCGCCAACTTTCTATAATATCAAGGCTGTTAATTCTACATCGTGCTGTGCTGCTAGATATTTACATGGAATACGTTCCATTAAACTCTTATTGACATCGCCCTGTTTGCTAGTCATTTGCAAGCAACAAGTACAGATAATGGCTTGAGATGCCCTTTAGCAACGATCTAATGAACATAGTCTTTATTGATAAACTGGGCCTTATGTAAACGTCTAAATTAAACGTCGAACGCACCAGGGAGACAATAGACTGGCAATCAATCTCTCCGCATGTCATTAATAAAATGGATGGCCAAGTAAGAATCTGAAGTAAGCTTTTTATACTAAACGGTTACTCACTTTTACTAAATGGATGATTTCTATCTGGGAATTTTATTTGCAATTAATTAAGACATGCTGAGCGCTAAGATTCATTTCTGCGCTGCCCTAGTTAAGGGACTAAACGAAGGTCTAATCATGAAAGCCGCTTTTTATGCTTTTAAGGGTCAGACTATTAGTGGAAGCCCTGATTTCTTCATCTATTTTGTGCGAGTCTATATTTCTCGTAACCCATTTTTTCTAATCCAAAAATATTAGGGTTACATACCTAACATATTTTCTCTTATTAGGCCATATACATTTTACGCACAAACAAATTTCAATTATTTCACTTGATATACTTTTACCCTGTTATCCTCATATTCGTTCCACGCTCGGCTCGGTTTAAATTTATTTAAATTATGCGAGCGGCGAGGATTTGTTACCGCTGAAGCGTTAAAAAAAAGCTTTGAGCAGGGTATATAAATTTTACTCATAACCCAGATTAGGCACAGACGAAACTTCAAAACAATAGCAGAGCGATATTTAATATTTATTATTTCCACAACTGTGCAAGTTATAATAAAAGATTTACTATCGCTTTAGAAACCATTAGAAACCTACACAATTAGAAATATTTTTTTGACAAAAGAAAGTTCGTTCTTTTAAAAATACTGTTTTTGTTTATTATATTTTTTATCAAATCAGGCAAATTTGTTTGCTCATTATCAGCTGCATCATCAGTGCACTCTATTTATTTGAAGAACATTGTTTTTATAAACACTTGTCTTACTCCAAATTTCATTTTGTTCAAGTAAAGAGAGACAGACGATTTTGTTTTTCTTAAAGATTCTCATAATCTTCTTATTGTTTTCTTTTAAGAATAAAATATGTCTTTTTGGTCAATTTGGGTGTACTTTTCTCACATTTTACACCCTATAAATTGCTGCTAAAAGAATACTAAACTTGAAAGCAACAATGGAAATAGAACTAAAATTGTTTCAAAAGAACTCATTATACCTAAAAATGATAATTTTGATGTTTTTTCAAAAAGTCAGGCTAGGATTAAAGCCAAATTACGTGAAAAATTACTTGAAGTTTATTGAAAATACTAATTAGGAGTGTTTGGCACAATTTAATTTGGAGGCTTTGGTAAAATTCGAATTAGGATTATGGTCAAAATAAATGAAGAATTACTAAACGAATCAAAAATGCAGATCTGAAGTCTTGGAGAAATTTGTATTAGAATTAGAAATGAAATTTTTCGAAAAAAATTCATTTAATGGAAATTCATAAATCATTCATTCATAAAATGTTTTAAGTTTTTCGAAAAATCATCGGTTCGAAAAATCAAATGGTCAAAAAAATCCGATTAAAAGTTTCTAGCCGAATTCCAAGTCTAAAAATGCAAATTTGGTGTCTTTCAAGAAATTTGCATTAGAATTAGGGCTAAAATTATTTAAAAGTAACTCATTTCATCAAAAAAATTACAACTTTAGCATTTTTTTTTAATTCAGGCTAGGAGTATACGTAATACGTAGAAAATTACTCAAAGTGTTTAAAAATACAAATTTGGAAATTTCTAAAAATCTCAAACAAAGATCATCACAAAAATCAATTAAAAATTACTAAAAGCATCAAAAATGCAGAATGAAAGTTTCTAAGCAAATTCAGGATAGCATTAGGGCTTAAAAATGACAGAGAGCGTCTAAAAATGCAAAATTGAAGGCCTTGGAGAAATTCAGATTAGAGTCAGAGCTAAAATTGTTTGAAAATAACTCATTTTACCTAAAAGCAACAATTTTCATTATTTTTGAAAAAGTCAGTCTAGGATTAAGGCCAAGTTACGTGAAAAATTACTTAAAGTGAGTAAGAATGCAAATTTGTAGAATTTGAAAAAAAATAAATTAACATTATTTTATCAAAAGTGAATTAAGTTAAAAATAAAAATTAGAAGAAGTGGAAAAAGCTAAAAAAATATCAAAAATTTGCAGGTAAAGGAATAAATTTAAAATATTTCTAGTTTTGTACCAAATTTTTCTTAGTACAATAAGTATTACAAATTAGCATAAATTTCAATTGGTCGGTCCTTAAAAAAATCCATTTTGTGTCAAAATTCTCTCAAAAGAATGAAAACCGATATCTTTTCTTCTATCTAAGAATCCAATTTGGAGAGAAGAAAAAATGGAAGAACAAAACATTGGTACAAAACATAACAAGGAAAATTTGAAAAATGACAAAAACAGTAGACAGAAAAACTTGGACAGAGAAAAATCGACAGGAAAGAGAAGAAAGAGAAGACAAACACGACAAGAAAGAGAAGACAGAAATGTTTGTAGTAGTAGAGAATGCAATTCCAAACAGCAGTAAATTTTGTTTCGGTATTTTGTTGGACAGGAGACAATAATGCTCTTAGAGAACTAGCAATAGAAAAATGAGTAAACAAAAAGCAAGTTGTCAAAAAAAAATAAATAAAATAGAAATACCATGAAGAAAACGCAATTAAAAGTCGAATTTAGATCAGTGAAAACAAGTATATGAGAAAAATGCAGAAAGAAACAGAAAAATGAAGAAAACGTTACAAAGAATATTAATATAAAATGTATTATTATAAAAATGTGTGTTAAGTTTTATTACATTTTTTTATTTTATTTTTTATAAAATTTTATTATATTTATTAAATAATTTGTTTTTATGCAACACATCATATTTTAGATCTTTTCCAACTAAGAGAACGATAATAAAGTAAATAAGTAAATATATAATAAAGTAAATAAGTAAATTCAAGACATTATTGGTTTAATAATAATTATATTTTTTCTTTCTTAAATAGATGAACTATTTGACATTTTCCTGGGTGGAAATGAAGTTATTTGAAAGAAAAATAGTAAATTTGTTTTTTATAACTTAATATAGTTTTGTTGTTAAAAAAATAGGCTCATATTTATATAAGATAATGTGTGTTGAACTAATGCACTAATCCTTCAAACAAAATAACTAATTCTAAAAAAACTAATTTCTTTCTGAGAGAAATGACTATTTTCGTTATATGGAAAGCAGAAAATTTTTCAATTAAAAGCAAGTTGCTTTGATCGTAGATATTTTTTTTTGTGTGTAGTGTCGAATATATCACCGGGCAATGCAAGACAGTGCCTGAAGACCGCACAAAAAAAAACAGAAAGTTTGTCGAAAGCAAAAAGAAAATATTTTTTGCACCAAAACTATGAATACTACAAGGTTTTGCCAACAACAGTAAAATGTTGAATAATATGTTCTAGGTAGTTTATGTAACTACGACACTAAAAAACTTATCACTTGACCAAGGCGGATGGACGCCGTTTCTCCATCAAAACATGAGTTACTTAGAAACAAGTCTGCAGTAAATATCATAAAAATCCATTGAAACATTATCTAGATATTACATAAAACTGGTACTTGTTCAGGGGAAAATGATTAATTCAAAAAGAGTTTTTGTTCAGCGTAAATCCGGGGGTCTTCTATAAGCATTGGTGGAGCTCCTGGAAGAGAAAAATTTGAATTTTATTGCAAAAAATTTGTATACTATAACTGTCCAGGACAGGTCAATTTCTTCGATCTCTGGTTGTTTTAGAAAAATCAACGAATTTAAATTTTTTTAACAAAACTTTATCACCCTGTATCTTTTAAATGAAAAATTGTAAAACAACAAATTGTAGACAACGTGTTTATAGGGCACTTTTGACTGACCAGAGAATTTGAGCTTTCCTTTTGAATTATTTATTATGGCTCATACCCATCATGATTGAAAAAATTCCCATTTGATTTTAAGCCGCACCTGCACAACATGGAACAGAAATGTTTTCTTAACCATCAATTTAAAATGGATGAAATCCAAAATTAATTTATTTCATTTGCATGGGCATTCTCGCCATACAGGGTAGCGAAGAAAGCGCAAACTTTTTGAAAATTGTGAAAGTATTTTTTTGTAGGCCAAAAAACCGCAAGGCCATTAAATGACATAACAACGTTCTGAAATTCTGCTAGCTATCAATTGCAGTGGGTTGAAATGCCACTATTTTGCTGTGTTTTTTTCCTTACCCTGTATATCCTTTAAAAGACAACTTTTATTTAGCACCAGCACCCCAGCCTGATTCTAGAAGAAACGACCTTTCAAAATTTTAATTTACAAATTTCCAAAAGTGTCCAATAATAGTGTTTGCGGTTGAAAATAACGACAAATATCAATGTTTAAGCAATTTTCTTGCGCGAATAATAATCCAATTCAGTAGCGACAAAAAAAATGGCAACGTTAGTTGAAAAATAGTAGAAAAAAATAAATCACAACGAAAAGTTTTGAAAAATAATCACATCTTATACCCAGAGTGTTTTCCAAAATTGCAGAAAATCTTACGTGAATTGGCTCTTTTTCTAAACCGAAAATGCAATCTAACGCCTGGGGAACTAACAAGGCCTGGGGAAAATCAAGAAATATCTGTTCTCGAAAGGCATGACACATTTATTTTTTAATTTTAATTGCATTTTATAATTTTGAGGCATGTAAATTTGAAAAACCTTGACAATAGTGGTGTCGGTCTAAGGGAAGTCCAACAAGAAAGAAATGTGTCCACAAAATCATCTACAAGAAATCTCCACCGAAGTGGTTTTAAAGATTAACGAGTTCGGAAAGTTCATCATTTAAAAAGACTTAATTTTGTTCGGAGGCTCTTGTTTTTTAGATGATGAACATTTGGATGAATGTAGTGTGGACCGATGAAAGCCGATTTACCAATAATGGTTGGTTCAATTTAGAATTTTTTATTTCAATTTTACAGCGAGTTTAGTGTCAATAAAATTCTGTGAGCGTTCGAATTTAACCTAATTTGACGTAATTCAATAGCAAAGATACGCAAAAATCTTTTTTTTTTCAAAATCTATGAACGTTAGAAGTTTTTGTCAAGATCAATAAAAATTTTCAGAAATGTTTAATTAAATAATAAAAAAAATATTTTTTTTATTTCAGTTCTGGTAGTTCAGGTAATCAGACACTGACAAACCAACACTTGATCAAGGCGGATGGACGCCGTCCGTTTTTTCATTGTCTACATACATTCAGACAAATTGCTCAATATCTCCGAGACCTCTATTTAGCTAAAACTATAATAGATGTCGATCGAAGATGAAATCCCAGAATATTTAAAATTTTTCAGAACTGAATTAGTCCATGAATTTGATTTCTTTTGACATTACAGGACCATATTTGACATAATTTTATTTTCTGTTACGTAGTTTTAAGTGTATGTAACAAAGTTTATAATTGAGAAAAAAAGTCGTACAAAAAAAATTCTGAATTTTTTTTTGCCGTTTTTGATCGGAATGGCACTCTTGCAATCCCCCAAACTTAACCTCTAAATACGTTTTTTTTTAAATGGTCCAAAAAACGCGATATTAAAAGTGCTTAAAAATCGACCTCCGAAGGGGTTTATCTCCGAAAATATTATACCTACGGATCCTCCGATGATGGGAATAGATAGAAGACATCAAGAAGAGGACGAAACAGTTGGGTTCACTTGAATCGGTCAAGGCGTCTTAAGTTACAGACAGTCAAAGTTCAGAATTGAGGAAAAAGTCGTAATATCCCCTTCTCCTCTTTGGACATTTTCAAAAAAATTCGGAAAAATGTTTTTGCTGTTTTTGATCGGAATGGCACGCTTGCAATCCCCTAAGAACGCAACAAACTGAATTCGAATGAAGTTAACATCTAAAGACCTTTTTTTTTTAAATGGTTCAAAAACGCGATTCTAAAAGTGCTTAAAAATCGACCTCCGAAGGGGTCTATCTACGAAAATATTGCACCCACGGATCTTTCGATAATGGGAGGTGAAAGAGGACATCAAGAAGAGGACAAAACAGTTGGGTTCACTGCAATCGGTCAAGGCGTTCTCAAGTTACGGGCAGACATTGGACATTTTCAAGTCGGGAAAACTTTTTTGTGGTTTTTGATCGGAATGGCACAGTTGCAATCCTCTAGGAAAGTAACAAACTCAGTTCGAATGAAATTAACCTCTAAAGACGTTTTTTTTTTAAATGGTCCAAAAACGCAATTCTAAAATTGCTTAAAAATCGGCCTCCGAAGGGCTCTATCTCCGATGGTGGAAGGTGAAAGAGGATATCAAGAAGAGGGCAAAACTGTTGGATTCATTCACTCCAATCGGTCAAGGCGTTCTCAACTTACAGGCGATCAAAATTAAGAATTGAGAAAAATGTCGTTATACCCCTCCCCTTTGGACATTTTCAAAAAAAAAATCGGGAAAATCTTGTTGCTGTTTTTGATCGGGTCTATCTCCTAAAATATTACACCTACGGATCTTCCGATGGTGGGAGGTGAAAGAGGGCATTAAGAAGAGGACAAAACTTTCTCAAGTTACAGGCGGCGAAATTTGAGAATTGAGAAAAAAATCGTAATAACCCCCTCCCCCCCTTCGGACATTTTGCTTTTGATCGGAATGGCACGTTTGCAATCCTCTAAGAATGTAGCCAACTCAATTCGAATGAAGTTAAACTCTAAAGCCGTTTTTTTAAAAGTGATCCAAAAACGCGATCCTAAAGTGCTTAAAAATCGAGCTCCGAAGGGGCCTATCTCCGACGGTAGCATACAATACAAAAATCTAGTTTATTTGTACAAAGCTTTAAGGTCTTAATACATAGTATGCACTATCTCATATGATACACATTATGTCGAGTTTTGGGAAAAAAAGGAATAAAAAATGGCAATAAAAACCAATTTACCTCTTTAATCTTTGCTAGTTACGACAAATTTTGCACTTTATCGTTGTTTGATGGTGCCACCGACCACCGCTTGTGTCGAACGATGTTGTTGCTGTGATGGTGCTGGCATGACTTAACTTCTTGGATCGGTGAAGACCGTTTTTAAAAACTACAATGTTAATTCTAAGACGACGTTTATTATCTTAATGAATACAATAATAAGTGGAAAAATGCTTTTAATCAAATAAATGCAATATCATCAGTTAACATGAGAAGCACAACTGGGGTTACTGCGCTACGACATAACTCCTCCATCCCTTGGATTCAACTTTACGGCTCCGGGAAGTTGAATGGATTGGCGGCTATCGTGGCTTGTGGCTTCTTCTTCTTTCTTCTGGCACATGCTGTTTCGCAACTTGTAATACAACAGGCACATGAGGCTAACCATCAGCAGCACATATATTAAAACTGTCCAAATTGATGGGCTTCTTGTACCGGGTCAAAGGTTGGCTTTAATGATAAGAGTTGGCTCCTTAACCCTTGCAAGTTATCGAGCTTGATGTCTTCCATTTTTGAGTCCAGCGTTAGTCAAGGTATTGCATTCTGGTCTTTGTCTAGGTCAGGAAATAACATCGATTGGATGCTGCCATTGACAGTCTTCTTGGTGTTGATAACTACACGATCGGTGGTGCTCACTTGGCACCCATTTGGAATGTTCATGATGTAGGTGCCTATTACGTTTAGCACTTCCATCTGATTCGGACATTGAAGCTTAATGACTTCTTTGCGTGGGAAGATGAATAGCCATTCGTCTGTCGTGGCCATCTGATCTATTACGGGTCGATCAACATGTATTTCGATTGACTCGCATGTAGAAGCGTCTTTAGGGGCCGTTAAGAGGACTACGGCGCAGGGACTATCCTTTTGTACTGGGTGGAGTTCCTTCTTCTCGCATAGGTATTGTTCGGGTAGTGTTTCTTGGCAGGCTTGGTTATAGTATGTGTAGTGCAATTCATTTTTTATTAAGAATTTACTACGCGGTATAATAGCCTTAAACTGACTCTTTGAAAGTATTGGTGCCGAATATAAATGAAACATTTTGAAATCATCATTGAGGGTTATTGGTACCCGCAGGAGATAAGTAACTTTATTATTAAGAATGAAACAGTCAGTGTCAATCACCTTTTGGAAAAGATGAACGTTATCTATTCCCAATTTCGTAATTGGCATTTGTTTGGTACCGACGCGATTTTCTAATGATCTTAGTTCAGTAAGGATGTCTTCGGTCTTAATAATACTTGGATGTAAGGTTCTTAATTTACAAAATGTAATTGAATTTTCTATATCTTGCAGCGATGAGTCGATGAACTCATAGAGATTAATGATTTCATTTAGTGTATGTTTGATATAAGACAAAGTCTCTCTATAAGTGGTTTTGTTCACAATCCAAGCTATTTGTTTCATTTTTGAGTCCAAGATTTGTTCGTTTTTGCCAACTTGACTAATGGTGTCATTAAATCGGGCAATTATTTGTAAAGAAAAATTGAGTTTTGTGCCAAAATACCTTCCTTTAATTTATTCTGATTTGATTGAAGCTGTTTGATTATTTGATCATAGCGCTCGCCATCAGAGGCGTCTAAGTTCCCTGAAATAGCTTTGAATACAGACCCTAACATATTAATTAGGCCTCTCCTGACTCGCAGAGGATGAGGGATTATTTCCTTAATTTTATTCTCTATCCTATTTTGAACTAACTCTAACAACTTAAGATAATTAGCCGCGTCTGCTGTATATTCGGCATGCGTTATTATTGAACTTGTAATATTCAGAGATTTTATATGTAATTTATTGATTTCGACAATTATCGGATTAAGGTCATAGAAGTGAATAAGCGTGTAATCGTGTTCGCGCATTCTTGCATTGCCCAATTTTATCGGTAATAACCCAATATTGTCGTCCAATTTTCTGGACACTATTTTATTCTGTAACCCGAGAGTGGCATGCTGGTGTAGGAGGCTGATGACCACCAGGCTGAAATAAAATTACAATTGAATATTACGTTATCTGCTGAACTTAGTTTATAGGCACATGTTTAAAGATTAAAAGCGTGTTAAGCGAATAAACGTACATGTAAATATCTAAATAACTAAAGGATTGCATTACCAAACCCGAATGGAATTGAATAAAATGCTTACTAATCGAAACTGTACGTGTTTCTAAGAGGTTGTTTGATATTTGCCATGTGAATTTTTCCGTGGGAATTAGTTGTAACAGTTTTGCGTTTTTTATTGACTTTGGAGATTTTCACAGGTTTTGAGAACTTCTCAGCAAGTTTTTGCCGAACGTGCTTTTTCACATAAACTTCTTGACCGGCTTTGAAAATGTCGGGATTCTCGCGTTTCCTGTTCATCCTAGTGAGAACGTGTTCTTTGCCCTGAATAAGTTTCTCATTAATTTTTGAGTAAAGGAGCTTAACCTTGTCTTTGTGATTACTTATGTAATCTGATATTAAAAGTTGGTCTACGTTAATATCATATGGGTCGCCGTCGCTAATGTGTCCGTTAATTACGTCTATCGGCTTCATTTTTGTTGCCGAATGGATCGAATGATTATAAGCCATTATAGCGTACGTAATTTTTTGGGTAATGGAAGCTTTGGTGAATTCTTGGGAGTTCAAAAGTCGTACATGCTCGGCTATGGTCGAGTGGAAACGCTCTATTGCACCATTTGAATCAGGGTGATGGGGCGAAATAAAATGGACTTTTATTTTATGAAGTTGGAGCAGTTCGGTGACGACTATATTTTTGAATTCAGTACCGTTGTCTAGAATAATTTGTTTGGGTATGCCATGGTGGGAAAAGAATAACAACAGATTATCTGTTATTTCCGTAGCAGCCAGGGATTTAAGTGGGTATGCTTGGGCGTACTTCGAAAAACTATCAAGGATTGTTAGAAACTTCGTCTGCTCTAGTGTGTAGGTGTCTAAGTGTACTATTTCGAATGGTTTATTTGCAGTAGGTGTCAGATTCATTTTGATTTTTACAGGATGTCTTTCGTGTTTATTTACGATACAAATTTCGCATTGGTTTATGTAAGTTTGTATCGAGTCCTTTTGATTGGGCCAGTAATATATTTTTTATATTCTCTGTTCCGTTTCCTCTATTCCACGATGATTACTTTTACCTTCGTGGTAATTTTTTATTATTTCCGCAATATCGCTCTTGTTTGTTACGTCGAGTAGTCTTCTAAGGCAGCGTTTGAATTGTAATGAGGGTCATCGGAAGTATTTTCTTACAACTTCACAAAATGGTTCGTAGATTCCGTCTTCCTCAAAGTATAGGTAATATGGTTTACCTGGAATTACGTATTCTTTAATTATTTTTAAAACGTCGTTTTCAAAGTCGTTTTTACTGACTTGCGTAGTTATTCTTCTCTTCTTTTCAAACAGTATAGTCATTTTTGGGCGTGCAGGGGAATGTAGAACTTGCGAAATAAAAATTCGATTAGCGCCATAATTTACAGGAATGTCGACTATTGGGATGCCTACGATTGGGTCTTGTTCGTTATTCGTGTGCACGGTGTCACCATCATCGTCGTCAATTGGTTCTTGCATTTGTTCTTCATCGGGTTGAGCCACTATAGATGCTTGGTCAATATCTTTTTGTGATGGCATACGTTCGGATTCGTTTTCTTGTTCTACATGATGTTCTCTCGATTCTTGCTCCAGTTCTTTTTCGAATTCTTCCATGTACTCTTTTAGGGAAGAAAACTGTTCATCCTCTTTCGTGTGCAGCTCTATACGTGACAAAGCATCAGCATTAGTATTGGCTTTTCCTTTCTTATAGATAATTGTGTAGTAGTACTCTTCCAATTTAATCCTCCAACGAAGTAGTTTAGAGCTGGGATCTTTTAACGAAAACAGCCACTGAAGAGGTTTGTGATCTGTTAGGATTTTAAATTTCCGTCCAAATAGATAGGGGCAAAAGTACTTTACTGCCCACACAAGACACAAACACTCTTTCTCAATTGTCGAGTAATTTTGTTCCGATTCGTTGAGTGTGCGTGATGCGTATGTCACCGGAAGGTCATTTCCCGGAGGTCCTTGGCTTAATACAGCACCTAATGCGATATTGCTGGCATCCGTGGTCAAATTGAATGTTTTTGAAAAATCTGGGTACTGCAAGATAGGCTCGTTTAGAAGAAGATTTTTGCAAATTTCAAAACACTCTATGAATTCTTGGTTGAGTTCTATTTTTGCACCCTTTTTGAGACATTTTGTTAGGGGTTTGATTATTCTTGCAAAATTGTTAATGAATCTCCTATAGTACCCGAGTAGTCCGAGAAAGCCTTTAATTTCCTTGGTAGTCGAAGGAATTGGGTACTTCTTTATTGCCATAATCTTGTCAGGGTTTGGTTTGACTCCGTCAAGGGTAACTATGTGTCCAAGGTATGCAACTTCACGGCGTAAAAACTCACTTTTATCTAGTTGAATTTTAAAATTTGAATCTCTCAGTCGTTTAAACACTTGTTTGAGGTTATCTATATGCTCCTGGAGTGAAGTTGAGAATACGATTATATCGTCAAGGTATACAAGGCATTTCTCGTTTTGTATCCCCCTTAGGATTGAGTCCATAACACGCTGAAAAGTGGCTGGCGCGTTTTTGAGGCCAAACGGCATTCTGGTGTATTCGAAATGCCCGTTTTCCGTACTAAACGCGGTTTTTGGAATGTCAGATTCGTTCATCTCTATTTGGTGGAACCCGGAAGCCAAATCTAACGTTGTAAAATATTGACACTTCCCCAATTTATCTAATAAGTCGGTGATGTTTGGAAGGGGAAATTTATCGTCTATCGTTTTCTCGTTAAGTTTCCGATAATCTACGACCACTCTCCATTTTTGCCTACCCGAGGCGTCCATTTTCTTGGGTACAACCCAGATAGGGCTTGACCAAGGGCTGTTAGAGGGTCTAACATCTTCTGCATTTGAATTTCGACTTATTTTTTATGAATGAACGGATATCGGTATGACTTAGTGTAAATCGGAATTTCGTCACTTGTTCTAATATGATGTTTAATTTTTGTTGTGAAAGTCAGTGGTGTATCCTCGTTGTAAAATATGTCGGAAAAGTCTTTGTAAACCTTTAGAATTTCTCTTTTCTCTTCAGAGTTAAGATGGTCTACTCTAATTTTGGTTAAGTCTAGTTCTGGTATATGTGAGTCATTAAAATGGTTCAAGTTGATATTCTGAATTTCTTCCCGATTAAACTTTTCTACTTCGATTGGTTCGGAAAAGTCTAATGTTACGGGCTCATATGTGTTGTTTAAAATAGTGGTTAACGCATAACCACTTTTTACTATAGTCAAGCATTCGGGAATTTCACAATTGTGAATTTTTTGGTGGGGTACAATGACCTCCCCCTTTTCGATCGAGGTTTTTATTCTAATAACTTGTTCGGTGCGAGGTTCTAATGTAATGCAATTAAGTTCATGACTTGTGGTATGGAATTTAAGTTTTATTTTTGTGTATGGTGTTACTAAAAACCCGCCCTTGAAATCAATATTAGCCTGTAAAAGTTTTAAATTGTCTAGTCCAATTAATCCGTCAAAAGTCTCATGGAACTTAAAGAGATAAAATTTTAGATCTTATCTCGTTGGTAATTTAAAGATTTTCGATGCTGGTATCGAGGCGCTGTATCTGTGCGCGGATTTTTGGAAAACTGTGCTGACGATAAAAGGGTCGTCACGTATGTTATTTGCAAAATACCTTTTGGCTAGATTGGGGTTAATAAATGATTTGGTTGATCCGGAATCAATTAGCAATTTTATATCATGCTCTGGTAGGACAATATAGGACAATTCGCTCGAATTTGCCGTGTTTAAGGAAATTACTAAGTTGGATTTTTGTTCTCGGGAACCAACTGAAAATTTACGTTTTCCTTTAGAGACGCATTTACGTCATTGCTTTCGGTTGTAGGAATTGCCGGCACTGTAGGTGAAGGTGAGTAACCCGTCTCGTGAGATCCTTGGGGTAGGTCATAATATTGAGACGGATCATATTGCTCAGTGCCATAGTACGATTCGTCGTAGTAATACGGATCGTAGTACTGGCAGTATTGATCTTGCGCGTTATATGAATGATAGGACGATGACTGTGTCTCGGTATTATAAAGTTCTTGAACCGGGAGTAGAGCTTGATTTGGGGTTTGCAATTTGTTGCCCGGTTGTTGCGGAGGTTTTGGAGTGGATGAGCAGATACTCATTGGTTGAGGGGTAGGCAGAGCTTTATTTTGACTGGGTCGAAACACGTTGGTCTGATTTGGTCTTGAAAATACTCGAGAATTAGCTGGGAATCTTTGAGATGATCTAGCAAAATTTGACTGTGAATTAAATGATTAAGGTGGTGGATATTGCTGACTGGGCCTATATGAGAACGCATTGTGTGGGGTGCGTGCATTGAACGGTACGGAAGTATTAGATAGAGAGTTAAATTGACCATAAGAGAATGGCATATTATTTTGGTTTGGGGCTCTCAAGTTTGGTGTGATATGTCGGTGAACTATATTGGGCTTAGTCAAATTTTGGAAATAGTGGTTATTGTGTTCGAGAGTTACGCATTGCAAAGCAGCCGCTAGTGTTTTAGGCCGCATGCAACGTATGGTGGTCCCTAGAGGTTCTTTCAAACCACAGAGGAATGTTTTTAGTGCAAGTTTCATTGTATAGATTTTTTTTTAGAGTTTTTTGCCGTGATTGAATTTTCATGAAGGTCAATATAAGAGCATAACAAGTTTAAAATATTCAATACCCTATCATAAAATTGACTTGGTTGGTCGTTTATCATTTGTCTCAGCAAAACTAGGTCTCTGTTAAGGCATGATTCGTCTCGTTGATCCGCGAAATTCCTACGTAAGGTGTTTTTTAGGTCTTCCCATGTACTTACATTTTGTATGTTTACAACAACTTTTGCATTTCCGGTTAATTTTCCTATAATAGAATTTAAAAGGAAAATATTTTGGAAATCGTTCGTGTTTGAGGTGTTATAAAATGTGTTAATTAACGTTTCACAAACTGACAAATAACGATTCAAATCGTTGGGGTTACCATCAAATTCGGGAATACATTTTAAGTATTCCGGCTTGAATTGTGACATTGTTATTATTTCACTCGGCTTGCTATCTAAACTTTTATCGCTAATATTAATAGTACTAAAAAGTTGATTACTTAGTTTAGAAATTTCGTCTTCTATTTCAAACAATCGATTTCTTGATAATGTTTCAAATCCTTCAGCGATACTTTCGGAGTCAGTTGAAGGTTGATTATTTGGCAAACAATTATTTAAATCTTGCTCAATGTCATTAAAAACAGGCATCGAGAGAATTGCACTTACATAATCCTAGGGATGTTCTTCACCATGTCCTCTTCTATAAGGTAACTGCTGCTGGATGCTGGATGGCGATGCTGTCCTTCCAACGTTGCGCCGTAGCCCCTCGCGAAAGCGCCCGATGCTGTGACACTTCCCGTGATATGTACTCAACGATTGAGTACCTAATATTTCAACACGATGTTAGCTTTAGAGTCAGATAGAAATGTTGTTCGATATACTCTCGAACAACCGAAATCGGACTACCTAGCTAGTTCGATCCACCAATTAATCGTTAAACGAAAAAACTTTCTTCGATAGATAAGCATTTTAGTGGATCCTACCGACTGCGCCACTTAACTTCTTGGATCGGTGAAGACCGTTTTTAAAAACTACAATGTTAATTCTAAGACGACGTTTATTATCTTAATGAATACAATAATAAGTGGAAAAATGCTTTTAATCAAATAAATGCAATATCATCAGTTAACATGAGAAGCACAACTGGGGGGTACTGCGCTATGATATAACTCATGTGTAATGTGTGAAGTGCATCATGGATGTAATATTGTTTACTGACGTCATCCTTTGTCGCCGAATATAGGTGAGCCTTGTATCAATCTTGTGTGTTTATATTTGCCCCGCGTCCATATTGTTTCATGTGTCTTAAAAGTTATTATAAATCTGTTGAATATTTTTTTTATTGTTTTTTTGAGTTTTTACTTACAAAGTTGATTTTTAGATTTTGTATCATCTATTTTTAACTTGTTTAAAAAACAAAAGAAAGATTTTTTAAAAATTTTAGTATAGAGCTGATGTTCTATATATTTACATTAGGGTAACGCGCATGTTTTTGAGGACAAAACATTTTAAGTATATTTTTTAAACATTTTTTGATTTTTAAATTTTTGTGTGGCAACTCTTCAATTGTTTATTGTGTTTTTTGCATTTGTTTTAGCCCTGAAGAATACGTGAATTAAACGTCGGAACGTTGGCCGTTATTCAAACGACAAGGGATATCTAGGGTTTTATTTGTCCTATACCTGCAAAACCTTACATCTGTTATCTAGATTTTTAAAATTTGTTTTAAGGATTTATCCAATCAATAGCAGCGAAACAAAACTTTGTCTCAATAAGAATTGAGTCTCTCTTAATAAGAAATTCATCAAATCATATCGTTTCCCTTTGAACCAGGGATTGTTATAGTACTCTTTTCCTCATGTGCTTAAACACGCTGCACAAAAGAAACTTACAATAACGGGCATTTTTACCATTATTTTATAATCTAGTTATTCGATCGTAGGTTTTTTCATCTCTTTTAATGATATGACCAACTTTGTTAAATTCTTATTTGCCAAATAATTTTGGGCAGATATAATACTTAAATTTAAAACAGTTAAATTCATATATCGTATACTCCTAACTTCGTACAACCACGGTTCAGTCCAATGCAGCTGATGGGATTTATCATATCTAATATGAGGCTATTTCCTGCAGACATATTTACTGGCAATGGAAGACCCTCCTATTCGTCTTGCAAGTCTTAAAGTACCTGATTTTTATTTGCTATCTTTGCTTTTAAGATCTTGTCAGAATTGCAATTTGTATACGTATTAATATAATATAACTATTTATTTAAATATTAAAACATTTTAGTTCTACTATAAAGTGATTTACTTACCTTTGGCCCAAGGAAGAAAAGCATCTTTTTTCCCAGGGAACTAAATTTAGCATTTCTGCTACATTTTTCCATTAGCTACGGGCGTCGGTTTTTGGTAAATGTACAACTAAATCTGCCGCTGAACAGCTCAAGCTTTCTATTCATCACTTGGAAGAGGTAATCTTTTTGCTGTACAGACGGCAAAGCAACACGTTTGTTTTCCATGTTCGGAGTCACGGAAAGAATGGAAACTAAACACTCTCCTTTATTTCTTAAAATATATTTGAAACAAACTTTTATTACAGCCTAATAAAAGGTAAAATTAAATGCCAAGAGTTCTGCAGATGCTTAGTTTGCTTTAAATTTTGTCTTTGTAATTGCTGTTGTTGTATAAGTTCGTTTTACCACACGTTAATGCCGTGAAGGCACGTGATGCCGGAATCAATATTCCTAAATCGTATCGAAGACCGTTCAAAAACACTAACATGTCGAACGAAACGTAAAGGTTTTACGATATTTCTCTTCGATATTTTGTCACATTCGATATTGGTCGAACAAAGTCGAAATTTTGGCCCCTGCTCAATGTTTCTATGCATGATGAGTACCAATAACCACTTCATTGATGTGAAGTTAATATTTATTCATTAGCGTTTTGTTTGTTTTAATTTTTAGTTTACTTACAATACTAAATATTTTAAAGTGCGATGACATCATCACAATGTATTTATGAGTTGTCTCGATTATCTGAAATAATCGATATCTATATATCTAATTTATCGCCTTTATAGGAGGGCCACATTTTGTACGGTTATAATCCGATCTCTTCTCGGATTTCCTCGTCGACATCCTGCTCCCAATGGATATTTCGAATTATACTTTTAGCAGTTTTTATTGTTAAAAGTTTCAGAATTTAATATTTATATCGATGAAGCTTTTATCCATTTAATAATACAATCTGAATTATTTTAATTAGTGAATGGTGAAAACTTCCTGTAACCATGCATGATTTATAATTTTTACTGATATAAATAAAACAACTCATCCTGGAATTTTATTCGCCACTGTCTAAAGGCTTACCCGACAGTCATTTCTTATGCTCTCTCTATCACATAAAACCAACAGGGTATGGTACCCCTTAAAACGCATGTAACTTTTAAGTTTTAAATCTTCTAGAGCAAAACTAAATAATCTATCAAACATATTTCGAGAGCCGCTAAATGAGGTTATAAGGAAAGTACTGCAATGACCCTAGCGACTAAATACAGTGGGTTAAATTGTGCAAATCTTTCTAGTTTCTTCTCCTTTTAAGTGTTTAAATCTAAAATAGTATATTTCCTAACAAGTGCGCAAAGTTAGTCTTGTCCGTCCGCAATTGCGAATGCATGAACGACGCGAAGCGGAGTTCGGACAGTAGGTGTTAATTGCGGATATGACGGGTTAGTTAAATGCGGACAAGACACTTTGCGGCAAAACTGCCAGCAAATGACACCCATAAATTGAAGCGTTTGACGGTGACGGCTTTTCAGAATTGTATAGCAAGGGGCCGTCACTACGGTTTCAATAACAACCAAGGGTAAGTTTGTACGCTTACGTGCAATACATGCAAATCTGTGTGCAATATTATGACCCTGCAAACAAACGTAGGAAAAACATGTTTTCTAGTCAAGCCCATCTATAATTCTGCAAGAAATAGATTTCAAATTTATTTTTCTTATTGAAATCGGTCAAGAGACAACCCCTTAAAAATGTCTGAGCAGTTTAGGTCGATTCTCTATGCTAAGGTCTCAGCGTCATCAACGGAAACTGACATGGAACAAAGCAGTTAATATCATTTTGTCCACGACCGCTTAATAATATACTGATATTCAGCTTGTTGACAAAAGTTAAATAGGGCTCATATAGCGTCAGAGGGATATATGAGTTGAAACAGCGGGAATAATATCATTAGTCCCTCTCGCCATTTAAGTTATACATGTTGCCTTGGCAACCAGTAGGAGTAGGCAACAGTGCAATATGAAACGCCGCAGCATAAAAAATGTACTAGTGGCACCGGTTTTGCCGTCAAACGCGAGTGTCACTTTGACATTTCAATTATTTTTTTTACACTACCTATATGGCCGTGGACAAAGTATAGTATTATACTCGCTTTTTATGGCCATTATTCCCACGGGAGACTTGCGCCCCTCGCCTGCGGCTCGTGACGCAAACGTCCCCCTAAGGGAATAATGGCTATCATTAAAAGCTCGTTTAATAATATACTATTGTACGATCTATAATACATTACGAAATATAATATTCCGAAACTTGGCAGATACCTACAGACAACTCTAAAACGTATAATTAACATTGGAATTTAATTTAAATTTGACGTAAGCCCTTTAATAAAATTTCAACAATCCAGTAATTAGAATTTTGCCCGGTCGCCCACATCCTGATGATTTGATAGTACTCCTATTTCATTAAGTATTGGATGAAAAATCAATTAAACCTAAATCTTCGCAAACCTATTTCCTGCGCAGCTATTAAAATCGCTTCCTAAAATTAGAATTATTCACCCCTTTCAGCTTCGAGTTCAATTAATCTGATACAGTTTCTCAGTAAAACCAAGCCTACTGACAAATTGTCTACTCAGACTTCCATTAATATTGTTATGGCAGCAAAAACATGTTGTGCGCTCTGTAGGCAATAATCCGTTATTAATGAATATAGTGTCTGGAGTTACGAGTTGGAGATATAACGCCAAATTTGAATAGAAGCTGGATGGGAGGAACCTTTTTTGTCTGGGCTAAAGCGGGGAATAAGGGTTTTACTGGTTTCCGCATTGTGAAGATTGAGTTAAGCTTCGCCTTTTTTGCCTTCTTCATGTAAGTGGGATGAGAGTAAAGAAATTAATTTTCTGATTATACAGGGTGATTCACGTTATTCGACACGGAAGATTATGGCTACACTTTTAGATTTTAAAAAAGTTTTGTGTATGGAATGGATGAGAGTCTATTGGAAGTACATTTTAAAATTATTGTCATTGTATACAGGTGGTCCCAAAAGTATAAAATTGATTAAAGTTGTATTTTTTTTAATGAGACATCTAGTATATTAATGTATTTTTGGTACCTCCGGACAAAAGTAAAGGTAGTTTTATCAATGTTTGTGGCATCTAAACCGTACCGTTCTTCAGATATTCGTGATATTGTAAAAATGCAGCATCAAATTAATTGTTTAAAATCTCAGCTCTTGATTTCTTTTCAACCACCAGAATTGGCTGGTGGGCTAACAGTACATTGGATTTTTTGCGGTGTGTATTAAATATTAACTACTGTGCACCGAATGTCAATAAATGAACACCAAATTATTGCAAACTTCAAACAGTAATAACTCGTTTAATTTAAATTAGACACCCTGTATTTTATAGTAGCATTAGATGCAGAATTTAGTTTCATATCAAAACTATTAAACATTCCTATAGCTTGGTCTTTGCGTTTTCTTCGAAAATTGATTTTTTTTCTGAATTTGAGCTGACATAAACGAATTAAGTAATCTACTTTACTTGTTACAATACCTGATTTTGAGAAAGCAAAATTTATTATCATTAGTACTGGGTGTTCACTAGAAAACTTCATTTAGGAGGCTATAAAATTTTGACAGAAAAGGATGGCATAATGAAAGTAAATGGATTTATGTTTCTCCATTCTTTGCCTTTGACATTTCACAACCAACTAAACGATGCTTTCTAATGAACACCCCGTATTTGTCAGATATTAATTTAGAAGTTACAAAATTATGATCATGAAGATTATTTAGCAGTCATCTGAATGTGAAAGTGTCTTTATTTAGCATAAAATATCAAATAAAACAATAAAACATTATATTACAAGAGTTCTTATAAAATTTAGCATCTCTATTACAGAAAAATTAAGTGCAAAAATAATGGCAAATTGAAATACAATAAATAACAGAAGTTACAAAATTATGATCATGAAGATTATTTAGCAGTCATCTGAATGTTAAAGTGTCTTTATTTAGCATAAAATATCAAATAAAACAATAAAACATTATATTACAAGAGTTCTTATAAAATTTAGCATCTCTATTACAAAAAAATTAAGTGCAAAAATAATGGCAAATTGAAATACAATAAATAACAAGTCAACATAAGAGTAAAACAAACAAAAACAAACAGTTATAAAATTTGTTCAAAATGACGACCGTCTGATTCTAAACACAAACGTATTCTGTTTTTAAATCCTTCACTCACATTGCGTAACATATAGGGAGTTATGCTTCTGAAGGCCTCTCTGATTCTTTCCTTCATATTTTCTTTTGTGGTTGGTGGCGTATTATACACGATCCCTTTCACATATCCCCATAAAAAGAAATCGGGAGGCGTTATGTCAGGGGACCTTGGTGGCAAATGTTGTGCTCCATTCCTTCCAATCCATCGATTTTGGAAACGACCATTTGCAGCCACATGGTTGTTCTTATATCTAGACGAACTTCTTCCAGTAAAATTGTAAGCTGATTTTTCAAAAAATTTAGAAACGACATTCCGTATAAATGTTCGTCAAAAAAAAATAAGGTCCAATCACATACGTTACCATTATGCCCCCCCCCCCCCATACATTTACTGACCACCTATGTTTGTTATTAATAACTCTAAATTCATGGGGGTTAAAATCAGAATAATAATGAAAATTGTGTCGGTTAAAAGAACCATCGTTATGATAAGTACACTCATCACTAAATAAAACTGATTCAAAAAAATCTTCTTGTTCTCTAACTTTTTCTAACACCCACATACAAAAGTCCACTCGTTGGCCAAAATCGTTATAGGAGAGTTTTTGATGTAGTTGTATCTTATAATCGTGATATTTATGTTTTTGAAGAATCCTTGATACGCTTGCTTGGCTAATATTTAAGTTTTGTGCAATTTCTCGTTGTCCGACATGGGATTTTCAACTACAGAGCCAATCACGGCTAATCAGTTTCTTGGTTTTCTGTAACTTGTCTCGTTTTGGCAGTCGTTTCATACTGAACACTATCAGTTTACCTAAATTGAACCAACAGTCTTTCAAAAACGGCTCTATTCGGTCGAGTTCGGTTAGGAAACCTTTCAGCATAAACCCTTGATGCTAAAAGACAATTTTTCAAGCATTCTCCTAGCCCTTTGTTTTCTGGTGTGCTCAGGGTGAGAACACTTAAATATTCATTATTTGATCGTTTCCTACTGTGGCTGCCGTGAAGCCACGTTTAGAGGCGTGCGCACAACATATTTTCCCGCCAGAAAATCTATTGCTTCGATCGCGCGAGTCTCGTATTTGGTTAGTACGTTCTTGCACACACATTTACCATTATTTTGCACATCATTACCACGTTTTGTATTATGTACAAGTGTTATTTTTGACCATAGCTGCCAAGCTGTTTGTTTATTTGCTTCCTAAAGGGTTAGGAATTAGATCTTTAGGGATACCAAATTCTTATTGAATCGTGATACTAGTATTTTGATGCTGTTTTGATGGTGGGTTCAGGATGAGCACACTAGGACTTACACATGTGAAGGTTAGGTGTTAGAGGAAATTCCACAGAACAATGTCAGTGAACAGGTCAGTGAGGACGAAATTCCAGCGGAGGAGGAAATTCCAACAAATAATATCTTGTCAAACAGCAATGCTGCTTTTGACATTACAAATTACCTAGTTATTGTGACTATTGGTCCTCTAGGCCTGAGCTAAGGGACCCTTTTATAAGTTCCGCCGTGGCCAGGGATCGAATCCCCTGAGACCATAACAAACTCAATTCGAATAGAAATAACCTCTAAAGAGGTTTTTTTAAAAATGGTCCAAAAACCAATTCTAAAAGTGCCTAAAAATCGACCTCAGAAGGGGTCTATCTCCGGAAATATTGCACCTACGGAACTTCCCATGGTGGGAGGTGAAAGAGGACATCAAGAAGAGGACAACACAGTCATATTCTTTCTAGTCGGTCCAGGCGTTCTCAAGTTACATTCGGTCAAAGTTGAGAATTGAGAAAAAAGTCGTAATACCCCCCCCCCCCCTTTGGAGATTTTCAAAAAAAATTCCGAATTTTGTTTGCTGTTTTTGATCGGAATGGCACGATTGCAATCCCCTGAGAACATAACAAACTCAATTCGAATGGAAATAACCTCTAAAGAGGTTTTTTTAAAAATGGTCCAAAAACCGATTCTAAAAGTGCCTAAAAATCGACCTCCGAAGAGGTCTATCTCCGAAAATATGGCACCTGCGGAACTTCCGATGATGGGAGGTGAAAGAGGACATCAAGAAGAGGACAACACAGTTGGATTCACTCTAATCGGTCCAGGCGTTCTCAAGTTACAGGCGGTCAAAGTTGAGAATTGAGAAAAAAGTCATAATACCCCCCCCCCCCCCCGCCCCCTTTGGAGCTTGGTTATTGATAACATTCATTTACATAACAACGCAATGCAACCAGGGAGAAGAGCCCTAAAATCATCAATCCATAGACAAATTGATGATTAGATTCAAAGTTCGAAGCATGCTCAAGCAGTATATGCCTAACAAACCGATCAAAAGGGGATATAAGGTTTGGGTTCGGGCAGAAGATTCAGGATATATTTGCCAGTTTCAAATTTATACAGCAAAAGCGGGTCATATTTCCGAAACAAATCTTAGCAGTAGAGGGGTTCAAGATCTTGCAAGAGACTTAGTTGGAAAGGGCTACCACATATATTTCGATAATTTTTTCAACTCTGTTGAACGCCAAAAAGTTTTGAAGGCTGACCTGATTTACGATTGTGGGACGGTTACAAAAGGACGAAAAAACCTACCAACAGATATGACTGCGGACAAAGGGTTGAAAGGGGTGAAAGCGACTGGCGGGTCATATATATTTAGGATCTCTAATGCCTAGTGCCTTCATGGTGAGCACTCCCTTCAAAAACAAAATCAGAAACAAAAATAAAAAATAAACCTCAACACAACATTTAGTTACCTCTAAACAACTAGGTTTTCCAAAAATATATACTCTTTTCTTGCGAAAGATAATTCCGGCCTCAAAGGGCTAGAATGAAGGTCATATCGACTCGTTCTTCTGTTGTGTGAACCAGCATTTTGATTAAATAAAAAACTCCCTGTTAACCACCAATTATAACAGTAAACAAATATTAACTTTAAATTAATATGTGACAACTAGAAATGACAATAAATTTTGCTTTGTCAAAATCAGGTAACACCTGAACAGACCTGAAAGGTAAATTAGATTACTACATTCGTTTATGTCAGCGCAAATTCAGAAAAAATCAATTTTCCAAGAAAATGCAATGACCAAGCTATAGGAATGTTTAATAGTTTTTGATAGGAAACAAAATTCTGCATCTAATGATACTATAAAATAGAGGGTGTCAAATTTAAATTAAACGAGTTATTACTGTTTGAAGTTTGCAATAATTTAGTGTTCATTTTTTTACATTTGGTACACTGTAGTTAATATTTAATACATACCGCAAAAAATTCAACGTACTAGTAGCCCACCAGTCAATTTCGGTGGTTGAAAAGAAACCAAGTGCTGAGATTTTAAACATTAAATTTGATGCTGCATTTTCACAAAATCACGAATATCTGAAGAACGGTACGGTTTAAATGCAATGAACCTTAATAAAACTACCTTTACTTTTGTCCGTAAATACCGAAAATACATGAATATACTAGGTGTTTCATTTAAAAAAATAAAACTTTAATAAATTTTATACTTTTGTTACCACCTGTATACAATGACAATAATTTTAAAATATACTTCCAATAGACAATCATCCATTCCATATACAAAACTTTTTTAAAATCTAAAAGTTTAGCCATAATCTTCCGTGTCGAATAACGTGAATCACCCTGTATATGCAAAAGGACTAAACTCAATTAGTTCTTATATTAATTTATTTTTTATTTTTTTTTCTACATCATCAATTCTACCACATCAAGTATGATATTATTTTTTTTCAAACAACGAATTAATTCAGCTATTTTTTATTTAATTAACATTGTGTTTTTTGGTTAATTCTTAAATATAATTAATTCTAACGAATAAAGTAACACTTTTTTAATCAAGTCAGGTGATAAAATGGGTAACACTTTCATAATTAGTTACAAAAAATAAGAGAGTGTTTTCCATTTCATCTCAGTTAATAAAGCGACCAGGGTTTACGAGGGGTAACGTAAATAATGTCCAAATATCAGTTTTTTGTGGTCTTATTTTCTTCGCTGTACAGCAAAATTACAAAAAAATATGTATAACACTTACTAGAAGATGCAGCTTTTTGTGTATGCTAACTTTATCTTTAGCTCGTCTTACAAAATCTACTATTTACATAAAACTGCTCATTTCCTAATTGATAAAGTACATAAATACCTAATTCCTATAAACACATTAAAAATTCAACTTTTGATATGCTAATAAATTGTTAAAAATAGCGATTTAAGGCACTAGTGTTAAAGTCAATGTGTATAGTATAGTATAGAAGATTTGAGAGGTCTTTTGCAGTTTGCTTGTCAGGTTTGTAACGATTTTTTTTATGAAAAACCTGTTGCATTCCAATACATCTGGTAAACCATATATTGTTACATTTAGACTATACTAGTTCTTTTTTAACAAAAGGGTTGTTTTGCTTTTTAGGGACATTACTTTGCTTAATACGGTTTTATCATAAACTTATTTCCTTTTATCAATTACCATTTTCTGTAATTGACAGCTAACATAGCAATATATTTGCCATGGAACCCCAGAAATAGTGACGCAAAGTTATATTGTATCACAAAGTACCCCGTGTTCATTATTAAAAGACATCTAGCAGGCTATGATATTTGGCAGAAAAGGATGCCATAATTAAACTAAATGGATTTTTGTTCTTTCATCCCTCTCTCTTAAGCTTTCACACCACTGATCTCACTTCTCTAGATGATGTTTTCAAATGAACACCCCATATATTATCTGTAGAGTGACATAAAATTTTATTATTGCATAAAACAGAAAAAGTCAAAACTGGATAATCGTTAACAATTTTATTAAAATTATTTTGAACATACAGGGTGTTTTTTTTTTCGATGTTTAGTGAAGTAATTTCTGAACATAGCATAAAATAAATAAAAAATAGCATAAAGTTAGGAGATGGATTAAACGGGAAAAGGATTTTAATTTTAGAAAGTCAATTCAAAACCACTGCCACATTTTTGAAATATTTTATGACTCATTAAACTATTGGCAAAAGCAAAATGTTAACAGTTTTTTTAAATTATTTTAGCTAAAATAAAATATCAAAAAAAAGTGTTTCGAATTAGTTTTTCCCCATTAGTGGTTATACAAATTTCTTTACTAATTGTAGTAAAGTAAAATAATTTTTATTTCCTTGACAACATATATTTTAACAAGTAATTTTTGCTTTATATTTTTTGTTATATATTTTTCAATTTTTATAATTTTATTGGCAAATCACTATTTTCATAAACGTTTGTTATTTAAATTTACTAAAATTGATAACTTACGTTTTATTTAAAAAATAATAAATATCTACTAATATCATCTGAGACATATCTTTTGTATTATACTAAATATTTTAATATAACTTTTTAAACCAAATATATTATTTACTACTTATATTAAATATTTATTACTTTTATTACCAATATACTTTACTTAATAGTATATTATGCAACAAGTATTTAATGAGATATTTACAAAAAAGATAATGTACAAATTTAAAACCACGACCACGACTGGTTTGGTCAGATAGACGACCGACGGTCTAGTCGCCCGTGCATGTCCATTTCAATGCTACGAGTGTAGATGGTAAATTTCAGTGAAAAGTACATTTTTTAGTGAAAAAGAGACACTCTAAACTACACTTGTTTTAATACAGCCTAATAGAAGGATAATTATTTAAATGAACCAGTGGTAATTACCGATTACATGTGTAGGGCAGTTTACATGTTTCGTTACCATGACAACTCATTATTCACTTATGAACAATGTTCATATATTCGGCTTTATCGTTGTTTGTTGGTGCCACCGATCATAGTTTGCGCCGATCGACATTGTTGATTGTTGCTCTCAGATGCTGGCGGGTTTGATGTGTGACCTGCAACATGGATGTAATCACCTTTATTGACGTCATGCTTTGTTGCCGAATGTAGCCCTGAAGAAAACGTAAATTAAACGTCGATACATTGGCTCTTGTTCAAACAACAAGGGAGTTTTATTTGTTCTAAACCTGCAAATCTTAAAAAAAAAAAACATTTTACAATTTTTAGTTTTACATCTTCTAACTAAACGCGGGACTCAAAAATTAAAAATGATGTAATAAAAGTGCCATTATTTTTCATCAGAGAATTTGTGGTTAACAGACTGCTCTACTTTTTTGTAACAACTTGTATAGAAGTTGGCTTATATAAACCGAAGATATATACGAAAACACCCACAACTGTAACAAGAGTACGAAGAGATTGGCCTAGTGATTAAAACTTATTTTGAAACTAGGAAAAACTTTCCAAAAGATGTTTATGTGCAAGCTTTAAGCAGAAAGAATTTTATCAGAGTAGAACATTATTATTGCCGCACGAATAAATTCTCTTTCATATTGAAAAAGTTTTTCTTATTAATATCTTATAAACTTCAGTGAAGTTTAGAACTAAATTCGTGAGTCGCAAACCATCGGCAAGTTCTCTTTTAAAAGCTGGATACGAAGTTGAAAAAAAAGGAAAATTCGGTATGTTGTTTCATATAGCTCGGATATGAGAAGTTATTTCTTAAATATCCGTCAGTATTTTGTAGAGCATATTTATAAGAGGCTTAGAGAAACAAACGTTTTGGGTACAGCGTAGAATGTTTATTTTTGTAACGAGAAAACATTATTACTTGGTGGTATTTTTCATTTTTTTTTACTCTTCGTTCAAAAAGTTGTTTCTCAACGTTCAATAGAAAGAGAAAATGATGAGAAGTGCATTCTTAGCAGCAAACCAATGCAATTAATACTATAAGATTCCCAAAAATAAATTTGTCGTTTTTCCTTGGCAATTATTAAGAATGGAGAGAGTTTTACAACACCTTCCAGTGTTTCATTCATTACAGCGGCCATTCAGAAGTTTTATTACTTGAAATCATATATAAAAGATGGGTCTGCTGTGAAGGCTTTGGAGATATAAGCCGATAACTACTCAGTGGCGTATCAGAACAAACGCTTAATTAATAATCATATCAAAAATATTTGAGAGTGTCAGAGTATTTCTAAAAACCCTCCACGGCACTGCAGATTATAAGGGAGTAGGTGAACAAGCATGTTTAAAGGGTCGGAAGGCTTTGGGGCATCCAGCTGATTTTTGATGAACTTTGCTTATTCATATTGTGGATTCTAAGCTCGATAAATAAAACAGACATGAGTGGGAAGAACTGAGTATAGAGGAAGTTTATTGAACTTTTGAGGGTTTTTTTGTTTGTTTCAAGGCGGTGTGAGTTGCTGGAGGCAGTGCAAGTGAATAGCAGTACCAAGTCTGATAATCCCAAAAAAAACTCCCTCGTAGATCTGAATCTAGGAATAGCTTCAACGAGGTCGGTATTAATTTATAATTGTCCCCACTTTCTATAACTAGTGATTATGTTTGGAGAACTGAAAACAAGAAACGTAGTTTGAGTTTTTACTGCCTACGGGGTAATCATTTGATAAAAGATTACTCTTCTATGACGCGTTAATATAAAACTTTATATTTTAAAGATTTGTCGAGAGTTTTAAATTGAACAGATTCTCATCCAGAGCTACCTGAATCTCAGCATCAAGAAACACCAGAACCGTGCTTGTGATTTTCACCCAACCCCATAAATTGCCATCAAACTTTATTGGCAGAAGTTCCGGTCTTGATTAGAGGACAACAAAGGTCGTATATTATGTCGCCTTCATTGAGGCAGTCAATTGACTTTTGTGAGTGAGGCATTTTATCATAATCTAAAAACCACAAGAAAAAGGGCAATGTCAACATAGGCATAGTAAGTGCGTTTTCTCTTGTGAAATTTAAAGTAGACCTTGATGAATGGCAATGTCAACATAAGCATAGTAAGTGTTTGGTCTCTTGTGAAATTTAAAGTAGACATTGAAATATATTCAAGAGAAAACAAATTTCGGAGTTCTGACTTGTTTGGTATTAAAGAGAATGACTAAGCTCTACCATCCATTTCTTTTGAATTCTCTGAACTCAAAATTCCTCGAAGTAATTTTCAATTTGCCAAGCTCGAATTCAACAAGACTGGTCCCATTGATTTGCTATTGGGTGCTTCGCATTTTGACACGTTGTGGGTGGGTCAAGCGCATTTAAGGGAAATCAATCAATTAATCATTACCCTTTATTATCACAAATAAAAAATTAATTTTTTTGACAAAGCTACCTATGTAGCAACAACACAAGCCTCGGCAAACAAAATGATTCGTCTCAAGAGTACAAACACTGGTAAAAAAGCAGAATATGTCAAATGTGTTGTGTAAAAAAACATTGTAATTAAATCCTAATACTATAATTTACCAGAGTATTCTGAAGTCAGTTATTAATAGTCACATGATTAAAACTTATCTGTATAGTGATGTTGCAAAAAACGAGACACTACAGATTACTGATACCCACATCTTACAAAGAGGTCATTCATACTCTCGTCCAAACACATCAAAGTGCAACTCTAACCTCTTGACCGTGCAAAATACTCATTCAAAGAGTAATATGCTTCGTCCGAAAGGTAAGCCTTGAGTCGGCATCTAAACAGCGTGTAGCTGGAAATACTGCTCAGGCTGAGGGGACGGCTGTTAAAGACCTTAACTTGGATACATATATAGTAGAGTTCCACGTAAGAGCAAGCCAAGGGACAGCGAGAGGAATCAAGAAGCACGCAGCAGAATTAGCAGACACATAGATATGATCAAAATGTTTTAAGCATGCGGTCTCCAAAATAAAAAGTGAAAGAAAAATAAGAATCCTTTCCGCTATAAAATGACCCCTACAAGAGCCTCTAGACCCCAGGGAACAGAAGCATCTAACTGCACGCTTTAGCAACCTGAAGACACGCTCATACAATCTAAGGCCACATGTACCCCGGAAACAAATGCCGTACCTAAGGTGAAGTTCCACAAGAGAGAAATAAACAACCCTAGCCAGTGAAACTCCAAGGTTGAGACGTACGCTACGTACAGCATAGCAAACTGAGGATACCCTACCGTCGAGACCTTCAATGTGTTTACCAAATTTGAGCCTTTGATCTTCTTCCACACTTTAGTACCGACAAGAGTTCAGGCAGCCACCGGGGTTGATCCAATGTAATTTCAGTGTGCACTTAAAGTTTAAGATATTTGTATTGGAGATAATAAGGGTAAGTCTATTTGTCACGTACCACCCCTTGACCACCTCCAAATTAACCAAGCCCTCCAACAATGAGACATCCTTGTGACGTCAAATGAACGCTATGTCATCAGCAATCGAAACGCACCTGCAGAACCGAACCTTCAGGCGGAGGTCATTTACATATATAAGGAACAGTTACGGGACGAGCACCGATCCCTGAGGCACCCCTGCAGAAAGTCTTCCACTAGCCGACACATCTTAGACACATCTTAGACAATATGGTAAATGTAATGAATGCTTACGTGAAGACCGGAACTTTCCCTGAAATATGTAAAAAAGCAAAACTAGTTTTGATAGCAAAGCCGCAAAAGAACCCCAACAACATCCAAACTTACAGACCCCTATGACTCATAAATACGCTCGGAAAAATTCTGGAAAAAATAGTAAAAGATAGACTAGCAACGGAACTTGAAAAGAAAAAAAATCTCCACCAGCACCAATATGGTTTCAGAAAAGTACATAAAAAAGGCATAAGCGCCCTAGAAAAGTTAAAGAAATTGTCCAAGAAGTTAACAAAGTAGCGTACAAAAACAGGAAGTTTTCAGCAATGGTCACCATCGATATAAAAGATGCGTCTCAGCCCCCTGGACAAACATCATTGTAGCGCTACAATCGGCAAATGTAAGTTGCTACATGCAAGAAATTATTCAGGACTACCTCCAAAACAGGACTCATACTCTCCCCTGCGGAGAGGAAATGAAAAAATGAAAATGAGCTGTGGAGTCCCGCAGGGCTCTATAATAGAGCCTCCATTGTGGAACCTTATCTACAATAAGATACTCAGGGAAATACAACTGGAGGAGACATAGTTGATTGCGAACGCTGATGATCTGTCAATAATAACAGTAGCAAAAACCAAAGAATCATTGGAGGCAAGAACAGAATTGGCAGGGGCAACAACAAAATATCTATTAAACAAAATGGGGCTTGAAGTAGCAGTACAAAAGACAGACCTAATAGTCTTAAATGGAAGAAGAAAGCTGACAGAACTCCAACTGAACATAGACCTCAAGCAAATAGAAGCGTCAAAGAACTATATCAAATACATGGGCCTCAATAGTGACAACGACTTCCAATTCCACACACATATAAGAACCATATGCAACAAGGCAAAAACAGTAATAAACATGCTATCAAGGATCACACTAACAAAAAACGGACCAACATTCACCCAACGCAAAGCATTAATGAGCACCGTGACCTTCATCGTCTTCTATGGATCGCCGATCTGGGAAAATATAACTTATAAATACTACGCCGTACTCCTAGAGATGACAAACAGACAAATAGCTCTAAGAATAACGAGGGCATACAGAACTTCCCCCACTACCGCACTCCTAGCAATAGCAAAAATAGTCCCCATAAAACTACAAATCAGGCAAAGGACGCAAATACGTAACAGCAATAATAAAACTCAGATAGCTGAAATAAAGGAGGACGTACACAGAGAGTGGGGTAATGATTGGAATGACTCCAAAGGAACAGCAAAGACTTTCATCACTGACCTAGAAAAATGGACAACTGGACAAAGACAGGCCACTACATGACGCAAATATTTACAGGACACGGAGTAATTTCTTCACAGAATAGGAAAGAAGACAAGCCTAAGTTGCGAATACTGCGACCTCACACAAATAGACAACTCACTACACACTCTTTTCATATGCCCAAGATTGGAGACAGAACGACGCAAGACAACTGTAAAATATGGAACACAAATTAGCTCGAACAACATTACTTCACTACTTTTGTCGAACAAAAAAAACTGGGAGACATTAAAACAATTTATAATAGTGACAATGAAAACTAAAATCGATGACGAGAAAAAAACATGAAATAAATCAATGACTGTAAATAAAAAAAAAAGAGGAAGCAGAAACACAAGAAAAATTAACCCTGAAGTAATGCCGTAAGGCGGTACCGGGAAGAGAGGGAAGGAGTTTACTCAGTCGGTACTCCTGGAAGGAAGACGCCAAGCTGACACTATGTGGGAAACCTCGATCGCCATGTGCCAAACACTCATGTCTGTATAACAGATTCTCTAATCCTCTATAAAAAAAAAGCCGGCACATCTTCACCAAACCGAACAACCTTCGTCCTATCTGACTTTGTCAGGTCACAAAAACCACTAAGACCAGTTCTGGTTTACCGTTAAACGATGTGCAAATTCTAGAGCCCTTAATCCAAAAGAACATATTTCCTTTGTTACTGAAATTTCGTTTCTATACTTACGCACTAACGGCTGACTGTGGAAAAGTGTACAGGCAGCCGTGGTTAGCAGAGGAGGATAGGAATTATCATCGACCTTTGTGACGACCTAATCCTGAAGAGAATCAGTGATATGTTCTGAACACAGTAACATGTGGGATAGCTGCAGCAAACTATTAGGCTACTAAATCTTTTAAACAACTAGTAAAAGTTTATCAGGATAGTTATCCAACATACAGGTAGAATCAATATAGAAGAAAAATAGCAGAATGCTTGGGTACTGGAAAGCACGGAGGTTTTAACCTCAAAAGGTAGATGCGTAAGGAGTCTTCAGCTGTAAGATCCATGTTCTTTTGGATGGTGATGTAGGCCAGTCCACACTTGAAGTAGATTCCAGAAGTTTTCAATTCGCGATTTGGATAGATCCAAATTTGACAGTAAGTAACCATCTTATCTGTTGCAGCTAGGATTTGCGACGCTCTGGGCCTCCAATCCCCGATTGTCGTTGTGACCAAATTAATCATGCAACATCTTTGGCAGGTACAATTATCTTGTGATGGGTCGACGATCGAAATACATAAACTAGAGATATATACCTCATTCACTTATTTTTGGCATCTCGTTACCTTTGAAACCTTAATTTTTTTTATACCTATCTCTTTTTGACGCATGTTGAGAAGATACGATAAAAGTGTCAAAGTCAGATTGTCAACGCCTACTTGACGGCAATAATAAGTGAATGGTTTATAGTCATGCTATAATCTCATCTACTAGTGTTTAACAGCTGTTGGATTTGTACGGAAATGTTGCGTTTATTTGGTTGTGTGCCACGTCTAATGTGGCTTCACTTACGAGTACTACACCTCCATGCTTGAAGTTCTGTGTTTATCTACTCTTAGCAAAGCTTACCCTAGAATCAGAGCTTCGTCTAATATCAAGCATAGTTCGAGTTTCTAATAGAAACGAGAAAATTTTCAATTAAGATCTCTCCTCAATGAGAGACGAGCCTCAGAAGTGAAAAGTTTCATTCGCAAATCTGGCAACCGAGATAGAAACTGTGGTGGTCCGGTCCTTCGTAGCTTCATGATTCACAATGCCAGAAGCCAGTTGATATTATTCTTAATAATTGCGAGATGGTGGACTTGCATCCAAAAACCTCTTTTAGGGGCTTATGTTGATCGAATAGGATATGATGAGCCAACGTGGTCGCCAACATCATAAGAAGATAAGCATCTTTAGAAGGAGAAGAAGTTGATCGATTAAAAATATCCAACCGATTTTCTTCTTATAAGCGATTGGCGGATGGCTAAGAAAGGCGTTGCATTGGTTTGGAGTGTTTTTGTTACCTCGAACGCAATATCAGGATTTTGCTCCCGAAATGGCGGCTCTCAAGAGGGGTAGAACATTGGACAGAAAGAGCAATTTCCTTTGTTTGAATCCGTCTGCTGATCCAGAGATAAAATGATCGAGAATGAGCTGCAGGAGAAAAGTTATATTATAATTATATTCATCTTTATCAAGTCAAAGCAGTTAGTCTATCAATGGGGAGCGAGCAACAGCTTTATTTTCCTTACCATTGTCTAAAACTAAGCCGTAAGTATAACAACGCGGTAGTGACTTCTTCGCAACTCATAAACAGCTTATTGCTTTATAAAATTTACTTTCCCTGGCGCAAGAATAGAGTGCACGCAAACCCTCTGGGGTCCTGGCGTCAGGCTATAAAATAAGGAAAATAAATTAAAAATAAATGTAGTGAGTTTGGAAACTAAACTTTCCGCGTATATCAATAGACAAAGCAAGGAGAAATGGCGATTTAAAGTTTTCAATATATTATAGCATTGAAAAGGATGTCCTTGACACACCTATTGTTTGGTAATCTCGGTTAGTAAGTTTATTTATTGTTCCTAGTTACAGGATATTTGACAAGCTTCCAGTCAACCAACATTTAGAATATCGGTTTCAACAGAAATAAATATACAGTGTCTGTGAAAAGTCCTGCAACACCGAATTATTTTCAAAAATATAGAGCATAAAATAAAGCACGTTCGTGTGCTGATGTTTTAGCTATTTTCTTATTGAGAGAGTGAAAAGTGCGACCAACATATGAGGAGCCACAATCTTGACAATTCAGCTAATAGATGCCGCTCTTTGACAAGTGCGTCCGCTTGTCTTTCGAGTTTTCAATCTGAGATTTCAACCAAAGTTTGGCTGAGTGGTCGACTCAAATTAATCAAAAAAATTTTAGATCTTGGAAATATCAAGTCTTTTGCAAACAAAAGGAACCACCAAATTTCCTGCCATATTATTCACAGTGAAAGGAGCAGAAGCAAGGTTTGTAAGTCTTCTTTGATTGAGTCTTTTGGTTAGTTGATCTATTATTGCAAGATATTATTATTCGTTGTTAACTACGATCTGTTTGATCATGTTCGTTTCCTTCCTCCCAAAGAAATGCTGCGGTTTTTTGTTGAGAATATGTGTGACTGATTTTTTGGCATCACCTCAATTTGATGGTAAATAGAGAAACCATGCTTGTTGTGATTTTTATTTAAGTAAGATAAGGAAAGTAAAAGAAAAAAGGAGGGACACTCTTTAACCTCTAATTAAATTATAACAAACTGGTTGCCTCTAGCCGAATATTTTAAATTGTCGTGACTTTTCTTCGTATTTCTTCTGTTTGCGATTGTTAAGGTTATGGAGATATTGTAAAGAAATTTTGAAAATTTAAACACTTAAAAACCGAACATATGAGCACAGTTGAGATGCCGGTATACATGGCGATTCATTCTCTTTAGCCCGTGACTTCGGATTTGATGAATATCTTTTTTGTATAAAGGATCTTTTATATAAAATTCATCATAGAACCTGTTTGTAACTATGCATAATTACTCGTCAGTATTTGGGCGCTGATAATGGCTTAAAGCCAATACCGGTCCGCCGAAAAGGATAGTTAACTATAAAATTTAAGAATATTATAAAAGTCTCGATTTAAGTATAGCGTGCAGATCTTTTCTTGACGTTCAATGTTCTGATGCCATTTCTGCAAACGACATTGATCCATCTATTAAGTTTAGTAATTTTACTTTAACAAGCATGCAAAAAAGCCAGGATAAATAGGGGAAACTTAAGCCTTCTTTTCTACTCACTTCCTTCATCTTCAATTTATCTTTTAAAAAAAATCTTTTTTCTGTTCGCATGGGAAAAAGTCCTTTTACCTTGAACATGACCCGATTCTGGATCGTCAGAAAAAAGAAATATGTACAGCCCACATCGAAGCAAAACGCGTGTTGAAGAAGTTACTTAATGGATTATTATGTAAACTGTCATCTAACAACATTCGGAAATGAGGGCCTGCATTATATGCTTCTTGGATAATACACTATTAAATATGCAGGGTGCGTTTTATAAAGGGTTACAAGGTGATATCTTAAAAACATTGAAAAGATTTTCATAAAATGTAGCTGAAATAACGGAAAGGAGAAGAGTTGTACGGGGTGTTCATTAGAAAACTTCATCTAATTGCCTGCAAAATATCAAAAGAAAAGGATGGAAAAACAAAAGTCCATTTAATTTCATTGTCATCCTTTTCTGTCATAATATCATAGCCTGCTAGATAAAGTTTTCTAATGAACACCCCGTATTCAGATCATATTTTGTTACTGTACCACTATAGGGATTTTGAAGGGGAAGGGTGGTGACGTAATATTTTAAGCGAAATAGAACACCTTTTTTCCTAAATATGAATAAACCAAAAGTTAGATTTGCTCCACTAGTTCCTCACTTATGACGGTTATAGAAGTAAATAATTTTTCCGTTGTAAAATTACAGTTATTTTCCTAACCAGTGCGGAAAGTGATCTTTTCCGCACGCGACTGCAGTTGGCCGAACGACACGTAGCGGAATCAGCCGCCATGAAGTCGAGTGCGTAAAAGATACTTTCCGCAAGTGTTAGGAACAATATTTTTTCTACGAGTAAGGACGACTTTTACGATTATCAGTAAAACTTTTGAAGGTTTGAAATTAAAACACCAGACATTGCGTTGTTTATCTGTCAGGTAAACAATGCAATGTACGTCATACCTGGTATTTTAACTTCAAATTGAAGTTTTACTAATAGTTGTAAAAGTCGTCCTAAAACTATACCTATCAATATATAGGTATTTATTGCCTCAGCTGCGCGATGAATGATGTTTGCTTACTTTTATCGCACATACACTTTACAACCTTTTCATTTAAAAAATGTTGAGATCGATATCCTGCCTTTGTTTTGCAAAACTAAAATTAAAGATGCAGAACAGGTATAAGTACAATGGTATACGAGGCACCTAATACCACCATTCCTGAAAACTACAAATCATGGTAGTTTTACTGGTCCTTATTACGTTCTTCCATAACAACTATAGTTACCAAGGGTATTTAAAGCAAAATAGCAGCCATATGAGGATTTTTACTTTTCCGCACTAGTGCGGAAAACACAGTTTTCCGCACCCAAATGCGGTCGTAGAAAAATAATACTTTAATTTCAACAATGTATGTAATGACGTTATCTCTTATCTATTAACCAGGTGGATCCTCTACATTTACTCACTGTCACTTTCCACCCCGGTGACCTAGAATAGTAGGTCTTTGTATTAGGTATTTCCACGCTATTCCTAATTTTAAAACAACAGAGGTTTCCGGCTTTCATTTTGTATAGTTCGTCAGACCTGCAGGCCCACAGACGACACGCCAATTATCAACGGCACCCAAAAATGGTCACGGCCTATTCAGTACATCGAGAGATATAGAGAGCGAGAGAGAGAGACAGGGGAAGAGATTAGAGTTATCTCATGAAGAGCAAACAAGACAAGGAAAACAAAGCACAGAACAACACATTTCGGAAACACAACAAAAAACAGCAACCAACAGCAAGTAGAGGAACTCACCTGTTAAGAGGTTAGCTGACGAAACAAAGACACTCATGAACATAATAAAGCAAGGAATAATACAAAACAATGAACAAAAGACAAAACAAAAAAAATTCGACTGGAAATCGAAAATGTAAATTAAAAAAAAACCCAGAGAATGCTACAGAAACTGAAAAAAAAACGATAAGGAAGACCAGGAGGAAAGCGAAAGTGGTAAAACGCCAGTAGAGCAGATCTCGGAGCCATGTCCGGTTCAACAGACGAAAGAACCTAAAAGATTGCCAGGCAAGCATGACTATGAAGAGAGGGGAAAGTCCCGACACAAAAAACGAAACAACATAAAACAGTGACCACCCGGCCAATGCACGGCCGAAGAACTGGATTCTTTCTATGTATGGGAACTGACAGGAGTAGCGAAAGCCATCAAGAGTATACTGGAGGTGGCAAGAAGAACACGGACTGTCTTTGCATACAACATCACGTTAATCTCCAGAGGACACCAAATAAACAAAAATAAAGCTACTTTGATGATGGTAAACAACCACAAAGAAGAAAATAATCTCTATCTAATTGGAAGCCGGCCAAAAAATAAAGAATCAGTAGGAAAAAGTCAGGAAAGACATAGCGAAAACTGCAAGCTGGAAATGGAACAACTAATTAACAAAAAAATAACTGAACTAGCCGTTCGAAAATCTGCAAGGATAGAAGTTTACTTTTGCAGAAATCTCCTAGAAAGCCTGTTACAAAAATAAAAAAAAACTTAAAGCAACGATATACTTATCTGGCACACTCCAACGGAAACACACACCAATGGATGATCGCAAAATAACCGAATCATTTAAATCAGATTCAGATCAGTAAATCAGAGAGTCAATGATGCTTTGTGTTAAATCAAATATTTCTTTTTGCCCAACAAAAAGGTAGGTTCTAGTGCCCATAATAGTTAATGATCAAATCAATCCCTCACATCTAAAAAGAAATAAAATTATATAACCCACCCACGTTGTGCTGCATGACAGCGTTGCGCAGTGGTTTTGTCCCTGGAGTATTATTTGTCAATTCTTCACGCCAACATGAAGATCCGTACTAAAATTTGAAAATAATAGGACACTAAAAACGTATCGAAAATGAAATTCAAACAAAAATTTACGAGGCCTCCATTGCGTGCTTGGTTGCGGTGTAAATTTAATATTTCCTCGATTTTCTGGCTAGAGCGAAGAGCATTATAAATGTCATAAACTGTAATAAAGGCGAATTTATATGGTTTGTTTTAATCGGCCATTGGTGGAATTATGTCACATCGTAGTATCTGGCATGGGGTCATTTCATTTATGCCTGGGGTTGTGTTTACCAATATAATTAGATGTATCTCTACATGACGTTTTATTACTATTATCGTGGGAAGATTTTATAATCTTGTCATCGGTTGATTGGTGAGTGCGGAATTTCTCCTAAGACATTTGTTATTTTTAAGTATTAATTGCTGAAAGGAGATAATTTAATCTTAGTGTGAAAGCTTGCGGCTTTGTCCTAATTTCATATTCTGTGCTCGAAATGAAAATAAATATTCCGCTTTATTTTGACCCTTATCTTTTACGCCACAGAAAATTCCTAACAAATATATGAAATGACTTTTGCTTTTTCCGCTTCCTCTGCTATTCGTATTCCCTGTGTTTGTCGTAAACATATAATCTAAAAGGAAATAATGCCAAAACGTATTCTAACTAAAGCTGAGGCGCACAGGCAATCGCAAAAATTCCTCGTGCCAATGTCAGGAAGAAATTCTACGAATAACTAATACACTTTTTTGTTTGTATAATCTTTGCAATTATTTTGAGTTGCCAAACTTAACTTGAAAACCGTTACCAAAAAAACACAAAGATTTCACTTACCTTCCTGATAAATAAAATCTGCACATCCATTTATTCTATAAAACGACCATCAAATATCAGTACAGTCTCTAGTGACTTCATATTACACAGTGTTCTCTCAATTATACAGTGTTCCCAAGGATATTAAAAAATTGTTATAAAATTTTAAGTTCGCTGGCTAATACACAACCTCGTTTTTTTGTTTTTATTATTTTGTATATTGCTGATCTTTCCTCTTCGACAAAAAGAGTCGCACTTTTCGCTCTTTTCCAACACTAGTCGATCTTTGCAAATCACTTGTTGGATAATCGCCATAAAGCCTCAGATCCGGGTAAACTCAAAATCCTTCACCCTTCAGAAAAAATCGAAATAACCAAAACTAAAGGAGCCCAATACTGGAGTGTATCAATGGTGTGCTCAATTTCGAACCGACTTTGATTTTTAATAATCTAAAATGATTTGCGTATCGGCGTCCCTGCCTCCACCGGCGTTCTCTTACTTTGCTCGACGACCGACCTTCAAGTATTTGCAACTAGTCCTCGATAATATGTAAAAATGTTAACGTATTTTGTCCTTTTAACAATCCTTTTTAACAATTTTAACGTGTATTTTGGTTGCGTTGAGTTTATTTCGGGATGTTCTTGTGTTGCAATTGTTTTATATATTATATTTTAGGCCTGATGATGCCCTTTTAGGCGAAACATGTAGCCAAAGAACTTGAAAATAAATTTGGAACTGTTGACTTGTAGTATGCTAAATTCAAACTTGAATTGATTACACTTTATAAAACTCCACTGCTATTTAATAGTTTTACAAATTAACTCCTGAAATCATAGTATTTTACGTAATTTACAATTTTATGACAGATTGAGTCAAATTCTATCGGTTACAGATTTTTATTGAAATTAATAAGAAATGAAATAAAAAAATTGCAATGGGTAACATTGTCAAATAGTAAAGTTAGTGAAAGTTTTTTGGGCAAAAATTGCGAGCCGCACGTTTTTTCCAAGAACAATAACATTTCGAAAAAAACATCAAAGTATCAGTATTAAAAAAAAGAATCGATTTAAGCGACTGAATTAAAGGTTCTGGTAGTTTTTGTAACAAGACACTGAAGAGTTTACCATTTGCCCAAGGCGGATGGCCGTTTATTCTTCATGCAAACATGAATCTTACTTAGAAGCAAGTCTTTAGTACATTTTTTTAAAATCATGTTTAAAATCACTCTGAAAATATTAAAAGACATGTTTTTCCAAGAGCTTTGACCATTAATAGCAAACGTTAGTTTGACTCTTCCTTTTGAGCCAGATAATGTCGCAGAACCCATTTGATCATATGCTGAAGATGTCAACACCTGACATTTTTGAGAAGCTTTAGGTAATCTTGTAAATTACGTAGATTATCTTGAAAAAATATGGTAAAACGCACTACTTTAGAGTTTAGTCGTTTCTAATCCGAACTAACCTAACCAAAGGATCTCTCATAGAAAAAAGTATTTAATTAACGTGATCAAAGGAAAAACATAATGGTACTAACCTAACCAAAAGAAAACTACACCATTTTCACATGTAGTTTAGAAAGTATCACTTGTATTTTAGAAAATGTCACTTGGATTTCAGATATATCACTTGTATTTCAGAAATCATCACTTTTATTTCAGAATAGTCAGTTGAATTTTACACCATTTTTATATGTAATGTAGAAAGTATCATTTGTATTTTAGAACAGTCACTTGGATTTCAGAATATATCACTTGTATTTCAGAATAGTGATTTTGATTTTAGAAATCGTCAGTTGTATTTTAGAATAGTCACTTGTATTTCAGAAAACTACACTTGAATTTCAGAACAATCATTTAGATTTTAGAATATATCACTTGGGTTTCAGAAGGCGTCACTTCTACTCCATTTTCACATGTAGTTTAGAAACTATCATTTGTAATTTAGGAAACGTCACTTGGATTTCGGATATATCACTTGTATTTCAGAAATCATCACTTGTATTTCAGAATAGTTAGTTGAATTTTAGAAAGTATCATTTGAAATGTAGAAGCCTCACGTGTATTTTAGAAACCATCAGTTGGAATTTATAGTAGTCATTAGTATTTCAGAAAAGTTCTGATGTATTTCAGAATTCGTCACTTAACTTTCAGAAAATGAATTACATGCTATATTCAGAATCGGATTGAAAAAACATACGATTCAGCTACTTCAGAGTTTCCTTTTTTTATATTGTATAAATTGTACTTGATATACACATAAAATTTAACAATGACAATGATTTACTCTTGGCAGATATAAAATTTAGTCCAAGTGGTATATCTTCCATTACTAAGACGGCAGCATTAAGAGAAATGCTAAGTTGTGCAAGTAAAGTCCTATTTTTAGAAAATATATTCTGTTGAAGTGGTTCTTGAGTCCTTCACTTTTGCACTGTACTTACCTTTTTGAAGAACTCCACACAAATGCAAATAACAAACTTTGTGACGCCTTCTGAAATACAAGTGATATTTTCTAAAATCTAAATGATTGTTCTTAAATTCAAGTGTAGTTTTCTGAAATACAAGTGACTATTCTGAAATACAACTGACGATTTCTAAAATCAAAATCAATATTCTGAAATACAATTGATATATTCTGAAATCCAAGTGCCTGTTCTAAAATACAAATGGTACTTTCTAAACTACATGTGAAAATGGTGTAGTTTAGAAGATATCACTTGAATATCAGAAAATTGTTTTGGAAACAAAGTTTATTTTTTGCATTTGCGTGGAGTTCTTCAAAAAAGGAAAGTACAGTGCAAAAGTGAGGACTCAAAAACCAATTCAACACAACATATTTTCTAAAAGAATAGACTTTATTCGCACAACTTAGCATTTCTTTTAATGCTACCGTCTTAGTAATGGAAGATATACCAGTTGAACAAAATTCTATATTTGCAAAGAGTAAATTGGTTGTCATTGTTAAATTTTATGTGTATATTATCTATAATTTATACAATATAAATAAAGGAAACACTGTGTTGTGGCTGCATCGCATGCTTTTTCAATCCGATGAAAATAGTATGTAATTCATTCATTTTCTGAAATTTAAATGACGAATTCTGAAATACATCTGAACGTTTCTGAAATACAAATGACTAATCTAAATTCCAACTGATGATTTCTGAAATACATGTGACGCTTCTAAATTTCAAATGATTCTTTCTAAAATTTAACTGACTATTCTGAAATACAAGTGATGATTTCTGAAATACAAGTGATATATCTGATATCCAAGTGACGTCTTCTAAAATACAAATGATACTTTCTAAACTACATGTGAAAATGGTGTAGAAAGTATCATTTGAAATTTAGAAGCGTAACATTTATTTTAGAAACCATCAGTTGGAATTTAGATTAGTCATTTGTATTTCAGAAAACTTCAGATGTATTTCAGAAAACTTCAGATGTGTTTCAGAATTCGTCATTTAAATTACAGAAAATGAATGAATTACATACTATCTTCAGGATCGGATTAAAAAAGCATGCGATGCGGCTACCACAGAGTTTTCTTTTTTTATATTGTATAAATTATACTTGATGTACACATACAATTTAACAGTGACAACAATTTACTCTTGGCAAATATAAAACTTAGTCCAACTGTCCATCTTCCATTACTAAGACTGCAACATTAACAGCTAAGTTGTGCGAATAAAGTCCCATTTATTAGAAAATATATCGTGTTGAAGTGGTTTTTGAGTCCTTCACTTTTGCACTGTACTTACCTTTTTGAAGAACGCCACACAAATCCAAATAACAATATTTGTTTCCAGAACAATTTTCTGAAATTCAAGTGATATCTTCTAAATTACAAATGACGCCTTCTGAAATACAAGTGATATATTCTAAAATCTAAATGATTGTTCTGAAATTCAAAGTACAGTTTTCTGAAATACAAGTGACTATTCTGAAATACAACTGACGATTCCTAAAATCAAAATCACTATTCTGAAATACAAGTGATATATTCTGAAACGCAAGTGACTGTTCTAAAATAGAAATGATACTTTCTAAACTACATGTGAAAATGGTGTAGAACTGAACTAACCTGAACCAACCTGATCTAACCTAAACTCACCCGATAAAAGGAAAAACATAACTGAACTAGCCTAACGAAAAGAAAACTAGAACTGAACTAACCTGAACCTGAACTAACCTGATCTAACCTAAACTAACCTTTTTTTTATAGAGGATCGGAAAATTCATTTATGCACACCAGATCATTGTTGGGGATGTTAGGGATCTGCGAGTGTGGGACTCAGCGGCGCCTTGCGCAATACCCACTAAAAACCTTTTCCTCTCTTCACCCCTCATCCACACCGGAACCGCCAGAAGGTATTACTTCGGGTGGGGGGGTGGTAGCTTATGATTCAGTCATCTAGACCATTACTTCTCTCTTAATTCCTTCCTCCAACCTGAACCATGTATGTACTTGTGGTGTTACATTCACGTGCCCTGTTCTGCATCTGCTTCCCGTCTCCTCTCTTCCTGTGCTTTCCTGAACATTATCTTCTTGAACATTGACATTAGCTCCTTCAGCCCCTGTTTTCTCCAAAATTTCTCCTGTGGCACACAGCAGCGCCGCAGTTCCTTCACCGATTTCCCTTTCTATTTTTTGGGCGGTTTCTGTCCGTATATTTGCAAATCTGTTGCATTTAAACAGTGTATGATATGTCGTATCTGATTCATTACACTCGAACCAGCAGTCATCCGACTCAGATTTTCCTATTCTTTTGAGGTAGCTGGCAAATACCCCGTGCCCTGTAAGAGCCTGTGTTGTGTAATAGTCAGTCAAACCTTCGTTATTTTGAGTCCACACTTTGATATTTGGAATAAGTACACTTGTAATGCCGGTGGTAACGTTCCCATCTTCTCTGCCACGCCGCGAACAGCCTTTCTCTGGCTTCTGCTTTGCATTCTCTCCCCTCTCTATAGATCTCTACAAGTTCCTGTATAAGCAAATCGATCGGTGTTATCTTCACTATTTTTTTCATATATATATCATATTTTAAAGCTGTGCACCATGCAGGAGCAACGTATAATATAACGGATTGAATTGTTGTAGCAAGCAGAGCTTTTTTCTCTGCCGATGGTCCCTCGATTTTTGGTGTTATTCTCCTAATATTGTTGATCATGTTTTGAGCTTTAACTGATATTTTGTTTATATGGTCCGTCTTCCTCATATCGTTATCTATGTAAACTCCTAGATATTTGGCCGAACTAACGCTATTTATTTTTGAGTTAGCTATTTCTAGTGTAACATGTGTAAGTTTTCTTCGTCCAGCTATCACGACAATTTCCGTCTTTTGGTGAGCTAGTTTTATATTCATGCAGTCCAGTTTGCACAGTACTTTCCCAATTGCATGGTTGCTTTTCTCAATTAGATCCTCAATAGTCTTTGCCTGTACCACCAAGGCTAGATCATCAGCGTATGCGATCATGTTCACGCCACTTTTCATTTCCTCTTGAAGGATTTCATCGTAAAATATATTCCACAGGATTGGCCCCAGGATGAAGCCCTGTGGAACCCCGCATGTGATTTCGACCAGTTTATCGTTTGGGGTTATAATTCTCCTGTGACTGAGTTGCGATTTTATTACTTCAACTAGATATTTGCTCACTTTTCCTTGTTCTAAAGCTTTTATTATTTTGTCCCACGGTGCGGAGTTAAAAACGTTTTCGACGTCCAACAGAATCAGCACAGCGACAGCTCTATTTTTTGTGGATTTCGCATTTATCTTTCCGACAATCCTTTGAACTTCTTCAATTGCGTCCAGGATTGATTTTTTGTTTCGAAATCCGAACTGTCTTTCACGGATCATATTTTTTTCCGCTGCTTCCTGTGTTAAACGGTTTATTAAGAGCACCTCCAATACTTTCCCGACTACATCTGTCAAACATATTGGGCGAAAACTTATTTTGCCTTCTGCCCGTTTTTTGGTCTTCTCTACTAAAATTAATTTTGTCGTTTTCCAGATGTTTGGAAATTCCAGCTTCCTCAAGCACTCATTGTATGTTCTTACAAAAACTTCACTGTCTGCAGCAGCATTAAGCAGCTCCTCGATGTCAAAAAGGGGGATATCGTCTTCCGAGATAAATGACCGAGGCCACATTATCTGCGCGTTTTCCGGAAACAGTTTCACGATTTGATCTTCCATCATTTCTTCTGAGAGATTTGAATTTGTGCGATTTTTCAATTTCTTTGTGGCTATTTGGTATGCTCTGCCCCATATGTCGTTCTCCAGGTCGTTGCACAAGCTTTTCAATTTGTCTTTTTTGCTGTTTTGGATTGCAATTTTAAGATTTTTCTTCGCAGTACGTAGTTCTGCTTTTATTTCATTTATTTTTGTGCTTACGATATTTGTTTTCCTAGCATTCGTGAATCTTCTCCTCAGACCCGTACATTCTTTCCTCCTCTCCGATATTTCTTGATTCCACCAGTACACTGTAGGTCGATTTGCCGAATGTATGCACCTTGGGAAGAATTTGTCGCAAAGTTTTGTGATCTTGCTCATAAGCGACTCCGGGGTTTCCGGCTTCGAAACAGTTCGCTTATCAAGACCTTCCTTCAGCAGGTTTTCCAACGAGGACTCACTCACTTTCCATCTTTTGACCGCAAAGGCATGCTTGCTGTGGGTCTCATTGCTGCAGTCAACACTGTAGGCAATGTAATGGTGATCACTAAGGTTTTCTTCATGTTCTAACCTAAACTAACCTAACTAACCTAAACTAACCTGATCTAACCTAAACTAACCTGAACTAACCTAACCAAAAGATTCCTCATAGAAAAACAAAGCGGCCCTAACCGGCGCTACCTTATACCTATAACTTTTACCATATTTTTCAAGATAATCTACATAAATTACAAGGTTACCCAAAGTTTCTCACTAACGTCACTTGTTGACATTTGTGACAAATGTCGTTTCAATTTATATCCCCATGACAATGTTTTAACATAACCTCGCAGCTCACATTACGTTAGTCAAGTTCCATTGTATAGTTTGTTTCAATAAGCGAAATTTATTATTATATTTATTCTAAAAAATGATATTATTATAAATGTTTTTAAGTTCTACCACCACCTATAATTTTCTATTTTGTCTATTTTATTAATTCTTAAAGAAAATGTTCGAAAAAAATTAGTAAACGACTTCCCTCAAATGTACCAAAGCCTCTTTTAGTGCATACTGTTAAGTGAGTCCCAGGTCCAACCGTCGCCATTTTTATAAAGAAGGGTATTCGGTGTTTACTGTTTAGTAATCCAAGTACCTTGGGCATGAGGCAAAATTCTAGACAACTTAATACACGAGCCGAGTTAAACTAATAAAAATTCCTGCCGCGTAAAAGAGAGCCGATACTGTTGAGCAAAATATTCTTTTAAAGAATCTCATTTTCTCCTAATAGCTTTTTTAAGAGATTATTATGCTACACGCTTACGAAGCATAAAGCAAACATTCCTTCAGGATGAAGCAGCGAAGTTTAAAATGGATCTTTTTGAGGACGCGATGTTTTCGGGCTCAGACAAAAATGTAGTAATTAGCTTTGGAGAAACAGAGGTCAAAAGTGTAATTTGCGTAAAAGGTTTTTTTGCAGATGGTCGCAAGTCAATTAGTGAGATGTAATAAATCTTTTTAAAATGAAAGGCAACTTATGGTAAATTTTATTGAAATTTTGATGTAAAAATATTAATTAATCATTGGAAATAAAACGTCTTTCGAGGGAGCCTCAGTATCTTTCGCAAGGGCCTTCATTAATTTCTGTTAATTAAAGAGTTTCTATAGAAAGTCTACTCAAAAAATTACATAAGAGTTTTCTCTTTAAGCTAGGCATTTTAACATCATCTAAAAACGTCATCTAAAAGACTATACATTTTTGACAGAAAAGGATGACTAATGAAAGTAAATGTTCTTTTGTTCCTTCATTCTTTGCTTTCAACATTTCACAGCCAATTAGGTGAAGTCTTCCAATAAAAACCCCCTATAAGAAATCAGGACCGTTTTTGCGAAGTGATCGTCTTAAAATTGTAATACAACTTTAGTGTTTTCAATTTTTTAACAACATTACAGTAACCTGAATTAGTCTTAAGGAGAATCTGCAGGGAAAACCTTTTAGACTCTCACATCTTATAGCATATTTTACACCCTCGTAAAATAGTCTTCCCTACCATTCGCTCGCATATCTAAAAGGCTTTTCACCGAATGACAGGCCCTTAAGCCACCCCACGTCGGTTTTTTTTACGTGAAAAATTTACATTTTTTCAGGCAGGTGCCATAACATTTAGACGTTCGTGTTGGTACATTATTTTCTTGCTGGAAGATTGCAATAAGCTAAAAAAGAAACAAGATAAAGTGGGGTGGCACTCTACATCGAAATAGTATACTAAGACGCACAAGTTCCATAAGAAAGCATATTGATCGCACTATTCCAAGTGTGAGAAACGAGGAGCATAGCGACAAGTTTTGCAATGGACGTGTGCGTCAAAGAGCCTTATGAACATGTAACATACACTAGATATAAATATAATTTCCTACAATTTGTTTTTTTTTTAAATACTAGTACAGATAAAGGTTGGTGGGCATGACAAATTGCCGGAACTTTGATTTCAAATTTTTATTTAAACTCAGATTTTCAAATATTTACATTCACATGAGTTATTAAGCACTTTTATATAAATGCTATATGAATAGTGTTTCTTGATTACCGTATCAAACTAACTGAGTACCGTTTCAATCAAATCAAAATTAGAAATGACATTTTTAGTCAAAACACTCAAGCATGCACAAAATTAAATCAGGACCCAAATTACCTAAATCATCAAAGTGAAATAAATGGAGAGAAAGTGACTTGTTCAAAGATTCGAAACGAACAACTTCCTGGCAGTAATACCAGAATTCGCTTGAACATTGGAGGCAACGTCTCCTATATCTAAAGCACTTGCTGAATTAGCCATTAGGTTTGTAAGTTCAACATTTATCGAACTGTCCATTGGAGAAACTTTAGCTCAAGAAATCCTGTTTGGCCTCTCGTCATCCTTACTTTTCCTTTATGATAAACGTAAACAAAACCAGTATTTGAGGCAATTTCTTGACATAATGAATGCTCCTTGCAGGTCATATAGAGAGTTCCTTACAATGTTAAAGAGAAATGTGGTTCTGCTTCAAAATAGTATTTCTGGAAATTTATGGAACTTGCCGGTAAAGAAAAATTTGAAATCGCTTTAAAACATAAACATATTGATGCTGATGGTGTAATTTGGATTAGTGTTTTTCTTGCTGGTGACTAGAAACATTAATTTTATGACCTTAGTTACAATGCTGCTTTTGGTATGGTACATTGTCAAACGCAGCAATGAATCTATTGACTGCTGAAAAAATTAAACCATAACAGTGTTCATGTATGAACCTAATTTAAAAAATTCATGACTGTGGTAATGTGCAAAAGTGAAGGATGATCTTCCGAATAGTCGAAAACATATATAAATATATAAACATATTTGGTAAACCAATTCTAAGCTCCATTTGGAAACCCAATTCTATGCAAATTTTATATAGCACACGGCTTACACTTTTGAGAAGTGGGCTCTTAGAGCAGATTATTCTCTGCAATGGATTTTCAGGCAACAGGATTGGTGATCAGCGGCAGGTCAGTCAATCTGATTGGTTGGAAATGTATAGTAATCAACCCGGATTGCAGTTTCGAAAAATACTATGCAATATAAAATCAAATGCATTGTGCCTCTTTGATCACAGGTTTGAGATGCCAATATTTTTTTTATAAAATACAGTGTTGCCCTGTAGACTTTTTTTGACGAATAGGCGAGTGATAAAAACCTTTACACTCGTTTGAAAAATACACCTCTTATACGACCATGTAAAAATAGATAATTTTCCTCACATCTTGCCCTAGCCGAAAACGTAATTTTCGCTTCTAGTGAGAGAAAATCTCATGGTGTTAACTTTCGTCTCTAGTGACGAAAGTAAATTGTTCCAATATCTCCCGTATATCTCCCAATTAAATGCGATTCAACCGGTATAATCTTGTAAAAAACCATGGAAAATGGTGATCTTATAAAAAAACATGTATATTTTTCCTGCCTGGGCCTCAGAAAATCAAATCAAAATGTTGAAATTTGACCAAACAGAACTCATTGACAATCGAGATGGCATTTTGATAATTACGCGTCGTAATTTTTGAAAGAAATAATATAAAGAGATTGTTAATGAAGACTTAAGGTTAGCATGATCGACGAAAAAGTATAGTGTTTTACTCGTCAAAAAAGCATTTTCGATCGCTCGAGGACATTACAAAACTCGGCTTCGCGTCGGTTTGTTAACTGTTCTCTTGCGAGTGAAAATGCTATTTTCGTCACTCGTTAAACAATATACTATTTTGACACTGGTTGCATAATATACTATTATTTTTAGTATGGAAGAGCAGTGAAATGTTGTACAGAGTAGGAGCAGGCGACATCCACCAACGTATTAGATCTAATACATATTGCTCTGTACCTCGCAGTTGTCGGAACCAGAACGAAGGGTAGAGAATAGGTGGTCACCAATTTGTCGATCAACCCATCTGTATACTAGTTTCGGAGTCCACCTCTCATCAGCACAGCTTTGGCTTGTCGACAAATTGGAGACCGTGAGTCATGGCTTAAAGCCAAAACTGTACGGAAGAGCAGTGAGAGGTTATGCAGAGCAGGAGCAGGCCATAATGTTTTGCATCTCGCAAGTTATGGGAACCCAAACGAAGTTAAAGAGTAGGTGGTCACCAATTTGTCGATCAACCCATCTGCATACTAGTTTCGGGGTCTACCCCTCATCAGTACAGCTTTGGCTGGTCGACAAATTAGAGACTGTGAGTTCGTGGATTAAAGCCAAAAATGTACGAAAGAGCAGTGAGATGTTGTACGGAGCAATCGGGTTGATTGACAAATTGGTGACCGTCTACTCTTTACACTTCTGGTTCCGCGATAACCTGCAAGGTACAGAGCAATATGGGCTGCTTTTCTAACTGAGAGCCATCTCCCATGCAGTATGAGATCTAATACGTTGGTGGATGTCGCCTGCTCCTGTCTGTACAACATCTCACTGTTCTTCGGTACATTTTTAGCTTTAAGCCATGAACTCACAGTCTCCAATTTGTCGACCAGCCAAAGCTGTACTGATGAGGGCAGACCCCGAAACTGGTATGCAGATCACTATTCTCTAATCATTATACATATTTAGTTTTTCTTACGGTTACAAACACTGATAACCTGTACAGGCCAATCAGGCATTCTAAGAAATATTTATATAATATATATAAAATAGAAAATTTTCTACATTCAGTTATCCTATTTGATCAATCGGAAATTAATTTATGAGCCTGAATAGCAATACAGTTTCCTCTATTAACAAGCTAAGTCTTGAAAAAGTCATGTCATAAATAGCACATTGTGTTCTAATGCAATGCAACAGGTTTCCTAGGTATCGCTGAAACTTTAATATTTTTATTTTAGATAAAAATTGCAACCAATATTTTCCAGTTGCACTGAGTTTCTTTTATCTGTTTTTCGATCGTCGAAATTTTATCTGTTTTTAGAACGTTCGTGTTTGCTTCACTTTACTTTCAATAAGTTTAAGACTTTCAGCAATATAGATAAAGTTTATTTTTTTTTTCAGAACGACGCAGTGCAAGAAGCTGTTAAATCGCTGACCCGGAAGGACGGGATCTTGGATAATAGATATGAATGTTTGTAAGTAATTTTATTTTATAATATTTGAGGGAGTATTTTAAATGCTGATTTTAGGTATGTAGGACAGTATTACGATATGAAATAAATAGTTTATTTATGAAAATAGTCAAAACAGCTGAAGTGGGTAGTAACAACAGGAAATATTGTAATGCTTACGAACTTTTTTTGCTACTCTACATTTTGACACTTTAGTACCGTGGTGTATACGCTATTATTTATACTTTCGGAAACTAAATCACTTTTTGGAATCAATTTGTAAAGAATAATTCAAAACATCACATATCTAAACCAAAATGTATCCAAAAATTACAAGTGCTATAAAAAAAATTAAGTGCGTTGCCATAATTAAAATCTATGACACTGTCAGGAATCAAACTAGGTCAATCAATTTTTCATTTTAAGTTCTTTAAATCGAGTGGTCGAATGGCGGATTTGATGTAGAAAAGGCAGCAGAAGATCAGGGTATCTTGCCTAGAAAGTCGGAGTAGATCTATCAGAAACAGTATGAATCATTCCTTCAATGGTGTTCTCACCGGCGTGTCAAAACTGTCAATGAAAGTGCCTTATTGGTACATTTTCAAGAAAAGTCCAAGAAATGTCCTGCAACACTTTGGGTGCATTACTCGATATAAAAGAGCATGCTGAACTTAAAAAATAACATTGACATTGGCAAATTTCCTCAATTATCAGCTTTGCTGAAAACGAAAAGCGAAAGTTGTAAACCCAAAATGTCAAAGATTTTGAATATAAACCATATCGACAGTTTTTCAGTGGAGGCCCCTATCAATACATTTTTGCTGGTACGAAACTTATTTTCATGAAACTTTACTGCAACATACTTTAATATACCGGGTGTTACGGGACGAGAAGTACATACTAATATGGGAGATAGGTTTTGACCATGCCAACACATATTCAGTATTCACATTTCTTCCTAATATACAGGGCTTTGTTTCAATTTTACCGAAAATAAAATCAATCATATTTCTCAGAATTTTTCCAGACATGTAAAAATTCTGGGAAAGACAACTACTACATCAGGCAACTCGATAAATGTGTAATATTTTTGAGGTAATGGTCACCAATAAATAAACAAAATAGTAAGATTTATTTGAATTTGAAATTATTCATCTATTATGCTTGTTTGTTATTATTCTTTCATCTCTGTTATTTGTTTTCTGTCATTTTTTTTTGTCATAAATATCAAGAAATGGTAGAACAAGTAATAAGGAGTTACGCAAGTTTAAACCTAATAAGTCATTTGTAACACAAAACGCAGTTGATTACCACATTAAAAAATTTAAAAAGAGAAACCAGCGACAACTTAAATTCTTGCAATTTCTTATTGTCTGGAGTTTGTGAACTTCACATCTATTGTAAAAGTTTAAAAAAATCGTATACTGAGTGTTTGTTTTGCGACATCATAAAAAGAACAACTTTATTAGTCCGGCTCTGGAAATTTAAATTTTTTTGTTACCTTCCTGATTTCTTGTCCTCCAACGTCTCATGCACATGCAATTTGAAATCATTTCTGCAAAAATTCTGAGAAATATGATTGATTTTTTTTTGGGCAAAATGTATACAAAACCCTGTATATCAGTAAGAAATGAGTTCCGAACTTTTTTAGTACTGAATATGTGTTGGCATGGTCGAAACCTTTCTCCTATATTAGTATGTACATTTCGTCCCGTAACACCCTGTATATGTTATTGTAGGTAGTACTTATTTTCGGCATTTCTGGGGCCTGCAGAACCTAACAGTTAGTTCAAATGACGGTTGAAGATGTGATAGATCTAGGCGATTACTTTTCGGTCTCCGACAGGGATACTAAAACCAAGATAGACAGAAATTTTGTGGTGAAAAATATGGATGAAGCACCAAACTTTATAGAATGGTGTAGACAGTACATGTCTTTAAGAAAGGTTAACACGCCCCATTCAAGATTTTTTGTGCTTTTCGAAAATAATGTATGCACTACGCAGCCTGTAGGAAAAAAACACTCTTGGAAAGGTACCCAACACGTTGCAGAATTTTTGAAACTCTCTACGCTATCATTACGCACGGGGCATTGCATTCTCCCCACATCAGCATCCATATTAGCAGATGCTGGAGCTTCTATAGACGTTTTGAAAGACATGGTGCTTGGAGATCATCTGCCCTAGCTGAGGGATATGTAGAAAACTCCGTCGATAATAAAAGTAACATAGCAGACCAAATTTTTGGTGGTTTCAACTCAAAAAATGGCTTCTCTTGTGAACATCCAGCTTTTGATGTACCCTGCACGACAACATCAGGGATCACAATGGCTATTGTCCAGTCAACCGATATTTCTAATGCACATACTCACAGTTTGTTTCGTCTATCCAATTGTTCCCATGTTACTATTATTTTTCATATGTTTGATAAATAAAAATTAGTTTACACATTATAGCGCTTTAGTAACACTTTACTCCCTAGGGAGTAAAAAATTTACTTTACTTTTTTGTGACTAAACCATCCACTTTACTCCCTTCATACGCTTTTGCAAAATAAAATATTACTTTTTACATATATGTCTTGTTGACGTTATGATATATACAGGATAGTCTTTTTAAATTATGACAGCCAATCATTCTGAAAAACTAGTAGAGTAAAAAAAAATGGTTTCGACTTTAGCCTGTATTGTACAGAAGATCTTATTTTAGGCACATACTTTTACGTATACAGGCTAGACCAGAAAAGTGTTACGTCATGTAATTTAGTATTTTTAAATAGGATACCTGACACACTAGATTTTGATAGACCTACCTTCCTGCTCGTTGGCCCTGAAAATTTGACTACCATCGGTTGTTGGGATACCCTATAGTTAAATTTCACACTCAATGTAAAATTGAGTGGGAGCTGAATTAAGGTTCGCTTTGTCATCAACTAACCGCCATTTTGTCGCTTAGTCTGCTTAACTGTGATACAAATAAGTAGAGAAAAATGTGCAAAAACGAGGTGAAAAATTACATATGCGCCATGTCTTTTGCTTAGCCTCCTTTTCCCTAATTGCCTAATTAATAACATTTAAATATGCATCAACAAGTTAGCTGGTTTAACATTATGTTTCTGGTAAATTTACCGACATATGCATTAATTGGCCCGAATCCAGATAGAACTCTGATTCGTGCATAAATTAAACTTTTTACACATAGCGATTTCATAAACCATCCAGGCTAATTTACATTGCTGTAAATTTAAATGCTTTCTGCGTTGGTTTACATGTGACTGAACTTCTAGTTTCTAGTAAACCAGGCGAAATGGATCCGCTTTATGTGCCCATGACTGCGACGTAATGAATTAATTTCTGTTTTCAGCAAAATGATTCAATCAGTATTTAGGTCACCAGGTACGAATTGCCTATTTCAAAGTATGTTAGCTTTAGTTGAAGAAAAGCGAATCAAACTATTAAAGGCTAGGCAAGTTAGATGGGTGGATAAAGTTGCTGCTAAATTTCAAGTAATGGTGGTCATCAAATCATGGTTCCATTAAATCTACAGTAGGTTAATAATTTTGTCGCTCTGTGGAAAGTCCTTCTTGACTTGAAAGACACTTGGAAATCATGTTGCCGTTAAAGTCGAGAAGCTGTACTTATATCAATTGAGGAAATTACTATTTTGTTGCTATTTGTTATTTCCCCACTTGAACTTTTCACGTGTAATTTGGTTCCTAAAGACAATTACAATTATTGTCTACCATAAATAAATTAAAATTTTAAGTTTTCTGTAACGAAATATTAACGAATACTTCATAATATTATGTAGTGGGCCAACTATCCTTTATTTATTTAAAAGCTGAAACGTATCAAGCTTAACTTCGCACCATAAAATTTTTAATTAAAAGAGAATTATTGGAAGATCTTCTCTCGAGTCCTTCTTTGTAACGTCAAACATTATCAAAGCGGCATTTTTTAAAAAGAATCCTTTATTGATCATTTTGGCTCGGTAGCTAAAGTTTCTTTCAAGAAAATCAGAGCTAACTAAGGAAAAACCTCCTAATTGAAAATATGCTTGAAATATAAGCCCTTTGGTGCACCGAGCAATAAGGCAGGATGAAAAATTATCTTTACCAAGTTCTTTTGTGCTTTCTCTTGGCATAATAAATAATAAGGATTTTGAGATATCCCGCTGGAATAAATCGTTCTCGTTGAAAATAGCCGTAATCTAATTAAGAAGAGTGCTCTTGGAATTAATAAGTTTTCTCGTGCAAAATGGATTTTGTAAAAATAAAATATTACTTGAAAACTTCTTTTAGAGTAACTGTTGATAAGTAAATTGTGGAAAAATAAAAATGCGACATAGCTATAAAAGTTAATAAACTCTCAACCTTTATATTGTTCTTAAAATTATTTGAACCCTTATCATATGTCAAGTTTATTATAACTTTCTTTATTTTCAAGTCGTTGTATTTCAGAAACCACGTGTATCGTAGACGTTAACAAAAACTCTGAAAGACCATTCCTTTTAGAATAAATATTATTAATGCGATACGGATAGGGGGCAAAAAAATATGAACTCACTGTATTTAATATCTACGATAATAATATATAAAAATAAATCTGGGTATGTATATAAAATTCCATGCAGTTCGAAAAGGGCTTTTACATAGGTCAGACTTGAACCGAGAATAAGGGAACATAAAAATGACCAAAAGAATTTCCAACGAAAAAGAATCCTACGGCTTTCGTATAACATATTCTTGGACACAGCTTAACTAAAAAAATAATTTTATATTTTATCGGTACTAACATAAAAAAATGTTCTGTGGTGTACTGGGGTTGATTATAATAGTATATTATTAATCGAGCTTTTTATGAAAGCCATTATTCCCTTCGGGGGACATTTGCGTCACGAACCGCAGGGAGGGGTGCAAGTCTCCCGTGGGAATAATGGCCATAAAAAGCGAGTATAATACTATACTTTGTACACGGCCATTTTTTAATAATAGTTACAAATTATAAAATCTATAGGTAGTGTAAATACCAGTAGGAGTAGGTAGCAACGCAATATCAAATGCCGCAGCGTAAAAAATGCACTGGTGGCACCGGTTTTGCCGTCAAACGCGAGTGACACTTTGACATTTCAATAATTTTATTTACACTACCTAAAGATTTTATAATTTGTAATTATTAGACAATGGCCGTGGACAAAGTATAATATTATACTCGCATTTTATGGCCATTATTCCCACGGGAGACTTGCGCCCCTCGCCTGCGGCTCGTGACGCAAACGTCCCCCTAAGGAAATAATGGCGTTAATAAAAAGCTCAAATAATAATATACTATTAAAGCATGCATATTCTTTATATTCCTTCATCTGGTTTCTTCTAAAACAGCGTCAAAACTGTACATTTTTTAGCTTTGAGAAGTTTCATTGTCTAAATCGTTTAAGATAGAGCCACCAGTGTGAACTTTCGTCTCTTGGTTTTTGAAAGTCCATCAAATAGCAATATTCGATTTTTTAAAATAATTTTTTTTGACAATTATTTACATATACAAATAATATCTATCTTTGATATATCTTCAAAATTAAGGATAAGAAAGTGCAGACCATTTTGTTATTAAACGACTTGGGCACACAATTTCTCAAAAATAAAAAGTTTTGAAGTTTTTGGGCTGTGAGATATGGAAACTAAGTAGGAAAAGAAAATGCTTTACTAACAATGTTTAAACCTAAGCACAAGACGGAAATATGTAATAGTTATCTACTTCGTACTGTATCATTTATGACACATACGTACTTGATTTTAGTCCGATAAATAGCTTTTTACGGGACTGACGAATAATAATTATTTAAGTTATAAGTCCTGTAAATATAGTTTTACAGTAGGAGTAAGATGTTTCTGGACGAGGTGAGAGCCGAGATTGGAATTTCGAAACGACTATTGTAACACTGATGACAGTGACGTAACGTCCTACTTTTTGTAACTAGGTACGAAAAGTAACATATTTCGTAACTGGTTCGTTTCATCACTAGTCGCAGGTTTTGGTTATGGCACACCGTTGGTATAGTTTTACGGTATAACGTAGATACAAAGTGGTTTAAAAGTAAATATTGAAGTTTAATAATAATAACTCTCTGTCTAAATAGGTATTTGTAGTAAAAATTTAAAAAAAGGTAAAATTATCCATAATCAAAGAAATAAAGTTTAAAAAAGACCCCGTAGCACACTCCTGGAAAGATTCCATCCAACGGCAGCTCTATCGCATTTACAAGTCCCTCGTAACTACTCGAGAAAACTGCCGGGTGCAGGTGCGCGCGGCACGCTTTAGTTTTGGAATTATTAAAGTGCCGACACGAACTGACCTTACTGATATTGTAGAGCCTTGATGATTGATGCTGCTGATACTTCTTCTTAATGTGGTTTTTATTGTTAAATTATAATAAAATGCTTTTTGATAATTATGGTAACAAACATAAAAAAATTGTCATGATAGTGACAGCGGATTGTAATTCACCTTGACACCCGCGAGCCTACCAGTAGAGTAGTGGACTGTAAAACTATGACTTGAATGTTTATGGTGCGCGCTTTGTTATCAAACACCGATCAGGACCTGACATACCGCCGGCCTTGAAAGCTAGTAGTCTTTCAATAAGAGTTTAATGTTTATTGAACTGGCTCTATAGAAAAAGCATAGGCTGAGAACACGAAGCACTAATTAAGTTTCGGCCAATGGCAGAACGCAAAGCCTCTGCATTGCCCGCACAACTGTCCCAGTAGCGGTACGAATTGTCACTGTTCTCACTATCCCATCATTACCCTCATGAGGTTGAATAATTCTTCCAAGTTTCCAGAACAATGCGGGTGAATTTTCTTCCACTAGGACCACCATGGAGCCTTCTTTTAGCAGGTCTAGGGACTGACTGCGGTGCCAATGGGAACGCTGCTGCAAGGTGTGAAGGTAGTCTCTCTTCCACTTATTCCAAAACTCTTGAACGGTTTTTTGGAGAAGTTCGTATTGTTTTAAGCGGTTTTCAGCAATGCCAGTGAAGTCAATTTGAGGGAAGGTTGACCAATGAGAAAGTGGCCAGGGGTTAATGCTGAGTACTCGTAAGGATCACTAGTAGAAGGATAGAGGGGACGAGAGTTCAGGATGGCCTCTACCTGTGTGAATAACGTGCACAAATCTTCGAAAGTTAAAGTCAAACTTCCAACTATTCGTTCAGCATGATATTTGGCCCGCTTCACGGCAGCCTCCCATAAACCACCCCGGTGAGGTGAATGAGGGGGATTGAACTTCCATTCAATATGGTTAGCTAAAAGCCAGTCGATTGCTTAGCGATTGTTGACAAATTTTTCTAATGAAGAATATAATTCCTTTAATTTCTTTTGAACTCCAACAAAGTTGGTTCCATTATCGCTGTAAATTCTGCAACAAATTCCACGGCGGGAAATAAATCGCTTAAAGACATTCAAGAAGGCAGAAGTGCTCAGATCACTGACGAGCTCCAAGTGTACGGCTTTAGTTGAAAAGCATACAAATACACAAAGATATGCTTTTATGATGGATCTGTTTCTTAATTGTCCATCTTTAATTTGAAAACGACCTGCAAAGTCCACACCAACAACATAAAAAGGGCGATTTGGTGTTACCCGATCAGCAAGCAAATCAGCCATTTTTCTTTGTATAGTCGTAGGGTGTACTCTGGAGCATGTTACACATTTTTGTATGATATTTCAAATAGTGGACCGCCCATTCAGAATCCAAGAACGCTGACGAGAGGATGACATTTGGTATCCTGCATGCAAATGACGATGATGCTCGTTTAAAATGATTGTGTTGCGTTAATGGAATGGATGATGAGGATCTAAAATTAATTGATACTTGGCATCTTTTGATAGCGAAGACTTTGATAATCTGCCACCCACTCGCATTAGACCATCAGAATAAGGAAAGGGATCCAAGGTTTCTAAGCGTGAATTTGAGTGCATTGGCTTATAAATTTCAAGACATTTAATTTCAGAAACAAATGCCTCTCTCTGGGCAATTTTTAGCAAAGCTAATAGTGACCTTTCCAGTTCAGTTACTGTTAATTCGCCAGTAATCTTTTGTTAATTTTTGCTATCATTATTTACCAATCGAATACAAAGAGCAAGTACTCGTTGGAGCTTATATAAAGTTGAGAACTTTGTGAATAACTGAAATTTGTTGATTATTGTGAGAAGTGAAACTTGTGGTTTACGTTTTTCTAAATCGGTAGGCGCTATATCAATCATTTTTGGCCAACAGGATTCATTCTCTGCAAGCCAAACGGGCCCATTCCACCATAGTGAAATATTAATGAGATCTTGGGAAATCACACCTCGCGTGGCTATGTCAGCAGGATTAAATTCCGAAGGCACGTGACGCCACATGACCGAGGGTGTGAGCTCCTGAATTTCACTGACCCTGTTGTCCACAAATAATTATAAAGTACTAGGTGATGATTTCACCCAGGCCAGAACTATAGTGCTGTCACTCCATAAAATGGTACGGTGTATTAAAAGACCTAAGGATTTAATAACTTTTTCATAGAGTTGAGTAAGCAACAAAGCTCCACAAAGCTCCAACCGTGGAAGTGTTATTGTTTTTAGTGGCACAACTCGCGTTTTTGTGCAAAGCAGACTCACCATAATGCTACCTTTATTATCTATCGATTTAAGATATATACAGGCTGAATATGTCTTCTCAAACGCATCACCAAAGCCATGAATTTCCACAGCCATGCAGTCAGGAAGCAAAATATGACGTGCTACTTGTAGATTGTTCACTTGATCTAAATTGTGTGTATAATGTAACCAGGCTTTGGTTATATCTTTTGGGAGAACGTCATCCCATCCTGCCTTAATTTGCAATATCTTTTGAATTAAGATTTTTGCGGTTACAACAATAGGAGAAATCAGTCCCAGTGGATCAAACAATTTGGAGATAATAGATAATATGGATTTTTTGGTAAAGCTTTGGGATTGTGTATGTAACCCACTGTAATTATACTTCAGTGAGTCACGACTCGCTTGCCAGGAGAGACCTAACGTCTTTTTTGCATCATCTGTTATCTGATGTTGATCACCAGTTGTAAAGTTATTTTTATTCAATACTTCTGTGCGATTGGAATCCCATTTACGAAGATGAAAGCCATAATTTTGCTATAAAGAAGTCAGGTCATGTTTCAACTTGATTGCTTGATCAACATTATCTGTGCCCGTTAACAAATCATCAACGTAAAAATCTTCAATTATAACATTTGCTAGTTTAGGAGAATGCTGTTTATTATCTAAAGCTATTTGCTGCAGGCATCGTACTGCCAGAAAAGCAGTACTTCTTGTACCATAGGTAACAGTATTAAGTTGATAGTGTTTAATTTGGTCGGTTTCATTAGAACGCCAGACGATGCGCTGTAAATCACGTTGATGCTCAGCAACTTGCACTTGCCGATACATTTTTTCTATGTCACCTGTTATGACGACATTATGTTTTCGAAACCGCAATAGAATAGTTAAGACATCATTTTGTATTGTAGGGCCTACTTTCAGAAGATCATTAAGTGAAATGTTAGATGATGACTTACAAGACCCATCAAATACAACACGTAACTTAGTGGTTGAACTAGACTCGTTTATAATACCATGATGTGGAAGGTAGTAAGTGTTTGATCAGCCATCATCCAACCTGTCTGGCTCTATTTCAGTCATATGCCCTAACTTTTCATATTCTGTCATAAAATTTGTATATTGTTCTTTAAAGTCAGGCTTTTTAGCAAACTTTCTCTCCATACTATATATATGTTTAGCTGCAATGTGTAATGAATGTCCTAATGTCCCTACATTAGATCTAATTGGTAATATAACTACAAAATGTCCATTGTGATCACGCTTTAAAGTTTTAACAAATAAATCCTCGCATTCTTGCTCTTCTACAGACTTTATTACTGGTGTTGATACTTCCTCGATCTTCCAAAACCTTTCAATTGACCTTTCAAGTTTTTTATTCAATGACAAATTGCAAACCAATTGTCTATTGGGCTGACGTTGTTCTGCTGCATTCATGCAAAAATTCCCAGGCACAATCCAACCTAGATGAGTCTGCTGTAATATTGGCAACTCAGGACTTAGTAACACTTGCTGGGGACAAATTAGTTCATAAAAAATACCAGCTCCTAAGAGCAAGTCAATTTCATATGATTTATTGAATTGATCATCTGCCAAAATAATATGTGGTGGTATTTGGAAGGAAGAAATATCAAATGTGCGATTAGGTAATTTGTCTGTTATTTTATCTAACACCAAGAAATTTACGTTTGCTCTAAAATTACTTACACATGATTTTATTGTTGTTGATACCTTTTTATTTACGTTTAAAGTTGAATGGCGTACCCCTACGATGGGTGCATTAACCTTGACTGGGGATAAATTTAAAATATGTTGAAGCTTGCTTGAAATGAAATTAGGCTGGCTGCCATTATCCAACAAGGCATTTATGCCATTTGCCTAAAGAATCATTGAATCAAATTATAGCAGTCGACAAAATTATCTGAGAATTATGATTTTCACAAAAATTTTAAGCCAAATTTGATAAAGATTGGTCATTCAAATTTTCGTTAGCATTAAATCTAGTATTGCTATTTTGACTTACAATCTCAGCACCCCTTGTAAGATTTATCAGTGCACTATTGTTTGGTTTTCCGTATTCTAAGTGCAGCAATGTATTGTGAATTTTTCGAAATTTTGTACACCCTTGTACTTTTCACTGTGCAGTATAATGATTATCCCTCAAACAGTTTAAGCAAAGATTTAGAATAGAAAGAAGAGGTGCATTATTTGTCCCAATCCTGCTAACTTCAGCAACAATTTAATATTTATAATAAGTAGACAGCCCATTGTATACATTTTACAAGGCTTTAAAGCAGTTTGGGTTACGTTTCTGTAGGTACCTTCGAGTTAAGTAATTAATTCATTACATCACTAGTGCGGTTATAAATTTCATTGCATCACTGGTGAGGTACTAAAACTCATTACATAACTCTAGTAATACAAAATGAGTGCGATAATAAGGCAATGTCGTACAGGCAGTGGATAAAAAATCTTTCTTTGAAAATTAGGAGTGAAGATGGCCACGAATATGACCCTATAGGGGCGCGGGAGATCCTTCAATGCCGTATAATAAGACGGCAAGAGTGAAGAGTGGTCCAAATTACTACTACGTAAATACGACGTAAGGTTGTTAGTAATACTAAGACTGGAAGAGCGAAGCCTTGGCATTAGGCCCTAAAAGCCCTATTTATTTTCCTTTTACAGTCATTATATGTCCAGGGAGAGCTCATTCTACAGCTTGAATTGGTTTTTAAATTTTATTTTAGCAAACATGCAGTGAAGTCAGTGAAAGCTCAATCCTGAATCTTTGAATTTTTACAATACTTTATTTTATTAATGTTTGACATTTTATACTTTCTTTGATGTGTTAAATTACCTTATGTATTGCCACTATCCCTTAAGTGGTCCCATAATCGCCCAGTTTCAAGAGAGCTAAAACTTTAGGCAGGGTTTACCCAACTTCTTTATTCTTAACTCCTTATTTCTAATTCTTATTTGCTAATTCTTAAGGAGTTAAAACCAGGTTATTTAATGGCACTGTTATGCAAGTTCCTAATTCTTAATTCTTAATTTTCGTTCTTAGTGGTTAAGCTTGAAAGTTCCCAATTTTTAACTTTTAGCAATTAAGAATTAAGGATTAAGAAAAATGTTGCATTGCGCATGTCCAGTCGACTGACATTTTGACGTTTGACACAAATTTTTCATGCGGGTATTACATAAACTCAAATTTTGTGTTTTTTTTTATTATTTAGTTCCCCTCGTGTTAAAAATAAAATACGTGGCAATAATAATACATTTTTGTACAAATATGGATATTCAACAGCAAGATTCACTAATTGATTTGATACAAGGCTTTCCCCATCTCTGGGACAAAAAAAAAACAAAAAATATAAGGATGCCTTGCCATGCAATAATTCATGGCAGTCCATTGCGTCCATAGTGGAGACAGATGGTAAGTACCTATATTAAAAATGATGTGTTAATGCATCCTCTTATGATATGGCCCAGTATTAAGACTTGTCTATATTTGAAAGGCTTCTTTAATGTGCTAAAGAATACTTTGCTCATAGGTTTTTTTTTTTTCAGTAAAGTCTTGCCAGGAAAACTGCGAATATCTTAAAAAGAAATATGTGAGAGAAAGGAGGCAAGCAAAAAATATACCATCAGGCTCAGCAGCAGCAAAGCAAGGACAGATACTTTTCGAAAAATTAGGATTCCTAGATAGAGTGCTGCAAACAAAATGTGAGTATTTATATTATCTATTTATATTTTATCATTGCATTGGTATTAGAGGGGTTCATGGGTATTAGCATATTACTGAAGAATTACTTGATTTTAGGACTCGTGGAAATATTAATATTCAAAAGTCTCAAGTATCCGATGTCATCTTTCTTAGCCAAAGTGAACAAGCAAGCCAAAGTGACCAACAAAGCCAAAATGAATTTTCTTCTGAACCTGGCTTGTCTTATTTTCAGTCACCTGAAAGGTCACCACAATCAGTAAGGAATTTTGATTTTGAAGACTTCATTGTTTTGTCTGAGGTGCTATCTGATGGCACATTGACCCAGGATCAAGCGGACCGGCAACGAACAAGCACAGAGAATGGGAACAAAGCTGAAGTGCAAGTAACACCCTCAACTTCTGTTGAAGGAAAGAAAATTAATGAAAAGACCTTCTCATTGAGAGTGGTACGTAATGAAGCAAAAAAGAGAAAGATAGATGATTATTTGTAAAGTTTGGTAAACTCATGCACAGCAGTGGAACAAAAGATTCAATCTCTGGTTTCAAACAAAAATGAATCAGAACTTAATTCAGCTGACTATAATTTCTTACTCTCAATGCTTCACTCAATGTCAAATCTCCCTGAAAGTGCTAAACTAAGACTGAAGGCTAAATTCTTAGTTCAAATTGCTGATGAAATTGACAAAACAATGGGCTAGTTCTACGAAATAAGTTATTAACCCTCATTTGCACTGAAGTTATTTAAGCCTGACTTAAATAACGTGGGTGCTAATGAAGGTAAGTGATTTATGGCTTCTTTTGTTTTATAATTTAAAAAGAAAAATGTTCATGTTGTGTTTATATATTTCTTTATCTATATCAAACTCTTTATTCTGATTTGCAGAAGATGTATCTAGTTTAAATAAACCTAGTCTTAAGAAAAGTTTCCAACCACTTATGCTGTAATAAATAAAAAGGATTCATTTTGCAGCTTATTTGATTATTTTACTACTTATTAATACTAATTATTTGATTATTTTACGACTAAGTTTTTGTTTGAATAAAAGTTTTTATAAATATTACAAGAAGCCCTTGTTGTGTTTCTATTGTTCTTAATAGTGAAACAGTCTCACATCAAATGAAACTTTGAAACCAGAAATAAAATTGGACTCATATGTCACGCAACAATTAAATTAAATTAATTGTGATTTTTAAGAAGTGACACAGTTAATTTTTTTTGCGAGAGGGAGGCGGGCTCTAGAAAATAATTGTATAATAAAGTGGGTGGTAGGCGAAACAAGTTTGAGACTGCTAAACTGTTCTTACTATTTATTTAATTTAAAAAGCTTAAACCTAAATAGAACTAAAAAAAATTTACCACTTATTATCATACAGGGTGATCATTATAAAACTTTATCTCGGCGGCTATTAAATTTTGACAGAAAAAGGTGACATAATCAAAGTAAATAAACTTTTGTTACTCCATCCTTTTCTTTTGACATTTCAGAGCCAACTGATGTGAGCCGATGAATTTTTATAATGACCATAAAATGGGGTACCTACCCATAATACAGTAAGATCAATAAATAAATGGCCAGAGTTAACCATGGCACTGAAAACTTGTTTCTTAGATCTTTTTGTTCTATCAATTTTTATTAGAATGTTTGCCATTTTTGACACTGATAATATAAGCTAACGGATTAGCCTTCGGTTTCATAGCCCACTCTGGCCATTTTTTATCTCAGGGTATTTACTCTGGCATTGATCCACGATAAACATAGCTTTCTTGGCAAGGAACAGCTCCCATTGGTGACATAAAGTACTCAGCCAAAATATCGCGTTGATTTTTTGCATGTTTTGAATGATTATTAGACCCTAGCCTAGAAACGAATTTTAAGCTACTGCCTTTTTCAGTTCAACTTCCTGGTTGTAGTTCTCCCAATTCATCCAAATAATCTACGCACCCTGTGGGACAGTACTTTCCATCACTTAGGGGAAGATCAATTTCACTATTTTGTAAGAAATTATGTAGAACAACTGTGGCCACAGAGATTAACTCGCATGTTTCCACTTTTGCCACAATTGGTTTATTTAAGATTCTCCACTTTTGTGTTAGAATGCCAAATGTACTTTCAATTGTCAGGGTAAGACTTGATAATATTAGAATGCAACGGAAATGCCGCATCTACCACTACAAAGTGAGACGTTAAAATGTTAGTGCCTGGCAGACATTTTGGGGGTGGAATGCCGAGGGTTCCTTACAGAAGTGCCATCCCCATTCCACTGTTTTTGAAAACAGTCATGGTTAGAACCTGCAGCCCCAATATCAACCATACTAAATCTATAATAGGCATCACATGACGTCATTAAACCAATGCTATGTGACTTTTTATAATTAAAGAATTCACTTCCTGAATTTGATGGAGCCTGAATCACTATGTGCTTCCCATCGATTGCACCTACACAGTTGGGAATGTTCCATCGATTAAGAAATCCTTTGCTGATATTTTCAAAGAATTCTTGAGTAGGTCTTGGCAATTGAGATGGAGATAGAGTGTTCCAAATAACTACACAGGTTTCCACAATTATATTACGTGCTGTGGCTTTACCAACCCGATACCCTCAGGCGATTTATTGAACATCCTTCTGAGAGAAAACTACAAACAGGTAGATGTGATTGTTGAAAAGTTTTTTTTTATAAAAGTTATACTTACGGCAGTGTCACAATAAGTCGCTGTTCTGATGAAATTTTATATTTTTTTTGGGTCTCGTTTTAGCTAAGAATGTAGTAAGGAATGCACGTATTCAAACTGGGCCCTAGTCATTCTTGCCTACTTAAAGAATTGCTCCTCATCCCATTCAGAGTGTAGCATATCTTTAATTATTGATGCAAAAAAACCACCTACCTTTTTGTTTCGGTTTTTAGGGCGAACTCCAAATCGTCTAATTCTTTTTATTTGCATTAATGGTTATTATTGCCATTTTATATATATTGTGCAAAAAAAGCAAGATGGATAAAGCCAGTGCCTTCTTCTGCCTACTGGTTATCTTCATTTTAAAATTTCCCAAAATTTACAACAGACTTTACTAACAAAATATTAAATTATAAACTTTTCCACTTCCCGCCTATTTTCTCCAGCTAAAGGGGAATGTCAACCGTCAATGTAGTGTCAGTTGCTATATGCTTAATTTTTAAGAATTAGGAAATTGTATAAACCACTTTGAGAATTACGAATTAAGAATAGACAATAGCAATTAAGAATTATGAATAAAGAATTAGCAATTAAGAATAGAGAAGTTGCGTAAACCCTGCCTTACAAGAAAAAAAAGTTATCATAAAAAGCAATTTATTTCTGAAAATTTCAAGATGAAGTACTTCAATAGCAAGTTTAATGCCGGTTTTATTCCCAGCCACTCCCGCATAAGAGCCGCCTTTCAAGTAGTAATAAACGATTTGTGTGTCACGCTCCCAGAGCTTTAAATCTATACGGACTTGAAATATTCTAGCCTGAACAGCTTTTTATAGTTAAAAGCTTAAAATTAGGCAAAAGTACTTTGAACACCAAAATATCAGTAGGTACTCTAAAGTTAAAGGAGGGCGGAAATTTGGAGCGCTTCCAGTGCAGAAAGTACAGCGGTGTTGAAAAGCTACAAAATAGTTATTTACGTTATAAGTCCGGTAAATATAGTTTCACAGTAGGAGTAAGATGTTTCCGGACGAGGCGCTAGCCGAGTCTGGAATTTCGAAACGACTACTGCAACACGTTACCAGACGTATGATGTACAACATTTTTCTTCATACTTATTAAAAACAGGAAAAAAATATCTTTCTGGGCGACGGATATATTTTTGAGAAATCCTGTATAGTTTCATTACGGTATCCTGTACCAGTCCGGGTACAGGTACCGGTACAGGATACAATGGATACAATGGATTTATTGAAAATGTGCCGGAATTTTACGGTATTGAGTAAATTGTTGGAAATTTTGTATAAACTTTCAACTAATAATCACGGGTTGACTATTGAAATTTGAAGTAAAACGTCATTTTAAATAATAATCAGTGTCTGTTTCGTTAACGGCGGCCTCACCGAAGCATTACCCGGCGGCTTTCAGCTTTCGAAGTAGGGTTTTCTGTGACATGTTTGGAAGTGGCGTTGCTGATTTATGTTCATTATACTGTAATCACACTCAAACGGGAAAAATGTGAGGTATCAGCGATCATAATTGGGTTAAATAAATAATAATGTAAAGGATTGGCAAGTGCTGAAATTCTTGGGTAATCGGTCTTCTCGGTAATCTCGGTCGCGAATATGGAAGACCATTAATGCAGATTAACAAAAAATACGAGTGCATTAACTCAACATCATATTGATACAGGGCATCACATCATTTTCGACGGGGTCGTGGTACTTGAAATGGAACAGTCATATTACAAAAGACTGTTCTTAGAAATGATAGACATAGCAGTGTGTGACAAATCAGTCAACAAAAGAACAGACATTGAAGACCTTAGTAACATATACTCTAACTTAATTAAAAGTTGCAAACCTAAAAATAAACCGCAAACACACAAAACTCAGCAACAAACTTCCTTGAGAACCTAACATTTTAAAATGTTAGGCACTCACATTAAAATGAGACATTACAATTACATACAATGCAATTAGCAACAGAACAAAACAAGTACATTTAATTCTCCAACGAGACGTTTCCTTTTCTCTCCCAGTTTCTTGTTTGTTTTCCTTCCTGCGATATGCAGATCGTAGCAATGCCTCAAGGCAAAATTTCGTCGATAGGTGAGCTTGTTTATACCGGGTGTCCAGCAGAACCCTGGACATAGGAGATTAACATGGGAAATCGGTTTTTATTTTTTTGCGCCTGTACGGTTGATTTGATTGAAAAACTTTTAAGAGTAAAGTTGTAGAGTTTATGGTCAGTTATCATCCTGTAATTTTTTTAATACCACAGTTTTGGCTGTTTTTTAGAAAAAAGCCTCGAAAAGTGCAAAAATTTGAATTTGGCGCGTCACCCCCGCCATGCATGTGCAGTGTCGCCAACATAATAATTTCTTATGTCAGAGTCAGAGCAGATTTTCCTTTCTTATTTATTTTGAGGGACTATCATGTAATAATTAACGTGATTATGCAGTGAAAATTAACCGAAAACCTGACCATAATGTTCTTAAATCATACGGTAAGTAAAATTACGTTTATTATTATCATAAGTAGTAAAAGGAAAAATCATTCCAATTTGTGTATGGCTGGTTGTCTAATTCATTTTAGATTAGCACCAGACAACGGATCGACGATATGTCTCTTGTCTTTGTCATTGGTAAAGCTAGGTTAATGTTAAGAATTATTAAGGACGGCGAGTTGGGTGGGTACATTTGTTGGGCAAACCAAGAACCAAGCTTGAAATGTGATTGTACTCTACAAATGAGTTATCGTGGAATTGGCGAAAAGAAAATACGGATTAGCAGCTCTTAAAAGAACCATTTAATTACATACTACAAAGAAAGTGAATAACCACCCATGTGTTTAACATCAAACACAGAGGTAAACAAGAACAATAAACAAATAAATAAAATACAGGACTAGATGTGGCACATCAGAGAAATTGTTCAAAATCTTCCATCTTGCATGTAAACAACCCGTTCTAATGGCTGGATGGCTTATACAGCAGGCAAAATGTCATTGCGAAGCATATTGCCATATTTGTTGGCGTTCAAACTGCAATCAATGAAAAATGGACCTATAACATGGCGCCCCAAAATGCCGATCCACACGTTACAGTTGCTCGACGTTGGTCTCGATTGTCATGCACTATATGTGGGTTTTGGAGTGCCCAAATCCGAACATTTTATTGATTTGAAGAGCCAGTCAATCCACATTAGCATTCATCCGTGAAACAAATGTTTCTAACAAATCTTGGGGCTGCAATAATTTTTTCGGTCAGGATTTCACAAAACTCCATTGGGGGGAAAAGGTGGATCGGTAAGAGTTGTTGATGGTTCTCTTGTTTGTAGCTTTCAAAACCTTCTTTTTGCAGATAATTATGGATGGTCGATCTACTAAGTCCAGTCTCTTGGCCAATCTGTCGAATACTCTTGGAGGGATCATCGTTTACTGTAGCAAGAACAAGTTTTGCCACATTTTTATCCTCTGGACCGCACCAGGTTGAAGTCGTCACTTTCGCTCACAGGAACATATCGGGTTAATACTCCCAGTTTCCTCAAAACGAGCAACCACCGCCTGAAGTGAACTACATGCAGGTATTGGTTGTTCAGGAAACGATGCAGCAATGTTGTCTCGAATTTGAGCAAAGGAATTACCAGCCCAGTATTGTTTTAAAACAAGTTTTCTCTCCCCAAAATTCATAACTAATGAAACATTTAAATAAGAAATAATAAAAATAAAATTTTACACTGTATTAACAAAATGGTTCCTAATTTCCTTACTTTTAATATCAATAAATACAAGGTTATTTAAGGGAAATTGTGTGTGAAAAAGTGGATGCAACAAGTACCAAAATAAGTATATTTGCATAATCAATCTATACATAAATTTCTTAAGGGAAGAAATTAACAAGTGGACATGAAAAAGAAATGTAACATAAATTTAGGTAATAACACAGATAACAACAATTATTCCTATAAAAACACTATCACCTTTATTAAGCTTCAATTCAAATTTATTCATGTTTACAATCATCAAAACAGCAATGTACATATGTCAAAAATAGAATAGTCTACAAATTAAATTTAAATAAATTCAGTCCAGATGCCATTATTTACTTAATACTAAAAGCTTACAGTCAACATCCTAAAATAGACTATACAGAGAGAAGAAAAAAAAATTAATAATAATGTTGATTAAAATACTTAAAATACTCTTCATCACAATAAAAAACATTTACCATTAAAATTTGCTTAATTTCCTTTCGGAAACTATCCACTGTCAACGCTTTAATTTTTATGGGCAGTTGAAATATTTTAATGCCCAGTAGCCAGGACCATTCTGACACCTTCTCAAACGACAATATGAGGTTATTAAATTTTTTCGGCCTCTAGTAAGGTAAGCATGCATGTCCTCCTGAGCAGAAAACAGATACATGTTATTTTTCACAAACAGCAAATTCTCCAATATAAACATGGAGGGCAGGGTTAGTATGCCTAGCTCTCTGAAGTGCTCTCTGCAGTCATCCCTGTAGCCCAGGCCAACCAACAATCTGACCGCTCTTCGCTGAAGCCCGAACAAATGCTTAGCCCCCGAGGCGTGGCTCCAAACAACTACAGCATAAGAGAGCCATGCATGAAAAGATGCAAAGTAAGCCGATCTAAGTACCGTACGAGATATCCTATCTGAAAGCTGACGTAGCAGGTACAAACTTGTATTGAGTCTTGAAGCCAAGTTATCAGTGTGTAAATCCCACTTGGCGCTCTCATCCACAAGAATCCCAAGAAATTTAACCTGGGATATGTGGTCATTTACGGTTCCAATCTCCCTCAATGCAAACACCATCCTCTGTGTCTTGCCCATATTCAGCGGCAATCGATTGGAATGGAACCAATTTTTGGCCAGCTTTTCAAGTTGTTTGTGGCCAGTTTGGCAAGATTTGTTGTCACTGAAAAGAGTTCACAGGCACTATAGTCTCCAGATACATAGATAAAACATGAAAGAAACTGGTCTTAGCAGATCAAACATCCATCGCTATCTGCTTACTGGTCTTGCTTATTTGAGAGTAACATTTGTTCCACCAATGAATGTTAATTTGTTGTCTGTCATAGAAGAGTCCAGCACTTAGCAAGGGTTTTTACATGCAGGATGGGGCCTCGCGTCACACAGCACTGCAAAATAGACACTTTTGAAGTAAAACATTTGGAGATAGATGAATTTACCTCAATAACAACAACAACAACCAACACCCTTAATTGGTGACAAGAGACAAATTGTCATGTCATCGTGGTTGTCGTATTGCTAAACTAAAATGAATTAGACAACCAGCCATACACAAATTGGAATGATTTTCCTTTTACTAATTATGATAATTATAAACGTAACTTGTACTTACCTATAATTTAAGAACATTATCGTCAGGTTTTCAGTTAATTTTCTTTGCATAATCACGTTAATTACTACATGATAATCCCTCAAAATAAATAAGAAAGGAAAATCGGCTCTGAGTCTGACATAAGAAATTATTATGTTGGCGACACTGCACAAGCATGGTGGGGGTGACGCGCCAAATTCAATTTTTTGCACTTTTCGAGGCGTTTTTCCAAAAAATAGCCAAAACTGTGGTATTGAAAAAATTACAGGATGATAGCTGACCATAAGCTCTACAACTTTACTCTTAAAAGTTTTTCAATCAAATCAACCGTACAGGCGCAAAAAAATAAAAACCGATTTCCCATGTTAATCTCCTATGTCCAGGGTTCTGCTGGACACCCGGTATATGCAAATAGATAGTGAATTTAGATACATCAAGCCTGTCGTGGGGTAGGTACCCGTTAAACCTTTTAAACATTTTACACGATAAATTTTAACTTTAGAGAAGAAAAAATTGTAATTGTTTTGTTGTCTCCATAGTGTAACAATATCGTGTCTATCATGTTAAATGTGATCTATCACAGGAAACTCTTGACTTCAAAACATTAGACGGTAAATCATCAAATGCCATTGAGACCGCTAACTCTGAACTGATTGCGTTTTTGTTATTTTACCTTACAACAGCCCTGATGAAGAAAATGAAAATTGTCGAAAGCTTGATAATTTAGGAGTTTTAATACCTAGTCGCACAGACCGATTACCCAAGAATTTCAGCACTTGTTTACCTTGGCAGTTCAGATTATTGTCTGCGTTAAGGATGGGGGTAAGCGGCAGTCAGTTGTTCCCGGGCAACACTTGGACCTGTCGACTCGATGTCGCTCAGAGTGATTTATTGCCTTATTTGCGCAATTTCTCTATTATCATATTGTTTCGCATATTCTTTTATGTTTCGCATATTGTTTTATAAATGCCATGGAATTTTTTAGTTCATAAACTTTGGTAAAAAAGGCAGGGACTGCTGCGGATCTTGTTAATGTAATTTTTAATCCTGACTAAGTAAGCTAAAAAGACAAGTGATAATATAAAGCTGTAGTAAAGTGATAAATAGTGGAGTGTAAGTAGTCTAAGAACTGTAATTGTGTTTGTTTGTTGACTGAATAAATAGTATTTTAATTAAAGCCAATTAAATTGGAGTTATTCGAACTCCCAGTCCCTAACATAATAATATATGTTATTTATCTACAAAAATGGATAATAATTCTATTACAATTTTAAATGGAATTCGTTGAATTTCAGAAAAAGCCTGCCCGAGAATGTATCCACCTGCAAGCACTATGCCTACCTGGAAGATCTTTATGACGTTTTACGATTGGACAAAGGTATGGTTAATCTAAAGGAAGTGTACAAAATTATTTTGCCAATATACAATGTGTCGCAACTTGACCTTTCATGTATTGGAATCTAGATATCTATAGGAGCTACTAAGTCGATCAATGCGGAAAGCTCTAGATAATAATGTTAATAACGTAATGACGAAAAGGGGGTGGCTCTACCATTCAGGTTTTTTAGAAATGTTAAAAAAACCGAAATGGTGCATTTATAAGAAATCGCTGTAACTCCTTTATAGTAGAAGACAATCGAAAAATGTAAAAATAATACTGAAGCAACTCTTTTAGTAAAATAAGCTATGACGATGAAATTTCAATACATTTTTTTCCTTCGATCTTTAAATGGAAAAATCAAATATGGCCACTATCAGAAAAAGAGAAATTAATGATGATTTCAGAAAACCGAAATTTTGTATTGAAAATTAATCTTTACATATGTATTCCCCACAAGAAGCTGCTCCAGAAATTTGTAATAGAAATTTTGAATCTTTTAAAATAAAGTAATTATAACGGTTTTATAAGTGCCTCATTTTATTTTTTCAGAATTTCTCAAGAAGTTGAATGGCTAGAAGCACATCTTTTTATAATTACCTTACTACCATAATTGTGTAGAATATTACCTAATTTACTGACTTCGTAGTTGAAAGCATTTTACCAATTTCGTAATTTCCGAGTCCCCATTATATGAAAAGCAAATTTGGGGCACATTGTATATACCGGGTGTCCAGCAGAACCCTGGACATAGGAGATTAACATGGAAAATCGGTTTTTATTTTTTTTTGCGCCTGTACGGTTGATTTGATTGAAAAACTTTTAAGAGTAAAGTTGTAGAGCTTATGGTCAGCTATCATCCTGTAATTTTTTCAATTTCTCAGTTTTGGCTGCTTTTTGGAAAAACGCCTCGAAAAGTGCAAGAATTTGAATTTGGCGCGTCACCCCCGCCATGCATATGCAGTGTCGCCAACATAATAATTTCTTATGTCAGAGTCAGAGCCGATTTTCCTTTCTTATTTATTTTGAGGGACTATCATGTAGTATATAAATTACAGGCTCTTATAGCTGACTGATAGTCTCTGATAGAATACTCTTAAAAGTTTTTCAATCAATTCAACCGTACAGGCGCAAAAAATTAAAAACCGATTTTCCGTGTTAATCTCCGATGTCCAGGGTTGTGCTGGACACCCCGTATATATATAATATCAGCAATTATCAACATAAATTCATTTTGATTCAGATAACGATGAAGTAGAGTTTTTCAACAAGCTGGGGCAAGAACTAGTGAACTCTTGTTGCACAGATCGGATGGAGCGTGCTTTTAAATGCTTGGGTGGTGATCTCAAAGAATTCCTGACAACCCTGGATGGGGTGCACGACGTACTCAAATATCAGCAGAATACCAGCGAAGGTTGGTATGTTAATATGAAATAAATGGTTTTGTTAGCGGGCTGTACCCGAACGGATTCGGAACTAAACTAAGCAACAATTGACACGTAACACTCGATTACGTCGCTCAATTTTTAAGTTAAATTCCTTTAAAGGCTAGATTTTTAAGAGTAATCCTAATACAGATATGGCCATCTTTAGGCTATCGTACAGGGATAGTCGAAAATCCATGAGTTTCCTAGAATAGTTACTACGGGGTGGAGAAAAAAGTCATGTAATTTTGGAAAAGGTTCTTCAACGTGTAATTCTGTAGAAAAAAATATTCAGTAACTTCTTTTCTACTGTTGCATAAAGAGGGTTTAAACATCTCGGGTAGGTACCATGTTTGGCCAATTTTCGATTTATTTTCGGGTTTATCAGAAATATCGCTTTTTGGAAAATTTTTGGCGATGCTATGTATTGCGAGCAAGATATTTACATCCGTTTTCATTCTCAGCGTATGCAGCAGGTTCTAGGCGAACTGTGTTTTCACTATACAATAATCATATATTAATTTAGGTATATGGTGGGGTGTAAAAAGTAAAAACTTAGCAAAAATTGCCTAACATGCTAAATCAACACAAAATCAGTGAGTTTGACGCCAGAATTTCGGGAATAACATGCAGGACATCGAAGAGCACATTCTTGCCTCGGGACGTTTTTCGATTTTTGATGATATCTTCACTAGTTTAATAATAATTTCACTTAAATGACATATCGCACTTTTTTCATATATTTTCAAAGTTTTTTTAACAAAAAAATTGGGTAGCAAAATTTAATATTTTGTTGGACCTCCTCGAACCATTAATACTCCTTCCAGCCGCCTAGGCATACTATCGATGATATTTGTTATACAGTTTTAGGGAACGGCTTCCCACGCATTCTGAATTGCATTCACCAATTCATCCAAATTTTAAAAACCGATCTGCACTTGAGTTATTCCTAATTTTAGCTTACTCCACACGTGCTCTATGGGATTCATATCAAGTGACCGCGCAGGCCACTCCATTCGTTCAGTATTATGCGCCCTTAACATGTCAGTGACAATTCTAGCTTAGTGTGGTCGATGTGGCTCGATCCCCAAATTCTCCGGCGTAGGGCACAATAATATTTCTCACACATAAGTCTCTATATCTTCTTGCATTAATGCTTTCAGCCACTAAGGTAACCAATTCAGTTCTTCCAGTCCTATTTATCCCACCCCACACAGTCACGCCACCTCCTCCAAATGCTACTCTCGGCTCCATATGTTTTTCTCACTACTTTCACCCGTTCCTCTCCATGCTAAAATTCGCCCGAATGACCGATAAAAACAAAATCTTGATTCATCCACGAATAAGCATCTACCCCATCCTGCCATTCCCCAATTAGTGTACTCAGCGGCCCAAGCTCTTCTGGCTGCTCTATGGTGAAGTTGTAGTAAAGGACAAGCAGCACGTCTCCTAGCTTGGAGGCCCCTCTCATGCTGGCGGCGCCTTATTGTTTGAGATGATACCAGTTATTGCTCTCAGTTGAGTGGATGTAACTGTTCTTCTTCTGTTTACGACCAGAATAATTCTCCTGTCATTTGTCCTACTCTGTTGCGGCCACCTCCAAGTCGGTATGTTACGACTCCAAATTGCTGCTATCTACTACACATAAAACTCGATAAACCGTCGTTTTCGAACAGTAATATATACCGGGTGTCCAGCAGAACCTTGGACATAGGAGATTAACATGGGAAATCCGTTTTTATTTTTTTGCACCTGTACGGTTGATTTGATTAAAAACTTTTAAGAGTAAAGTTGTAGAGCTTATGGTCAGCTATCCTCCTGTAATTTTTTCAATACCTCAGTTTGGCTATTTTTTGGAAAAACGCCTCAAAAATGCAAGAATTTGAATTTGGTGTGTCACCCCCGCCATACATGTGCAGTTTCGCCAACATATTTTCACTGCATATTCTCGTTAATTACTACATGATAATCCCTCAAAATAAATAAGAAAGGAAAATCGGCTCTGACTCTGACATAAGAAATTATTATGTTGGCGACACTGCACATGCATGGCGAGGATGATGCGCCAAATTAAAATTTTTGTACTTTTAGAGGCATTTTTCCAAAAAACGGCCAAAACTGGGGTATTGAAAAAATTAGAGGATGACAGCTGACCATACGCTCTACAACTTTACTCTTACAAGTTTTTCAATCAATTCAACCGTACAGGCGCAAAAAAATAAAAACCGATTTTCCATGTTAATCTCCTATGTCCAGGGTTGTGCTGGACACCCGTTATAACAGCGCTACACTTTCATGGGTGTCACCCATCGCTCGTAATCTAATAAATTCGTACCGACTGCTAATGATAATGATTAAAGGAAATTAAAAAACAAAAATTTCCTTACCATATTTTCCATTTCTAAAAACTTTAAACGTGGGCATTATCGTAAACGAGAAGTATTGTATGCTCAATTGCTTAGTTGAATGAAACTGTGTCAAATAATTTTTGACATAACTAATCAATAATGCTTAACAGAACAGGTTTCCAAGTGGTTTAAACTTATAGGGATATAGTTATCAATAATTATTTACACTGTATATTATTCCTGAATCGATTATTAGCGAATACATTAATTGGTATTAATAATCCATTAGGAAACTAATTATTTGCGATAAATATTGAATATTGTATAATTTTAAAAAATTTGGATCCATCCCTATATATCTGATTAAGTCCGAATTTGGTCCATCTGGGTGGAACAGTTAACCAGAGACTGCAAGGAAATATATGTCAATTATCATATAAACTCCGTTAATGAAAAAGGTGCAATATGTTATTTAAGTGAAATTATTATTAAACTAGTAAAGATATCATCAAACATCGAAAAAGGTCCCGAGGCAAGAATGTGTTCTTCGATGTCTTGCATGTCATGCCTCAGAAAAGACTGTCTATCCTGACGTCAAAGTCACTGATTTTGTGTTGATTTAGCATGTTAGGCAATTTTTGCTAAGTTTTTACTTTTTACACCCCACTAAATAGGATGTCTTTTTTAAGCGGGTGCAGTATTTCTACCTCCGAAACGGCTGTAGTTGCAAGGTTACTTAAATTAGCAGAAAGTTGTCTTTTGAGGAGAATTTTTAGAAAACCTTTACAGGGTTGCCACATTTTGAGTAGTTGTTGAAATCTTTTCTTGGAAAAATGTAAAAACTATGAAAATTTTAAATATTTTCTATTTCAAAAGCTATTGGTGACGCAAAAAAAGTTTAAATTAGAAAGTTTCACTACACTCTAACCTCTCCCATATGACATCTCGATTGGCTTCGTGTGATGGTTATCAACCGAGTTACCAGTATAAAGTTATTTTTTTTTAAATACCGACCCGGTTTTTGGTATCTTTTTAATTTTTTTTTAATATTTTAAAAACCACTCAAAATAAGGCAACATTGTAAAAGTTTTCTAAACAGGTTCTATAAAAGTCAACTTTGCTAATTTGCTAATATAACCGTCTTCGTAACTACAGCCATTTCGGAGATAGTAATACTACACGCACGTAAAAAAGACACCCTATATATCTAAATTAATATATAATTATTGTACAGTGAAAAGACATTTCGCCAAGACCTGCTGCATATGCTCAGAATGAAAACGGGTCTAAATTTCTGGCCCAGGATATATAGTAGCGATATTTCTGGTAAACTCGGTAGAAAATCGAAAATCAGCCAAACACGTCCCGAGATAATAAAACCCTCGTTATGTAACAGTAGAAAAAAAGTTGCTGAAAATTTTTTCTACAGAGTTACACGTCGAAGAACTTTTTGAAACGCTAGGAAATGTTTTCTAGCAATTCTAGAAGGGTTTTTGGCTATACCTGTTCGATAGCCTAAGGATGGCCATATCTGAATTAGATTACCTTTAAAAATCGATCCAGCTCTTTTAAAGAAATTTAACTTCAAAATTGACCCACAATATCATGTGTTACGTTTCAATTGTTGCTTAGTTTATTTCCATGCGCTTCTGTTTCCGAAGAACAACATTTCAATTTTGCTAATTCAGTTCTGTGTTGTATAAGAACAGTTAAATTCAATTCGGAACGTTTTCCAAAAGCAAATCTGTTTCGAGTTTAATTTAGCTGTCGAAATTAGACCCGCGAGCAAAGCTAATATATATATATAACAAAGCTAATATATACAGTGAACGGAAAATGCATGGCATATAATTATTTAAAAATTAGGTGTTTACTTTTGGAAAAGTCGCTCGGACCCGTCGATTTTTGTTTTTAGTTGCGCATGTTCTGAACCAACTTTTATTTATACAGGTGGCCCAAAAAATGTTATAATATCAAGGCCAACTATTTTAAATATAAACTTCTTTTATTGTGATTTTATTCAGTTCTCTATGGGATTCTAATCTTTTTTTTAAGTGGTAGACCCTATATTTGTCTTTAACGGTTTTCGAGAAAACGACGCCTGGATATCATATGAAAAGCTTCTTCTAGCTTTCTCGAGGCAAACACACATCGTTACCGCCGTCTAGCAACCAAACACTAGGTCACGTCAAAGTCAGTTAAATGTGATTTACCTACTTCTTCACATTTTTAAGTATTTAAGGATACCTTTTTATACTGAGAATTGTGCAAACAAGTAATAATAATTAACCAAATGAGGCATCTAACAGAGACGAGGCGGATAGAACTTCTAATTTATTTAACAAAGCCCGAACACAGCAAGAAGTGTGCGAAATCTTCAATAATAAGTATCCAGATAAAATCAATCAAAGCACTGTGATCAGAATTGGCAAGAAATTATTATCTAGCGAACATGTTTGATGATAGTTTCCATAAAACATAGTTACACAATAATGTCGTAACAAAGAATAATGAAAAATATGTCTAAAACCCTACCTTTGTCGTATACTCATTTTGCATAAAATACGATGAACAAACTCTCATATTATGTTTGCTACCCGCGGTATTGCTATTGATACACTTTTGATCCAGGCTTTGTTCCTGTTCTCCTGTTCAGTCTCATTTTGGCGGAAATCGTTTTTTATTTTCGCAACAAAAGCAGGTATTTTCTTTCAGAAAATAGTGAAAGGGTATACTTCTATTTTTATGGGTGTGTTTGCGGAATGTGAAATTGCAATTGAATAGGCAGCAATTTGTGTTAAAGATAATTTTCTTGTTCAGATCACAGGTATACACATTAAAAAACGCGATAAGTAAAGTAAAAGGAAACCATAAGAATCCTAAAACTTTAAGTATTTTTTGGAAATGAGAAATTGCATCCCAGGACGGTTTTACGGATTTAGGTATTTTATAGCATCAAACGAGTGGGCGCCGTTTAGATTAACGTACTAACAGCCTTTATGTTCTGTCTCTTTATAGCGTCACGGGTAACAAAAAAGTCCGGCTCTGCCGCGCTTTGTTCGAATACCTGTCTCATATCTCACTCACAGTCGTGTGTAAAACGAAAGAACTTGGTTAAAAGTACATTGTGCCTGGCTTTTTCAAATAGACCCAGTATTTTATAAAGAGCATAAAGTTGCATTATGCTTACGACATATACACTCGCCGCTGACGGGGCTTGATTATTGATTTGTAATTAAGTTATAAATCGCAAAGTGTCTGTTAGATGTACTTATTACTTTTAAGTTATAAATTGCAAGGGTTGTTTTGCATGCATTGACTACCTAATATCCGAATATTACTTGAATATGGTGATGGAAAAACAAAATTACATTTACATTTATAAAGTGATGCTAATAAGCATTTTCTGCTTTTTGTATCCCAAATGGGAAAACTTATTTTTAGGGGACCATCCAGAAACCGAAGCTGCCTTCGTATGCAACGCTGTGGATGATTTCAATCTGCATTTGGATTTCACGACAGAACGACCGCCCGTAGCCTATCTCCTAGCAGGATGTTTAAAAGCTCTAGCCAAGAGATTGTACTCCACCGACGTGGAAATTACGATGACGCGAAGCGTAGACGATAAAAGACATTTTAGGTAAGATAAAACTCTATATAGCATTTAGTTAAATAAATTACAAAATATCGTCAATATATTTTTTTCTCCGAAAGGCATATTTTGGGGCGAAATACAGTCGACATATTACCATTTTCCTTCTAACGCTTATAACTCTGAAACTGCTCGTTTGACGGGTTTTGTAGTATTGTGCATATGTAAAGAAATTAACGGGCTTTTCAAAAATGTGGTCGATTTGGTCGCACGTGCGGGGGGGGCCTTATAAGTGGCGTACCACACTCAAAAATGCATTTTTTTAGATACCCAAAACATTATCGGTTTTACCGTAACTCCGGGGCTACGTGGGGTATAGGGCTCCCCATGGGTAGATTTTCTCATATATGTAGATGATAAATTTTGAAGTCTAGTTCCGATAAGACAAATAGAAAAATCTACAAAAAATCGCAAAATTGGGACGGTTTTTTGAAAAAAATTTTGTAATGGTCAACTTCTGGGCCTTCTGGACCCCTTTAGTTAGACAACTGGCCCAATAAGGATGGTACCACGGGAAAGGGCATATCCTTGGCTACTTTTAATCCTATCTCGCCAAAGGCGTCACTTTAATACAGAGGGGTCAAAAAAATGTCCAAAGACAATTAAGGAAAAGTGTCCAAACTTTGAAGGTAGTTTTTTTCGATTTTTACGAAAACTATGGAACCGTCGAGCTTCATTGTTACATAGCCAACTAGAAGACGTGGAGGGAAAAAAAATCAGTTATCAGTTTTGGTCTAGCTCTTATACCGGGTGAGCTACAAAAGTTTTTCTGTGCCGCTTTTTTTGCCAATTTTGGTGTACTTTTCTCACATTTCACCCTGTAGATTCGACATTACCTGAACTATATAACCTAACCTACATAACCTGAACTAACCTGAAATAATTCAGTGAGGTGGTCCACACGTGGGCCCTTGATCGTGCCGAAAATCAAGGGCCTAGCTATGAATTTGAAATTTTTTCACTAACTAGTAATCGGAAGCATTCGGCGGCCGCGCCCTTCTGCAACTCACAGCTGAGATTTCCGAAATGTAAACATTAACTTTAAAGCCTCAGACTAAGAAAAATCGGCCGAAAAGCGTGGAAAACTCTTCTAGGAAGATTATTGGCAAAATGCCCAGTCCTCGAGGTCGTTTTTACAAAGACTGGTCGATTTGAAAATTTCATGTCGGGATTCATTTTTGGCTGATGACGTCGAAGTCCGACCACGCGGTTTTTGCCCAGACAGTGGCGGTTACAAATTCGGGCAAAAATGTATTTTTTCGATTTTTCGGCAGACATGGGCGTAGTTATATTTTTTTTACCATTTCTTCGGCTTTCCCATAATAAATACATTGTGCAACGCTTTTTAAATGGGACAATATTGATTTCGTCATAAATAAAAGATGGAGGCGAAAAAAAAATGGCCGCCCTAGTCAGGGTAATTAAAAAATGGGGATATCTCTGAAACGAATAAAGTTAGAGAGCTGAAATTTGGTACCATGGTTCATTAGGGAATGGACTGCAAATTGTCATGGGTCGAAAC